>CAUYUJ010016335.1:75000-130000 GCA_963575745.1 Prorocentrum cordatum | reverse complement strand
ATCCCATGGCAAGAAGCACCCTGTTTGCCTGGGTGCCCTGGGTTTGGTTTCTTGGGTTTCGAAGGTTTTGCTACGGAAGGCGTGACGCTCCCACACCAGAAATCCACGCACGCCTTGGGGTCCCAGGGTTGGGTTCCCTGTGGAAGTTTTCTTGTGGACTGGCCTCCGCTATGCCAACACACATGTTGTAGTGTGCACGACGATGCTTGTACACATTTCAGCACACATGTTCCGTGCACGAAGATGTCACGTGCACGAGGACGGCCCACGTCAAGGGAAACTCGCGACGTCGGGGGCCCGGGGACAGGCCGCGCACAGTGTACCAGCACCCCGCCTGGCAAGGCCCAGGAGCGGTGATCAGGCCCTCCTGGCCCAGGCGGGGATTGGGGAACAAACAATGGCAAAACAACAGAATACCGGAGGAAAACCCCAATCAAAGTCTTTTTGGGGCTATAGGGCTATGGGGCTATGGGGCTATAGGGCGGTAGGACTATAGGGCTATGGAACTATAGGCCATGGGCTACAGGTCTATAGGGCGATATGGCTATAGGGCTATGGGGCTATAGGGCCATTGGGGTATAGACCTGTAGGGCTATCGGGCTATGGGGCTACGGGGCTACAGGGCTATAGGGTCACAGGGCTATGAGTCTGTAGGGTTTTTTATACATCAACAAGAACTGACACCAGCAAGACTGGACTGTATATTTATAAACAAGAGTTAAATCCGCCTCACACGGTGAGGGCTTGCACTCCCTCGGGGTCTACCTTCAGGCTCGAGCTGTAGATGGGGTAGAGACCTCGAAGTACACGGCGCCAAAGAGACTTCTTATGAGGAGTCATCTTACGGTCACACCTGCCTATGAGGTTGGACTGCTTGAGAGACCCTTGACCGACATAACAGGCGCAGTGCGTACAAATGTAACAACACTCCGTTGTCACATGGCAGACAGACCACAAACTTACCGTTTCTCTCCATCTCCCCAAAATCCCAGCCCCCGCGGACACCCGAACATCCACTGGTCGGGGGGCGGAGCTGAGACCGAGAGGCTTTGAGACACACATTGCAACGCCATCTGCCTGCTTTAAATTTCCAAACATGCACGGGGCGGTCAGGATGCCTATCATGGGCCCGCCCAGCAGGTGCCACTCGCTCGACCTCCTTCAAATCGAGCTGTGGCCACTTAAACAGCAACGCCGCGGCCAGCTTACAAACTGTCTTGGCTACTAGCACCGTCCAGCCGAGAGCTCTAGACTGGTCATCCGACGGGGCCTGGTGGAGCCGCACCCCAGCCTTCGCGGCTTGATCGGCTTGGAAGTTCCCCCTGCGCAGCTGCATCTCGCTCTCAGGCCCCCCTCTTCCTCTAGGGACAGGTGCGCCTTTACTTTCTTCACGGACTTGATTAGGTGTGAAATTCTCTGACTATATAACAATAGCCCTGCATAGGGCCGTTGATAATGTAACTGGTCACCCAGGGGTCGGTTAGCCTGCACCTGAACATTAGCGCAGTCCGTATACAAATCACACTCGCCCTCCACGACTTGGCTAGAACAGCCGAAGGCGGCAAACTCGCCAGCCTGGGACGTTTGCGGCAAACCCACATACACCGTGCCGAAGGCCCTGCCCAGGAACCTGAACCCCCGATCGAAAATCGCAAGCCCCCAAGCCGCCCTGTTAAGTTCTGGCACGGCACACCTCGTACAGCTCCCGTCCAGGAACAGCTCCCCCATGACCACACCCTCCTCGGCAGTGACTCCCGCCTCCCATTGCTAACAGGTCGTCCCTTCCTTATCGGGCCTGGGCCAGTAATCACCAGGATGAGGAAAGATACCGCGAGTGAGTAGGAGCAGGTCTCGGGGGTTGTCGGTGTCCATAGAGTCCACTACTGCTTGACATTTATTCGAAACGATCTCGGCTCGCTCCTCAGCACACGCTGGGCAGTGCCATAATCTGTGCAGCAGCGTGCCTGGCCCATGGCCGCGCAAAGGGCACTCCACTGGTTCCAGCTGGTAGCCAAGACAACGCGCCTTGACCCTGGTCCAACTGGCATCGCAACCTATTATCCGCACCGCTGCCTTGCCTGAGGGTGAGACCTTACTCGAGTGCAACTCTCGCTTCAACACGTCGTAGCACAACCTCGGGACCTCCAGGACCGATTTCTGAGCAGCAACCCGCTCCAGGCTTCGAAGAACAGCATGGCGCAACAAAACCTTCAAAAGTCCTGGCCTGACCTCGGTCAAAATCAGCCTCTCCCCGAAATCGTTCCCAAGGTGGCCCAATCTATCAGCTTCCACTGGATTCATGTGAGACACATGTGCATCGCGGAGAACGGACCCGCGACCTCTCTCCACGATGATGGTGGAGGCCTCGCGAAGAAAACCCCCCAGGCCTCGCGGAGCTCCGCGAAACTGAAACACCAGCGGTACGCACCTGAGTGGGCACACCACAGCTCCTCAGAATACCTAACTAGGGGAGCAACCGCAGCGAGCCAAGTTGGCTCATCTTCCAGAATTAACAAGCTTGTGGGAGATCTACATTTGCAGCTAAGGCCCATGACCGAGCCAGCTTGTTGACGGATGCGGCGGGGTTCCCCATCCGAAGCCCCATGGACCTCGGACCCGCACAGCACCCCGGGCAGCGGCCCCGAGACCCAGATCTTCTTAGCGCGGGACTTGATTTGTTTTTTTTTTCATGTTCCTCACCTTTCGAGTCTTGGCCTTCAGGGTGGCCATGCGAATCTTGAACTTGGACTCACGGAGGGCCCTCTTCTTGCAAGCCTTCCTGCGAGACCTGCCAGCAGTGAAATCTATACCTAGGTCCACAACGCTGTCCGCCAGCGGCCCTGCGCGATCGCCAAGGAAAGGCTGGGGCCCCCTAGCGACGGCGCCGTCCGAGCACACCAAGTTGCCATGGCTCGCCTTGGACAGCGAGATGGAGCAGCCGCACTCGTGGACTAACACCTGCTCCGACTGCCTAGAACTCTCTTTAATCCCCCTAAGCACTTCCTGAGCAGCCCCCGCGGAGTCCAGACCCGAATCGTCGATAAACTGCGCCAGGAAAACACCCCTGGGAAGGTTTAAACTGCTGAGCGGCCCCAGGAGATAAACCCTCACAAGCGACGCGGCCATGGAGCAGCCTGCCACAACACCCCTGCGAGCAAAGAAGGGCCCCGCCACCGCTGAGGCCTTGCTAACAAATCTGCCGCACATGTAGGCCGACACACAGTGCTGGGTGATGGCCGTGGGGAACTGAAACTTGCGAGCTTCCTCGATCAATCGCTCGTGCGAGAAATTCTCATAGAATTTCGTCATATCCCGAAGCAGCATCGCAGAAACCTCCCCTTTACGAGTGCTGAGCTCGGCCCGCTCCGCCTGGCGCCACAGGGCATCCGCCGCGCAAGCGAACGAGCTTCCAGCAAAAAAACATTCTGGCATTTCTAGCTCCCCACTCCGCCGCCAACTCTCCCCTGCATTTACCCCAAAGCCTGAACATGGAAACAAACAACCCGATCGGTATGTACCCCCACTGACGCTTTGAAAAGTAACACCACCTGGCTTATCTGCAGCTGGCGCGGCAGGCAGGAGAGCGATTCGAAGATGGCGAAAAAGAAGCTCACTACCTGCAGCGCCGAGTCCGACAGCCACGGGCAATGCCTCATGTGAAACCCGTCAACTACCTGAGCCGCGGCGACCCTGAAGGCAGCCGAGGTCGTCCTGATGCGGTCGACAGAGACAAGAGGGAGGGGCTGACACACCCCAGCAAACAGACTACGCGGGGCCTCCGAGTCAGCGTTCCAAAGTTGGGCCCAACTCGAGGCCTCACTCTTCAGGAGACTCAAGGGGTCTGAAACAACCAACCCCCCCGCCGACAGCGTGGTCGCGGCTTTCCAGCCAGGGGCCTCCTTGGAGGCCACGTGAGCGTTTTCCCCCCCTCCTTGATTTCTGTGAAAAGCCAGTTTTTCCACCCAGCCTCACCTTCGCGACGAGCTTCCCCTTGGAGTTTAAGAACATACTGCTGGATCAACCCCAAACGCGTCCTGAGCGGCCTCCAGCCACTCTGCCTTGTCTAACACGGGAGTCAGACCGTCGGCGCACTCGCTGTCCAACGGCACCGCCCGCGCTAAAGACTGAATCGTGCTGAGGTGCTTATCCCAATCGCCCGACCCGGCAATGTGCACGAACGACGGGGGGTCCAGGAGGGTCCCCTTGGTCTTAAGGGCTTCGGGGGCTCCATCACGACATTCGATCATCAGGTCCTGGAAACGATGCGGAACCCATTTCCCCGCGAACATCTTCGGGTGCCTGAAAGGAGGGGCTTTTTCCTTGATACTCGGGACCCAGTGCAACTGCGGTGACTTACTGCGGGCACCATAGTACGGCAGCGTGGTCTGGGCCAAATCGCATAGCTCACTCTCGGCCAGGTCGGCCCAGAGTCCATAAACCCAATCAAGCATCTTCTGGGCCTCCTTAACATCCCCAGACAGCGCAGTGCCTAGGCAGCCCTCAGCAGCATCCTGCACCATATTGCAGTCAGGCGGTGAGCGGCCGACCCCAATCGGCCTCTCCTTCGGAATAGGTGGCGGCTTACGGAAAGTAAGGGCGCACAACTGAGCAAGACGAGGAAACAGGTGGAGGTGGACTGGCTTGTGCGGCGACAGCTGCGCCACCTGCACGGCGCTTGTGTCCTGGATGCCCTTCGCTGCGCCCCCAGTGCACACAAAGTAGTCCAAAAACGCAAGGCCCCCCGACGATCTGCAGGTCCCCGAGCCAGACGGTTTAATCAAAGACCCCTCCAACTTCTCAGGGAAGCCCGATTCCAGAAGGACCTCTGGTGCCATATCCCAGTCCCCTCCGAGAATGGCCTGGTGCCCCGACACCTTCACAGTAGCCCCTGCCGTACTGAGTATGTCGAGGTTCCTGCTGGACAAACCTTCCCCATCGCGCAAGTACGCCGACAGGACCAAAAATGGGGCATCCCCAGGAAGGTGAACCAACGCGTTGATCAGACGGCCAGCCACCAGCTGAGAGCCCCACAGAGGCCCATGTAGCCCCAAGAACTCCCGAGCGAGTACGCCGACTCCTCCAGAGGAGCCGCCCCCCTGTCCAGCGAGAGCAGGCCCAAGTATAGCCTTCCAGCCGTGACGATTGCACCAAGACGTGGCCTCACGCAGCGCGGAAGGCTGGACAATGCGATGCTCCTGCAGACAGACAATGTGCGCCGTCGTGCAGCTCAGCCACTCCTTGAAAGAGTTCCAGCATGTGGCGTTACAGCTCTCGACGGTGAGTCCGAAACCAGCGGGGCAGGGCGGCTCGGGGGGGGCCTGCAGAAAGTCGAAAGGGCGAGTGGCCCCGATGAGCTGGGGGACCCCTGGGTGACTGATAGCACAAGCTGAAACTGAGATCGCAAAGCGGCGAAGGGGGGAGGCTGCCTCCAGCAGCTCCCTCAGAAGACGACCCGCTCGACGTTGTAGCCGGCGTCGCCGCGGCCGCGGGCGACGACCCAGACGAGCTCGCCGTCGTCGCCGCCGAAGCCGAACTCCCTGACCTCACACTCGACGGAGTTTCTGAACGACCGCGCTTCGCACCCCTGCGCGAGACGGCCCCATCGTCGGTCGTGAGTCCTGGCACTGACGTCGGCGAGGCAGCCGACCCACCCCCCTCCGAGGGAACGCCCTCGGCGGGGGACGGCCCCCCTCCATTATCCCCCTTGGGGGGGCCTCTGGCAACAGAGACGGCTGCCAGGGGTGGAGGGGGGTCCTTGGAGCAGCTCGCCGAAGGAGACGAGCGGCACGTAGAGGCAGTCCCAGCACCCGTCACCGATGCCGACCGCGTCGAGGAATTGCCGCGACTCGTCAGCCTAGACTGGAGCCCAGTCTTCGCCACGTCGCAGTAGCTGAATCGTACACGGCGTCCCCTGGATGTTCGCGTCGGAACTTCCTCCGTGTCTCAAGATCCCTCGTGTCGTGCTACCCCTCAGACTTGGGGCCGTCACCCTTGCCACCGCCCTTTGCCGCCTCCGCCGCCGCGACTGCGGCGCGCGCGTCGGACTTGAGCCGTCCGCTGGCGCCCAGCTCACTTCCACCGCCAGTAGCAGCCGTCGCCCTTGGCGTCTGGGGCTGCGGCTCTGGGGCATGTTCGGCCTGTTCACCTGGAGCTGCACCATCAGCGTCACCTGCACCGTCCTCCGTTCCAGGACGACGCTTTTTCGCCACGAGCCTGTCGCGCATGATCTTGTGCTCCGCCTGCAGAGCCTGCCCTTTCTGGCGGACCTCGCCAAAGAAGGCACCAGCCATGTGCTTGAACGACTCGAGCATCTGCTTCTTACGCTTCTCGGCCTCCTGCAAGGCCTCGGGCCCCAGTTCCTCGCACTCGGCGTAGCCGAAGAGTCCGTCGTCCTCCAGGTCGATGTTGTCCAGCTCCCCGTCCATGAGCTTGGCCAGGGAGAGCTTGAGTGGCTCCACTCGCGCTGGGGCCTGGCCACCGACCCCTGCCGCCACGTCTCCCACTGCTGCTTTGGATTCACGTTCGGCCGACTCCAACTCCACCACCAACTCCGAGACGCGAGCCTTCTGGGACTCCACCTGCTGCAGCAAGGAAGATAGCTTCTCGCTCTCGGTCTCCAGCTTGCCATTGGCCGTCCGTACTCGGGCATGAGCCTTGTTTGCTCGGAGCTGAGCAGGTTTCTTGTCGTCCTGCCCCTTGTCGGCCTGGTCCAGAAGCTGCTGGTACTTGGCCGCCGTCGCCTTGTCCCCCGTGCGCTCCGCCATGGCGACCATGCTGCGCAGCTCCTCCTTGGACAGGGCCGTGGGGGCCTTAGGCTTGGACTTGATGCGAGTGGCCTCGCGGTACTTGTCGGCCATTTGCTTGTCACCCTTACCCTCGGCGAACTCAACCAAGGCCTGCATGGCGTCCACACCGAGATCAGGCACCACAGCATCAGCAGCACCAGGCTTGCCAGCGCCGCCTCGCGCAGGGTCGCGGTCCCGCGACCACGGCGGCTTGGCCGAGCCACCATTGCGCTCCGTGCCGCAGTGCTTGCACCATCGCCACTGCGCTAAGTTCTTTGCGCATCTGCAGTCAGGTTGCGAGCAACGCCAGTACTCGCCCCCCTCCGACCTGGTCCTTGACGGGGCGCGGGACGACGGCCTCGACCGTGGCCTGCCTTTGCCGCCGTCGCCAGTGCCCATGCCCACGAGGTGGCCGTCGCCGTGGTGGTGCCTCAAGATTCGCCTCGCGCGCTCCAGCGCCAGGAGGCTGCGAGCTCGGGCTCGCCGCCTCCGCAGCCGCCTGTGCCAGGCGGGCGAGGGCGGCCGAACGCGGCGCCCTCCGCACTCCGTGGCGAGGGCTATGGGGCTATAGGGATATAGGACCATGGGGCTATAGAAATATAGGGCTATGGGGCTATTGGGCTATACGGCTATAGGCATATAGAGCTATAGGGCTATGGGGCTATAGGGCTATAGGGCTATGGGGCTATAGGGCTGTAGGGCTATTGGGCTATAGGGCTATAGGTCTATAGGGCTATGGGGCTATAGGGTTATAGGGCTATTGGGCTATAGGGCTATAGGGCTATAGGGCTATAGGGCTATAGAGCTACAGAGCTCTATGGCTATAGGGCTGTTGGGCTATAAGGCGATAAGGCTATAGAAATAGAGGGTTATGGGGCTACAGGGCTATAGGATTATAGAGCTATAGGGCTATAGGACTAAGGGGCTATAGGGCTATAGGGCTATAGGGCTATAGGGCTATAGGGCTGTAAAGCTACAGGGCTATAGGGCTATAGGGCTATAGGGCTATAGGGCTATAGGGCTATAGGGCTCTACGGCTATAGGGCTATTGGGCTATAGGGCTATAGGTCTATAGGGCTATAAGGCACCTGGGCAGCCCGGCACCCGGGCACCCAGGCGGCCGCGGAAATCGGTGGCAAACCTCACCCAACCAAATGAATCCGCTAGGACCCCTACAGAGGAAAGCTCTGACTTGGGAACTTCTCCCTGTCGCACCCCGAGGCCAGCTTTTAGGGCGAGCCGAGCGTTTCGCCTGAGACCTCCTTACCATTTGTAATTCTGAAGCTTAAAAATTATAACAGATTCACATCTGGAGGACGGGAGTTTCTCAAAATGTGGCTCTCGCCTTAGCGCCGCGCACATTCGTTCTAAATAGGGCTATGGGGCCATTGGGCTATAGGACCATGGGGCTATAGGACTATAGGGATACAGGGCTACGGGGCTACGGGGCTATAGGGCTATGAGGCAATAGGCATATATAGAGCTATAGGGCTACAGGGCTAAAGGGCTATAGGGCCAAAGGACTATAGGGCTGTAGGGATATAGCGCTCGAGGGCTGTTGGGCTATAGGGCTATAGGGCTATAGGTCTACAGGGCTGTGGGGCTATAGGGCTAGCGGGCTACAGGGTTAAGAGGCTATGGTGCTATAGGGCTATAGGCCTATAGGGCTACAGGGCTATAGGGCTGTAGGGCTGTAGAGCTATAGGGCTATAAAGAACCCGGGCACCCTGGCAACGGGGCACCTGGGCACCCGGGCACCCGGGCACCTGGGCACCCAGGCACCCTGGCACCCGGGCACCCGAGCACCCAGGCACCCAGGCAGGCCGGGGAAATCGGTGGCAAACCTCACCTAACCGGATGAATCCGCTGGGACCCCTACAGAGGCAAGCTCGACTGCTTGGGGAAAAACTCGGAGGTCCACGCGGATCCCTCGGATCGGCAGGAACATCGGGACAAGTCGGAGAGCTCGCTGTAAGACCAGTCCTCTCGGCAGGGAGCGAAGGGGGGGGGAGGAGCAGGAGGGCGCAGACGACCAGAGGCAGGAGGAAGAGGGGCTGGAGGAGGAGGATCGGGGAGGCGGCGAAAGACGGAGAAGACCACTGCTGCGAATCACTGTCGGGGCCTGCCTAAGATCGGGTGGGTGAGGCCGTGGCCTCCGAGATCGAGTGGTCGCTTTGTCGCACAGATTTGCACAAGCACGCGAGATCTAATCAGGGAGTGAGGGGAGGAGAAAGAGGATGAGGAGGAGAAGGAGGAGGAGGAGAACCAGAAGAAACCCAGAATTCATCAACGATGCAGTAGGTCTACAGGAGGTCATAGTTGGAGGCCCTCCAGAGGCGTCACGAGGTCCGGAGAGGACCAAAAGCACGTCAAAAACGTCGAGCCTCGATCCTCCCCCCTGCAGCCACAGGCATCTCCCCTCCGTGCCGTAAAGTGTCCAAATCCAACGATGTGGACACGTGCCCTGGAGAATCTCGCAGAGCGCTGGAGTTAGGTGCATTCCCAATCCCGGAGGACGGAAAACATCATCCTCCCAGGTATTAGGATAGGGCAGATTCGTGTCGTGACGACGTCGGCGTTGGTTTCAGACACTTTGTGGATCTGTCGACCTTGAACGATCGCGGTTTTCCGATGGCGCGGATCGCTCGATGCAAGCCGATTCTGGACCAACGACGGCGTTCAAACCTGAACGCCCGCGCTGGGATCGTCGCCGCGTCGACCCGACACGAACCTACCATATCAGCCCCGACGTGGATCGTCCGCCCTGGCCTCCCGCCGCACATGAATATGCGCCCCCGCTTGCGAGGCAGCCCTCGTGTCACGAGCGCTCTCGAGTGACTGTGACCCCTCGAGGCCTGTGCGAATCCGTGTAGCGCGTACGCCACTGCGGCAGCCACTGGGAGGACACCCCTGGCGTGACCCCTCCCCCCCCCGCCCGCCCCCTGCGTGCCCCACGTGCCCCGAAGAGCGAGGTCGGGCCGAGGGAAAATAGCGCCTCATGGCCCAGGGCATGCGCGCGGACGAGGGGGACCAGGGGAGGAGGAGGAGGAGGAGGAGGAGGAGGAGGAGGAGGAGGAGGAGGAGGAGAAAAAGGGGGAGGAGGAGGAGGAGGAGGAGGAGGAGGAGGAGGAGGAGGAGGAGGCGGAGGAGGAGGCGGAGGAGGAGGCGGAGAAGAGGGAGGAGGAGGAGGAGGAGGAGGAGGAGGAGGAGGAGGAGGAGAAGGAGGAGGAGGAGAAGGAGGAGGACGAGGAGGAGGAGGAGGAGGAGGAGGAGCAGGAGGAGGAGAGGAGGGAGGAGGGAGGATATTGAGGAGGAGGAGGAGGAGCAGGAGGAGGAGGAGGACGAGGAGGAGGAGGGAGATGGGGCCACGATGTCTGGGAGATCTCACGGCCCCGCCCACGATATCCACACACACACACACACACTTTTTTCGTCGGCGGCTAGGCAGGGGTCGTCTGCGCTGGCGAATGAAGCTAACTAAACGGGGTTACTGGTGTAATTAGCGAATGGGCCACCATGCAAGAGGAGGGGAGGAAGGAAGAACGGGCGGCCACACACAGACACACACACACACACACACACAAACAAACAAACACAAACAAACAAACAAACAAACAAACAAAAAAACTCCTCAACCCCCCCTCTCGGACGCCCCCCCGAAGTCTCACCCCAGGCGAATATAGACCTCCCGACCCACTTTACAGGGTTCGCTGATGTCTCTACATGAAAATCACCTGCTTCCCAACTCATGGGAAGGGGACTCCTTCCTGCTGCAGCTGGTCAAGGAGAAAAACGACGACGACGACGAAAACGACGACGACGTCGATGAAGACGAAAAATCTTCGTAAAAATCGAGCTTCGGAGGTCTGCGCGTATTCCATGGATCGGCGCTGGACCCCGCTCCTTGGCGCGGGGGTTCCAACGCCGATCGAAAAAATCCGCGCGGGACTCCAAAAATCCGAGTTCAGGCCCTGCTCGACTTCTTGAGGGGGCGGCTGCGCATGCCCGCCAGCAGCTGGCGGCGAGACAGCCGCCACAAGAGTCTGGAAACACACGCGGCCAAACCCACACGCGGAGCCTCCGGAGGCAACGTGTTGGATACGCGAGCGGACGCCGAGCGCGCTCGGACATGCAGGGCCGAGGCCTTAAGCGCCATCCCGCCACATCCCAGACCAGCGACGCCATCACCGTGTCACGACGTGGACCCCGGGGGGTCTCGACCCCTTCGGCAGGGCAGGACCAGCTCGTTGTCCCGCGCCGTTCTGCGGGCGGCCCCGGGGCCCGGCTAAGGGCCCCCCGAGGCCGAAGGTGGCCAAGAGCCTCCCGTCGTGAATTCCGCATGGCCCCAGGGGAGCTGCTCGCCCAGGCAGGCTGGGCGGCGAGCCAGGAGGGGGAAGTGAGCAGGGGGGCGTGCCGTCTCAGAAGGCTCGGAGGTTCCCCGGACTCCTGAGAAGCTTTCTGGGCCCTCCCCGAAGACAGAGGGCACTTCTCGGAAGGCGCGAGGGCCTCTGAGAGGTCCGACCGCCTTCTGAGACGGCCTTCCCCTTCTCACGTCCCCCCCGCGCTCGCCGCCGAGCTGCAGACGCGCGCGGCACCGCCCCGCGCGCCCTGGCAATCCGGTGCTGGTGGCAATATTTTGGCCACCCTGGCAGCCAGCATATTACCACCATCACCGAGATCGGGATCGTCTTGACTACCTACAGACCACCCCAACCCAACCCGAAGACCCGAATTTCGGGATGGGGGGGGTAAGGGTTCCACATGTGTTTTCTGGATGTTTCCCGACCTCCCCCCCACTGGAAATCGATGATAGATCTGAGCTTCCGGGTCGGGTTGGGGTGGCTTGGTGGGTGGTGACGTCTCCCCTCGGTGTAGGCACACCGCCGATCGTGGCGTTGGCGTCAATCTCTAGGCCTGCGACACCGCGCGCGGCCCCGCCCCGCGCGTCCCGCTGGGGCGCAGCCCCGCCCGCGCCCGGGGCGGCGGCGCCCGCGGCGCCCGCGCCCAGCATCGCGGCGCCGCGGCGCGGAGGCCGCCCCGGGGGCCGCACGCCGCCCGGGGTGCGCGGCAGGCCCCCCGCCCCACCCCCGCGCGCGGGCCTGCGGCACGGGCGTGCGCAGTCCGGCGAGCCTCCCGACTGGCGCTCGCAACAGTTCTATAGGTCCTTGTCACGCGATCACCCCCTGCGACTTCTCCCCCGCCGTTCGGGCCGCACGTTGCGCAAGGGTCGGGTACATCGTCAGAGCACTCCCTGAATTTGCGCAACTTCCGAAGTCGGCTCCCGCCAACGAATTCCAGTATGTGCCCACGTGTCTCCAACAAACTCGGCATTGCAACCCTTGGATGTACGGAATGTACGGATGTGCGGAACTTGCCGTCGCTCGGGCGTCCATTTCCCATGCATTGTTTCGGCTTCGTGCGTGTACTTCTTTTTGCTCGATGGTCCAGGAGGGTCCTCGATGGCCCTCGCCGAGACAAAATGCACACGTCCGAGCGACGCCAAGGGAGTGTACGGACTGCACTGAAGAAACGAGCAGGGTGTGCGGAGTGCACGGAGGCACGGAGCGTCGAGAATCCCGCGCTGTATCATCCAGGGCGCGTGGCTGCCCCCGCCAGCCATCAATTCGCCGCGGCGCGCCCTGGCGGCGCCAGAAAAATCACCTGGCACGAGAAAGCAACACACGGAAGCTTTTGGTCGTCCCGATGGCGCCCAACAGTGCGCTGCGCCAATCGCGGGCAGGGCGGACAGAGTGCATCTCTCTCACCTGTCGCCATTGGGCAGTGTTGGTCGCTGTGGGGCGCTATTCGGGCGCTATTTGGGCGCTAGTCGGCGCCACAGTTCGCTTTTGGGCGCTATTTGTGGTGATGGGAGTGGAATGGCCTTTGAGCCAGACACTTGTTATGCTGAATAAACCTCGACTCGCCGTTCAAGGTGGCCGATATTCTTACGGCGATAACTCGCCGGCCCAACGGGCCAGGGCGTGCTAAGATCTCCGGTAACTGGTTAACAGTATTAACAGTATTTCTAGTTCGCGCGCGCGGGGCGGCCCCTGGGGGTCCCCCGGCGAAAAGTACCCCGACCAACGCCCGGTCGCCGCCCGGTCGCCGCCCGCCCGCCGCCCGACCGCCGCCCGACCAAGTCTACTCAGAGATGGTTTTCCTTCTGGGTGCGGCCTCTCAGGCTCCCCAGAGCGCGCTCAGAGTGCCCCAAGAGGCCCCCAAGACTGCCCAAGAGGCCCCCGAGACGCCCAAAGAGCGCTCGAAGACGCCGAAGATGACCCCAAGACGGCCCAAAAGGCCCCCAAGACAGCCCAAGAGGCCTCCAAGACGCCCCAAGAGCCTTCCAAGAGGCCTCCGAAGAGAGCCCCAAGAGGCCAAAATCGTTGATTTTCATTTGTTTTTTCTATGTTTTTTGTGTTCTGGCTTTTTCGGCTTCCGGACGCTCCAAGACGGCCCAAGAGGCCCCCAAGACCGCTCCAAGACGGCCCACGAAGCTCCCAAGACGGCGCCGAAACGACCCAAGAGAGCCCTCAAGACGGCCCAAGTGCCGCCCAAGACGGACCAAGAGGCCCCAAGACGGGCCCAAGAGGGACTCAGGAGGGATACCGAGAACTCAAAAATGGAGCCCTCCGTCCCAGAAGGCGCCCAGGAGGTCCCAAAGAGGCCCCAAGAGGCCTCCAAGAGGCCCCAAGATGTCGCCAAGAGGCCCCAGGAGACTCCCAGGAGGCCCAAAAGAAGCCCCAGAAGGCTTCAAACATGTCTCCCAGGCGCCCCCGAACGGCCTCTCAACAGACCCCAAGAGGCCCCCCAAAGAAGCATCTTGACGACGACTCTATTTCGCCCCATCGAGAGACGACCCCCAGGGAACTGCTTCACCATCAAAACTCCCCACGCAACGCGTCCGAACGACACCCGCCCCCAAGAGCGCAACATGGGCAACGAACACACAGACAAAAACCAGCGATGCCATATCACGGGCCGGCGGAATGAGCGAAGCGATTCAATAATAATACACACAAGCATGCATGCATGCATACATGCATATATGAATGCAGACATGCATGCATGCATACATACATACACTCGTACATACATACATACATACAGACATACATACATACATGCGTACATACATACATACATACATACATACATACATACATGCATGCATGCATGCATACATGCATACATACATACATACATACACACACATACATACATACATACATACATGCATACATGCATACAAACATATACGTGCATGTGTACATATATGCGCACGTATCATAACATAACATATCATATCATAACATAACATGACATAGCATAGCATAATATACCATAACATAACATAACGTAGCAGAACATACCATAACATAACATGTCAGAACAAAGGATAGCATATCATAGTATTGCACAACACAACATAACGTATCATAATATAGCATCGTATAAGATATAATAACATAACATACATGCATACATAAACGCATGCATGCATACATACATACAAACGTACACACATACACACATCGTTATGTGTACATACACCAAGAAACACATACATACAGACATGCATACATACATGCATACAAGCACGCATATATATATATGTATATATGCAGACACGTATATTTACACATATATACATATACATATAATCGTATATATATGTGTATATGTATATACATATAAACATACATACATACATACAAACAAACAAACAAACATACATACATACATACATACATACATATACAAGGGGCACGCGTGCCAAGGATCATACAATGACGATGTGGGTCCATGGGAGATGGAGAAAACCAGGGATCGCGAGGGAGGCAGTCATTGGCAGGCGCCGGGAAGCGTGCCGCAATTGCTGCGACACGTTGGCAAGGGACAGATTCGAAGACGGGAAGGGGCGGCTAGAAGCATGTCAGTTTGGGTATGGAGGAAGGTCGTATGTCCTCTGTCTCGTCCTCCTTCTCCCCCTCCTCACCTCCACTTTCTCCTGTCCCGCCTCTCTTCCTCCTCCTGGTTCTCGACCTCCTCCTTGTCCTCCCCCTCTCTCCACCTTCTGGGGCGGTGCGGCGCGTGGCGGCGGAGTCGCCCTCGCCGTCGGCATGCGGCCGGGCACGCTGCGTCCTCGTCCTCCTCCTTCTCGTCCTCCTCCTCCCCCTCCACCTCCGCCTCCTCCCCCTCCCCCTCCGCTTCCTCCTCCGCCTCACCGTCCTCGCCTCCGACCCGAGGCTGGCCCAGGCAACTCATCCTCGCCTCGGGCCCGAGGCTCGCTCACCGAGCGGCGGGCGGCGGCGAGCTTCCCGGCCGCCTGGCCTGTCCGCCGGGGTCGCCTCGGAAGGGTCCCAGAGGCCCAAGACGGTCCAAGAGGCTCCAAAGAGGCCTCCAAGACAGCCCAAGAGGCCTTCAAGAGGTCGTCTAGGAGGGCCCGAAGAGGCCAAAATCATTGATTTTCTTTGGGTTTGGGAAGGATTTGGTCATTTGCGCCTTTTCGGCTTTCCGACGGTCCAAGACGGCCCAAGAGGCCCCCAAGATCGCCCCAAAATTGCCCAAGAGGCCCCCAAGATGGCCCCATGACGGCCCAAGAGGCCTCCAAGACGGTCCCAAGAGGGCCTCAACACGGGCCAAGAGGCCTCCAAGATGGCTAAGATTGCCTCCAAAACGGCCAAGATGGCCTCCAAGTACCTCCAAGATGGCTTCCAAGACGGCCAACATGGCACCAAAATGCCTCCAAGACGGCCCAAAATGCACCCAAGACGGCCCTGGATGGGCCCAAACGGCTCCCACGAGGCGTCCAAGATGGCCCAACAGGCCTCCAAGAGGTCCTCCATGAAGGCCCGAAATGGCAATATTTATGTATTTTCTTTCAGTTTTTGAAGGATTCGTGCATTCGCGCCTTTTCGGCTTTCCGACGGTCGGTCGGAATAAGGGGAGGGGAAGCGCAGGGGGGGAGCGGGGGGGGGAGGGCCCACGGTCGGTCGGAATAACGGGGAGGGGGGCGCAGGGGAGGCCGGGGAAGGGCCCACGGTCGGTCGGAATAAGGGGAGGGGGGCGCAGGGGAGGGAGGGGGGCGGGGGTGGTGTGGGGTGGGGCCACGGTCGGTCGGAATAAGAGGAGGGGGCGCTGGGGGGCAGGGCGGGGGGGGGCACGGTTTGGTCGGAATAAGGGGAGGGGGGCGCAGGGGGGAGCGGGGTGGGGGGGGACGGTCGGTCGGGAAGGGGAGAGGGGGGGCAGGAGGGGGCGCGGGCCCATCGGTCGGAAAAGAGGAGGGAAGGGGAGGAGCGGGGGGGGAGGCCACGGTCGGTCGGAATAAGGGGAGGGTGCGCAAGGGGGGAACGGGGGGGTGGCCTGTCGGTCGGAATAAGAGGAGGGGGGCAGGGGAGGAGCGGGGGGGGTGGCCCACGGTCGGTCGGAATAAGGGGGGGGGGCGAAGGGAGGAGCGGGGGGGGGCCCGGTCGGTCGGAGGGAGGGGAGGGGGGCGCAGGGGAGGAGCGGGGGGGGTGGCCCACGGTCGGTCGGAATAAGGGGACGGGGGCGCAGGGGGGGAGCGGTGGGGGGGCCACGGTCGGTCAGAATAAGGGGAGAGGGGCGCAGAAGAGGAGCGGGGGGAGTGGCCCACGGTCGGGCGGAAGAAGGGGACGGGGGCGCAGGGGGGGAGCGGGGGGGGGCCCACGGTCGGTCGGAATAAGCGGAGGGGGGCGCAAGGGGGGAGCGGAGGGGGTGGCCCACGGTCGGTCGGAATAAGGGGAGGGGGGCGCAGGGAGGGAGCGGGGGGGGTGGCCCACGGTCGGTCGGAATAATGGGAAGGGGGCGCAGGGGAGAAGCGGGGGGGGTGGCCCACGGTCGGTCGGAATAAGGGGAGGGGGGCGCAGGGGGGGAGGGGGAGGGGCCAGCACGACCACCAGCACGACCACCAGCACCTCCACCAAAACGGCCAGCAACACGACCGCGAGCACGACCACCAGCACGACCACCAACACGACCACCAGCACCTCCAGCACGGCCAGCCACCAGCACGACCACCAGCAGAACCACCAGCACGACCACCAGCACGACCACCAGCACCTCCACCAGAACGGCCACCAACACGACCGCCAGCACGACCACCAGCACAAGCACCGGCACGCCCAGCCACCAGCACGACCACCAGCACAACCACCAGCACGACCACCAGCACGATCACCAGCACGACCACCAGCACCTCCACCAGAACGGCCACCAACACGACCGCCAGCACGACCACCAGCACAAGCACCAGCACGACCACCAGCACGACCACCAGCACGACCACCAGCACGACCAGCCACCAGCACCTCCAGCACGGCCAGCCACCAGCACGACCAAGCACGACCACCAACACGACCACCAGCACCTCCAGCACGGCCAGCCACCAGCACGACCACCAGCACAACCACCAGCACGACCACCAGCACGACCACCAGCACGATCACCAGCACCTCCACCAGAACGGCCACCAACACGACCGCCAGCACGATCACCAGCACAACCACCAACGCGACCAGCCACCAGCACGACCACCAGCACAACCGCCAGCACGACCACCAGCACGACCACCAGCCCAGCACGACCACCAGCACGACCACCAGCACGACCAGCCAGCAGCACGACCACCAGCTCGACCACCAGCACTTCCCAGCACGACCACCAGCACAAGTACCAGCACGACCACCAGCACGACTGCCAGCACCTCCACCAGAACGGCCAGCAGCACGACCACCAGCACGACCACCAGCACGTCCACCAACCACGACCACCAGCACGGCCGCCAGCACAACCACCAGCACGACCGCATTATGGGCACACGGTCGGTCGAAATAAAGCAGTGCGAGATCACCCCGGTAGGTATGATGATAACTATATGTATATACACCTGCATACACGCATGCATGCAGACATGCAAACACGCATGCATGCATACATGCCAAAACATACAGGCATCCGTTAACAAAACACCCACGACGACAAGAGGGGGGAGGAAGAGCGCGCACGCGCGCGCTCCGCCACATGTTTCCCAAACGCCTCGCGAGCCGCACGTGCCCCCGGGGCGGAAGCCGACGACCGAAGACGGGGGGGCCCGCGAGGGATCCCAGGGCCCCCGAAACTGGCGCAGAAGCACGACGGGTAAACCACACACCCCGCCCCCAAAGAACCCCGAGCAGGCCTCGAGTTTACCCCGGGACCCCACCCAAGAGAAAAGGGGGGACCGACCGGGACCCAAAACGAAAGAGGCGCAGACGTTGAAGAGTGGGAGACCGAGGGAGACGCCACGCCCCCCATGAGAGCGGGGCGGCCGCGCTCGACGCCAAATCAGTGGAAGCAGCAGAAGATCTCGTCATCGAAAGATGAAGAAGGCCTCGTAGGCGCGGAGGTCCCAGTCCAAGACGGACGCGAGGAGGACGGCCTGCAAGACATGCGCACCCGCCGCGATGTCGACCGCTGTCCTCGCAAGACGAGGTACTCACCGCCATCGAGGCGGAGGAAGCCCGGCGCCTGCTCCTCGATAACCCCGACAACCTGGGACACAACAGAACTATACCCGCCATTGTCGTGGAAGGCTGGAGCAAGGCATCTGGGGACGAGAACAAGCCCCTTCTTTCGGAGATATAACTATGCAAACGGAACTTACACTTTGGGCACACAGCGTCGGTCCGTTGCTTAACGAGTTCCTCCTCAACGACGCTAATCGCATTAGCCAGCTACTCAAAACCAATGGGAGCAGATTCCCCCATCGTTTGGCATTGCGTAGCCTCAGTTCCATGGATGCAAGGGCTGAGGGCGCAGCGTCCTTCGACGCCGCAGAATTTCCATTCCCCCAGCACGCGTGCGTTCCTTGGGTTTTCCGATGAAACGCTCAACGCTTCTGGAAAGTGGTCTACTCTTCTTGTAAATTCCTTGATCGGGCGCATCTTCACTGACGAACTGTTTATGTCTCCCGACAAGATTTTGGGAGCATCGACCTTCGTCGACGCAATGTCAGCATCGGCCTCCGCCGACGCACCATCACCATTATCGGCGGAGTGCATGTCACTGTACACGGCGCACTGCTACGCGCCCTTTCTCGCCGCGTCGGCGTCAACAACTTTCTGCGCAGAGACGGTCGGAGAGACGCGTCCGACTGTGGACTCGGGGCCCGCCACTGCCTGAGTAGCCGACCCGATCTCTTCAACAACCTGTCTAATAAACCGCGCGGACTCAAACTCATCGGCGGGGCCCGCGGGAGATGTCGGCTCGATGCGAGCCCCTGACTCGGCAGACTGGGCCAAGTCCTTTACTGCTTCTTGGCAACCAGGACGTCCTGCATCGATCTGAGGGGCCATTCTCATCACCTCACCGATATCGGGAAACACAGGCGGAGGTGGGATCCCCCTTTCATCAGGAGGGCCCCCATCCACAAGCCTCAGAAACACACGATGCAGATCTTCTTTGTAACTACAGCCCATGGACAACAGGAAGTAGTTGCTAATGGCAGCATACGTTCCTTTAAAGTCTGGGTCCTTCCCCGTCCAACTTACAGCGTAAGTTCTTCGATCCCACAGAACAATGCCAGCGCCTGTCGAAAGGGCCCCAGGCGTGCTTCTGAAGCTAGGCCCTAAAGTGGCCCAAATCGCTGAGATGCGGCATGGATATCATAATCCGATGCTCGCCTGTGGAGTTCCAGACAACATCCTGTCGACCTGGGTCCTGTCCACTGGGCGTACGTGGAGGTCGCTTCCCCATGCCCGGTGTTTCTCCATGCCTGATGCTGTCGCCTCATTCGGCGCCCATGTCTAAGAGTCGAAAGACTGGCACCTCGGGCAGTGCGACTGCGTGCATATCACGTGGCTTCATGATCCGCCTAAAAGACTTAGACAGCTCGTTGGCCGACTGGCGCACGGCCCCGCAGGACGCGTCGCCGCGAGCCACCGCCGCCCCCCCGAAGTCAAGAACGTCACCGACATCACTGCGGTCTGTAACGTCAAGGCCCGCCTCCTGAGCTGCAGGCGACGGCGCTGCATCAGAAGCAGCGGCCTGAGCCGACGCCACGGCATTCTGCGCAGCGGCCTTCGCCGCCACCGCTACCCAGCCCCGCCGGAGCGGAAGCATCGGCCTTCGCCGACGCAAGATTCGAGTAGCTGGGCGTCGCTGGCCCAGGTTTAGCCTGCGTCTCTTTCGACTCGTGCGCGCAGAGGTCCCGGGGCACAGGCATCCGAACCAGCTCATCCGTGCATGAAGTCACCACGCCAGGCATTTGAACTCGCCATCTCTACCCCCATACGGAAAGCCCGATGGTAAGATAATTCTCGCCTTCATAATAGCTCCCTGTGGCCACATCCAGAATGCGCACCCAGGCGCGATTGCCGCGCGAACATCAATACACGCCGATACTGGCGATGCCCACGCATACGAAGGGGCCTTCACACATTTACGTGGACCACCAAGATCTTTAGTCAAGTTGCGCGAGACGAAAGCCATTTGGCGCTTTCTGGTCATCCCACCAGGGATACACCCCCTTCGCACAACTATTGAAGGTAGTGCATTCGGGCGAAATCCCGCACAAGCGGTGAAACATGGACATCGGCGCGCATCCCATCCCGTGGCCCCGAAAATTCCCCTATCTGGCTCAGCGCCCGAGTGACCACCCGCGCGACGCAATTGGCCTCTGATATGTACACAGGGTCTACTGCGCTTGAAGGGATAGCAGCGACCTTCGCCGCCGCAAAGACCATAGCACTTCTTTTCCTCTCCTCCAAGCACACCTTATCTAGAGGTCGCCAAGGCTGAGGCATGGGAGTGCCCGCATCGCACAAGAGCACCTCAGAGCTCGCTTTCGCGGAAGAGGTGTAAAAGTTCATGGCGCCCATTATCCACCTGATTCACTCGCACGTTTGATTCGGCCACGACTTTAGGTCATTGGATAGTTCATCACTGTCCGCGCACCACATATTCCAGTTCCTGTTGTACACTTTGCACAACTCGAACACGTCGTCCTTCACAAAGACTGCCGAATCCACGCGCTCCTGATTTTAATGGAGCGTCGCAACCATCCGGCAAGCGAGAGGTATATACCTCCGAAATCACCCAACGGGCAGAGTATGGTTGATCCCGATTGCAAACCGAAAACCACTGGGACGTCGACAAAACATCAGTTAATTCACGCGTGGCATCGCCGCACAAAACATTTTCAGCACACGGACATTCAACCTTGGGCCGCGGTAGCTCTGAAAGATGCAGCGTCTACAACTGATCCGCCATCCCCCGCAGCCCACGCGGCCATGGCTCGAATAGCGGGGGCGGTTTACACCCAGCAGCGGCCTTCGCCGCCGCAAGCCCTCCAGCGTTAGAGGCCGGGCTTGCTGCTGCCCCCTTGAGAGGGGGACATTGCTTTGCACAGCGGAAGAGTAGGCTTCGGCAATGCTTCGGGCGCACACTCAGGATCCACCTTCGCCTCTACAGCAACGACCTCCTCCGCCGGAACGGAAGCGTCGGGCTTCGCCGGCGCAGCGGGGGCATGGGCCTTCGCCGACGCCAAGGCACAACCCACCTCCTGCTTCACTTCGCTCGCAGGTGCACGAGAGGACAGAGCCTCCTGTTTGGGAGATATTTGACATAACTTGCCCTCGCCTGCCCACGCTCTGCTCGAGTTGCAGGAGGGAGAACGGCCATTCCCTCTCTCGTGCTGCCCGCATCCCACGTCAAAGCCGATCCGCAAACCTGGCGGAGGAAGAGTTCGCTGAACACTAGATAAGACTGAATCATCACATGTCTACCCAGCGCAGCCGCTGCGGCAAGACGATCCGTCGCCCCAAATACAGCGTCGGCTGAACTAAAGGCTCACTGTTCCTATACTTCAAGGGGTCGGTGTATACCCGCAGCTGCGGCAGTAAAGCTGATGCCGGCTCCGCAGAGCGGAGCTGGGACAAAGTCCAAGCATTTCTTGACACGGCCGTCTCGACCACCACCGACATTGCAAGATGCGCACTTGCAGACATGTGGTGTTCTGATTGTGGACTGGCCTGGAAGTGCCAAGAATCAGTACAACCCTTCTGAATCTCATCATAGCGAGATGCATTCATAGTCGGCACCTGACCCTTGCACATAAGAGGGAGGTTGTTGTCGTAGCCCGGCACCAGCTGCAAGCTGCGGGACCCTTCCCCGCGCCGCCTTGTTCGGCATGGGCAGGAAACGCCTGCGGCAGGGCCGAAATCGGAACAACTCTGCGTCAGTGCGGAGCCCGCCCAGGCTCCCGCGCCGCGCCGCCCCCATCGCGCCCCCGCCCCACCTGCGGGGGCAGGGAGGGCCGGGGCCCTGGAATGAAAAAATAAAAAAACAGGGAGCCGCGCCATTCAGCCTCGCCCTCAAGAGGAATTGCACTAAGCAGAAACAACTGAAATAAACACTGCCAGCAACCTCCCCAGCATTCCAAGCCCCACCTCCAAGGCGAGCGGCGCTGGCACGACCAAAAGCACACCTACCCCGAGGACGCGCAATGAGGGATACAACCAATGACGATCCACGTGCCGTTCTACGCAAGTCCAAGGGCGGCAGAAGTATGCGCGCACAAGAGAGGCGGACAACAGTCGAGCTCCACAGCGGACGACGCTCGACACTATGAAGGCAGCAGGCCTTGCTCCCAAAAAGATCAAAAGTGAAGAACAGGCCTCATTGACGCTTTCAATACATGCCTAAGCTAGTGAAAGTGGTGCAGGAGGGCATGCCTCAGGAGAAGCGGCTGTCTGCGCCCCTCTGGCCAGCAACGATGCCATGCAAAGCAAAGGGGGGAAGACGACGACGGCGACGAGGACGACGAGAAGGGAGACACACCTTACTGGCCAGACACGCCGGAAGCGAGCCCACTGAGGGCCAGGTGACCTTCGGTGGAGCTCCCGCTGGGGCCACGAAACGTTGTACTGGAAGGGGGAGACGCATGCGAACTGCGCAACTGGGACCTTCGGTGGAGCTCCCTGGGGGGCCACGAAACGTTGTACTGGGTCGGGGAGACGCATGCGAACTGCGCCACTGGGGTCTTCGGTGGAGCTCCCTAGGGGGCCACGTGGGGGGGGACGCATGCGAACTGCGCCACTGGAACCTTCGGTGGAGCTCCCTGCGTGGCCCTGGAGCGCTGTACTGGGTGGGGGGGACGCATGCGAACTGCGCCACTGGGGCCCTCAGTGGAATCCCCTATGGGGCCACGAAACGCTCTACTGGGCGGGGGAGACGTATGCGAACTGCGCCACTGGAACCGTCGGTGGAGCTCCTTCTGGGGCCACGAAGTGCTGTACTTGGTGGGGGAGACGCATGCGAACTGCGCCACTGGGATTTTAGGTGGAGCTCCCTATGGGGGCACGAAGCGCAGCGCTGGGTAACGATGATGACGACAACAACGAGAACGTGTGGAGGGCAGAAGCAAGGACGGGAGGAGGGAGGCGGGGGCAGCGGGAGGAGGAGTGAGAATGCGGAGCACGGTCTCTTGAAAACGAGGACCCAACACCACAGGATGGTTGGGGAATATAGGCAAGTGAAACACAAACAGACAAGCAAAAAGAAAGCAACGAAACTATTCCAACAACCCATAATGTATAAAGAGAGACCACCCACGATTAAATTTAACATATGAACCACCAATATCAATGTACTTGGAGAACTATGAACAACAAAAAATGCCGACCGTAAGGAGACGACAGATATTGTGTATATATATATATATGTACTCACATGTGTGCTAGAACTACGCGCGCGCTTCCGAACGCGCTTAGGTTCTAGTCGCAGCTGCGCTACGTTTTACGGCTCTCGCTTTCGCTCGCCTGATCTGCGACATTGCGAAGTCCTCTGCATGTGGGCATCGGAATATCCATCCGCCTCGGCCCCCTCCCCCTCCCCCTCCCTCATCATCGTCCACTTCCTCCTCCTCGTCCTCCTCCTCCTCCTCTTCCTCTCCCCATGCTCCTGATCCTGCTCCTGGTATCCCTCCCCATTCCCTCCTCCTCCTCCTCCTCCCATTCATCTCACCGCGGCTCCGCGAGTCACATCCCACCACCCCGCCGATCGATGCCCGCCATCAAGGATGGTCGGTCGGATGTATGGATATGTTGCGGAACTGCGTCCATGCACCTACTTCGCGCTGGCCTCGGCAACACCGTCGATCTCGCCAAGTCTCCACCGCGAGGCTCCGCCCCACCAAAAAAGGCGGCGTGCTGCCCTAATCACGGGCCAAGTGGCTGGAGAGTACTTGTGGTCTGCCAAATTCCCTGTCACAGGGTGTGCCCAATTCCCTGTCACAGCGGGTGACCAATTCCCTGTCTCAGGGGGTCAAATTCCCTGACACAGGGGGGCCCAAACGTATCACAAGAACAACTCGCGCTGTCTAAAGAAAAACTGTCGCAAGAACAGCTCTCGTATCATACCAACCACTCCCTCGCATCACAAGAACGACTCGTCCTTGTCATACGAACAACTCGCATAATCGCAAGAACAAACAACTTTTGGCGCGCCGCTGTGCGTGCGCACGCACGGGGACGCACGGGGACATGCTAATACTAGATATGCCCTCCCCGGAGGCGCACGCCCGACCCGAACAGATGGTATACCCATCTTGTAGTATGTCAGGGCTGTACCTAAACGCTGTTGTTCGTTTTGGTTTAGTTTTGTTGTTCGTTTTGCCCTACCTGTTGTCCTGTACGTCCCTGCCCAAAACAAAGAAAATAAACAAACAGACAAACAAACAAAAACAAAACAAAACAAAACAAAAAAACATAAGTTTCTTTTCTTGGCTCAGCATTCCACGGACAAAATGGATTCAGACTTCGCCGCAGAGCTCGGCCGGCGCACGCAGCTCGAGCGCGGCGGACGAATCTTCCAGCTGTGCTGGACGAGCTGCTTACAGTGGAGGCCAGTCCACAAGAAGCCTTCCACAGGAAACCCAACCCTGAGACCCCAGGACGTCCATGGATTGTTGGTGTGGGAACGTCACTCTTTCCATCGCAATAACCATCGAAACCCAAGAAGCCCAGGGCACCCTGGAGGCAAGCAGGGTGTCTCTTGGCATGGGTCTCCACTGTAGACCAGCTCCCCCTCCCCCCCAAGCCGGCGCATAACCTCAGTGCAGGCAGACATTCACCGTGGGTTCACGGCTGCAGTGCACAATAGTTACAGTTCCTAGCACAGAAGTCTGCTTCGGCCTCCGCCTGCTCTGCGACGTCATGGAGGTTCGAGGGAGGTGGGGGGAGAGGCAGGCAGGAGGGAGGTTCGCACGTCACGCCTGTCTGGTGGGCACTTCTAGATTCGACACCACGTGCCAGGTAATTCCCTGCCCTCCTGTGTGCCAGGTCCTCGTCTTGGAATCACATCCGCGCGTGTCTCCTCACTCCTCTATTCCTTATTTCCTTCCTTCCTTCCTTCCTTCCTTCCTTCCTTCCTTCCTTCCTTCCTTCCTTCCTCCGCCCTTTCAACCTTCCTGTGGCCCCAGCGGCAGGGTCCGCATGGCGCCACCCCGCCCCAGTTCGGCACACCACTCGCACGCTGCGTCGCCCCATTTGGGAGCTCCACCGAGGGCCCCAGTGGCAGGACTCGCATGGCGCCTCGGGCCCATCTCGGCTCACCACTCACACACTTCGTAGGGCTACTGTGTCCTTGTGTATTCAGCGGTCCTGCTCGCAGCAGCCTCGTGTTTAGAAAGGATGAGGCTCTTCGCCAGGCTGATTTGTCACCCATGTCTGCCCTCGATTCCTTCGGTACTAAGTTTGAAATTTCGAGTGAGCCCACGTACTTAGCGGGCATGTTGGACCGACGGACGCTGTCGAGTCTAGCCCTCCCCCAGCTGGCACACTCAGATTCGTGCTTGCGAAGACGGCCAGACCAAACCCTCCTCCCTCCTCCCTCCTTCTTCCTCCCTCTGCTCCCTCCCACCCTCCCTGCCTCCCTCCCTTCCTCCCTCCCCTCCCTTCCCCCCTCCCCCCTTCCGTCCGCCTCCTCACCCTCCTCGTTATAAACCATTTTCCCTCTCCTGCTCAGTCCCCCTTGCCTCTCTGGAGGCCTCCGGCGCACGAAGAGCAGCAGCAGGGGCAGGAGGAGATCAAGGAGCGGGACGAAGGAAGGCTGGAGCAACCTCGATCAAGGACCGGGTGAGCGAAGCGAGAGCCACTGGAGGGGGGGCAAAAACGGGAGCCTTACTTCAAGGCCCAAAGCTAGACGCAGCGGGGTCGCGCTAGAGAGGCCAGCCGGCTGCATCTTCAGGCGCTTAAGACAATTCGCTACTCGAGGAGGATGCCATCTGGTGACACTTAAAGGACAGCCTGGCCAAGCCGATCCCAGCTGGGATCAGTGCAGGGCAGTTGTCGCCTCCCGACATGTTGCAGGGCGGGTGAACAACGCTGCGGGGCGATAACAAAAAAATCGCTGCTGCGTGGTCATTGCACGGCGGGGGCGCCGCCGCGCAGGGGCCGCGCAGGAGCGAAAGGCGGGGAGAGGGGGGCAGGGGAGGGGAGGGCGAGGGGGAAGGCGAGGGGAGGGGCAGGCGAGGGTGGAGGGGGAGGCGAGGGGAGAAGGCGAGGGAGGTGGGGCGAGGCGAGGGCGAGGGCGAGGGCGAGGGCGAGGGGCAGGCGAGAAGGCGAGTGGGGAGGCAAGGCGCGGGCACGCGCGAGCCGGCGCGGCGGGGGGGCAGCAGAGCAGGCGGGCGGCCACCAGGCGCGCGCCGCGGTGCCGCGCCATGGCGGCGCGAGCCCCTAAGAGGGGCCGCGCGGTGGCGCAGAGGCGCCAGCGAGCACGGGCCCCTGCGCCCCGTCGCGCGGCGCAGCCTCCCAGGCGTGCAGCGCCTCCGACGGGCTCCGCGAGGCGCCGCTCGGGCTCCTCCCCTGGGCCGTCTGCGGCCGTTGTCGTCGTCGCCGTCGTCGTCGTCGCCGTCGCCGTCGCCGTCGCCGTCGCCGTCGCAGTCGTCGTCGTCGCCGTCGTCGCCGTCGCCGTCGTCGTCGTCGTCGGCGCCCTCGCCGCCCTCCCCCCGAGATGGCCTGGCCCTGCCTCGGCCCGCGGAAGTGCCGAGGGCACGGCCGCTCGTGGGGGGGGCGACCGCCCGGCGCGGGGAGAGCGCCCCTCGCCCCCCCCCCACCCGAGCCCGACGGAGCCAGGAAGAGGACAAATGCGGACGAGGATACATCGAGAATCTCTTCCTCCTCCTCCTCCTCCTCCTCCTCCTCCTCCTCCTCCTCCTCCTCCTCCTCCTCCTCCTCCTCCTCCTCTTCAACCATCAGATGAAGCCAGGACAAAAATAGAATCGGGTTAGGATAAATCGAGAATCTTTGAGAGCCTTCCCCGAGCGTGCCAGAGCGCTCTGAGAGAGCGCTCTGGCACGCTCTGGAACGGATGTGTCCTTGTCCCAGCCCTGTCCGATCGAGTCCGACCTGCGAGCGGCCACCTCCTCGGGGGCGAGGCACGCGGCCACCGAGCCGCAGGAGCACGTGGGCGAGGAGGCGCGGCGCCGGCACGCGCAGACGTCTGCAGGTGCTCCGGGACCCGCGATCTGTCGAACCTCCGATGGGCTCCTGCTGCGATGGCGGTGGGCTGTTCTCCGAGGCGGTGGCACTCCGCGTTGCACTCCAGCGTGCCAGTGGCGAGCACGCCAGCGCGAACCGAATAGGGCCCCCCACCCCCTTTCTAACCCCCACCCACCCCTCTTCACGCGCCCTCAAAGCCCCTCAACCCCCGCTCCAACGCCCCAGCCCACCCCAACATCCCCCCTCCACCCCTTTCCCGTCCTCTCAATCCTTCCGCAGCTCCCGAGGGGCCCCACGAGGGCCACGAAGACTCCAAAGAGGTCCCAAGAGAGCCCCACGGGCGGCCTACATGACAAGGCCTCGAAGAAGCTTCCAGAGATCTCCAAGCTAAATAATGTTGGCAGGGTGCTCGGGCTGCCCGTAGATCGGGTTTGTCTGGTGTCCCCCTGTCTGTTTCAGTGACGCTCCTCCACTTCATTTCTCGCAACAGCTCGCCTACGAATCGGTCCTGGATGTTATGGTGGGGATGCGCGTGGCGTCAAGGAGTCCGGCCTCGAAGTGTATCATCATCAGCATCATCATCAACACGATCATCATCGTCAGCGTCATCATCATCATCATCATCATCATCATCATCATCATCATCATCATCATCATCATCATCATCATCATCATCATCATCATCATCATCATCATCATCATCATCATCATAATCCCACCAGCCCTTTGGGCGTGAGTGGTTTAGAGAGCCCCCTCTGTCCTCAACCCCCCAACCCCCCTTCTTCCCCTTCGGGGAGGGGTTTACCCCTCCCCCTACCCCCTCCCCCTGGGCCTGGACAGGGAGTCCCGCGGGTGGTCAGGGGGGTCTTTTTCGACGCCTGGGAGGGCCAAAAAACGATTATGCTACCGAGGAACCCCACATACTGTTTTTATATTCTTGTGTTTGTATACCAAACACTTGCGCACTCCCTTGAGGCGCCGAGAAAGTGTCACGCCTGCCACGTTTTCCGACCCCGGGGCGGATAGCGCTCCGCCGTGCTCCTCTCGACCCCTCCTCCTCCTCCTCCTCCTCCTCCTCCTCCTCCTCCTCCTCCTCCTCCTCCTCCTCCTCCTCCTCCCAAGTCCTCCGCACATGCTTGCTCAATTCTTAAAATTTTCAGGTCGAAACCATCATCGTATCAAACCCTCCGCACTCCTCTCACATCCTCCTCCGCACAACTCCTCCGCACTCCTCTCAACTCCTCCTCCTCCCCCTCCTCCTCCTCCTCTTCCTCCTCCTCCTCCTCCTCCTCCTCCTGCTCCTCCTCTTCCTCCTCTTCCTCCTCCTCATCCTCCTCCTCCTCCTCCTCCTCCTCCTCCTCCTTCTCCTCCTCCTCCCTCTCGTCCTCCTCCTCCTCCTCCTCCGCTCCTCCTCGGCAACTGCATGGCTTTCAATACTCAATGCCCGTCCCATGTTCTGCTCCCAGGATGTACCAAGATCGCTTCAATATGGCCCACATACCCCACGAGATTGCCCAAGACGGCCCCAAGAGAGCCCCAGAAGGTGGCCCCGGGAGGCCACAAGATGGTCCACGAAAGCCCCAAAACTGCCCCGTCATAGCCACGATATGGCTTAGCCCAGGAAGCCGGCAGCAGAGGGCGCAGCCCTTCAGGTACTGCAAGTGATGCCATGAGGGACCCTGGTCGTTCATAATCACATTCACAAGAGACAAGCGCTTAGCCCAAGCATATGCTTCCTGTGGGGAGATTTCGTCTTTCCCCCAGTCAAAATCCGACAGCAAGCCCTGCTTACCTCCAGCGCTTCGCGTACAATTTACCTACAATATGCTGCTGTCTGCATACTCGTGAAATATGTTCAAGTCAACCCTCGCAAGAGCAACTCGTTCCGGGGTCTTGGCGCCGCTCATCAAAAGCCACCCGTTTCGGAGTCTCGGCGCCGCTTTGCGATACGCTGCACTGGTACCCTCCAGCTCGTTTGGCCTCTGCCCGAACTGAATGACCACTGCAAAACCGAATGCTAGACACAGCAGCAGAGCATCTACCAGAGCTACATGACAAGAAAGAAACGTCAGCGAAAATTCTCGTGATGACAAGTGCACCAGCGTGGTCATGCGAGGCTTGCTTCTGCGAGTGAAAGCACTGCGGGAGCTTTGCGGCCCCTTTCACCCATAGAGAGAGAGGGCGACAGGGAGAGAGAGAGAGAGAGAGAGAGAGAGAGAGAGAAAGAGAGAGGGATATGGAGACTCACACACACACAAACACACACGAGAAGCCGTCGCGATGGCACAGTCTCCTGTCAACGAGATCATGAGCATCCCGGCCACATTGACTTTGCCTGCCTGGGCCGCCACTTGCGCTTCGGGGGACACCTGGCACAGGATCTGGTCCTCCACGGCCACGCCAGCCCCCGAGCCAAACACTTCGTCGCGCAGGTCCTGAGCGTTGTCCAGGCACCCCAGGAGAAAGGTCAAGCACTCCGCGGCGTCCTGCTGCGTTCCCCCAGGGAACTTACTGAGGTAGAGGAAGTAGCTGACAAGTATCCCCAGCAGAGGCACGGTATCCAAGCACGTGCTGTCCGGGTCCGCCTCAGAAGTGCGATTTGGTAGAATGTATGGCTGTTTTGCGTTCCCTAGACAGAATGCCTCCTGACTTTCGCTTTAGATCGGCCTCCTCCTCCTCCTCTGCCAACCAAAGCAATCCCGGCGGCCGATCAACCGGCGACGAGATCATCGAGAGCCGCCTGCAAAGCTGGGCAAGCAGCGAGGGCGGTCACCGAGGGCCGTTTCCCAATGGGGAGGCGAGGGGCCGACCGAGAGCCATTCCCAGTGGATCTAGGGGCGAGGGGATCACCGAGGGCCGTTCGAAGAGGAGCAAGGGGCGAGAGGTCACCGAGAGCTATTCTCCAAAGTGGGACAGGAAACGAGGAAGTCAACAACGGATGGACCGGCGCTGCATCTAGGCAAGCGCCGTCCTTGTCGCCCGTAGAGATGTGCAAGGATGCAAGTTGCCTGGCTCGCGTCTGGCCAAGAGGGAGCGGCCGACTCGCCCTTTGACAGAGAGCCTCTGGGCATTGCGAGCAGAGGAGCCTTTCGATGGAAAATCTCCAGGCGCACGCCAGATCGCTCGGTAGACAGATCCGTGGATCTGCGCCAGAGCGGATCGAGATCAGAGATCGTCTGAGGCCAGGGCATACGAAAGGACGTAGCGCCTCAGGCACTGACCAAGCGGCATCATATCAGCATCGCCGCGGCGAAGAATCTCCAGCCTGGCAGACGCACGCACAACGTGCTCTCGACGCAACAATGTCCCGTGAATCTGGGGCAAGGGGACCGAATGTCTTTTCCCAAACATGTCGCCACCAAGCGACTGAGGTCGCTGGCGTGGTAACAGAAAACTTGACCTGAGAGCTCAGCGGTAACCCAGGGCCGTTTCTCAAAACGCAGTGCGATGTTTCATGGGACTCGTAGCGTCAGAGCAACTGTGCGGAACGACGCGCTCGTTCGGATTGAAACATCCCGACGCCTCCAAGGCTTGCAGTGGATCAGGGCCTGCACCACGGCGTTGAGGTAGCACGTATTGCCGAAGTTGGGCATGCACACGGACGTCAGGTAGAGGTTCGACAGGTCGTCTGTAACGCCGGCAAAGAAATCGAATATTCTCTCCTTTGCGAACGAAAACGAATCCGCGTGGGCGAGGCTCATGCGTCTGAAGTCCGTCCAAGCAGCGAGCACCTGTGTGATGCGCTTGGCCCTGACCGGGTCGGGGCGCGGGTCCTCCTGGTCAACTGGGTAGAGGAACTTCACCGCCCCCAGCCGCTCTGCCAGGGCAGCCTGCCGCGAGGGGCGCGCTGGGCCTTCCACATCACGCAGAGAGTCGATGCCATGATGCTCCGCGGCGGTTCGAAAGGTCCAACGCCAGGGGGCGACGTCGCTGACCTCCCCGTAGAACTTGGCGCTAGCTACGCCGAGCACGTCAGGCTGCAATGCGAACAGACGAAGGGTAGGAACATCCATTATGTAGGGCGCATCGTTGGTAGCGTATCTATTAAGCGCCTTCCACAAGTCGGCATCGCCGCCCCTCCTCGACGGCAAGTACCCCGGATCAGAAGCTCGCTTGGCCGCGAATGCCTCGTACCATTTCACTGCTTTCGCATCCGCTTTCGTCGAGAGATTCTCGAGCTGAACTGATTCTCGCAGGCCTTGCGACCAGGGTACTTCTGCCCAACGGCGGTCCGTCTGAGCCGGCTCAGGGGACAGCTGAATGCGAGGGGTGCCTGTGGAACGAACAGAGGTAGCAAGCAGAACTGCTGGGGAACGCTGAGGCGTGAAGGCCTGCATGGGCGTGGACTTGATGGGCGCGTCCTGCGCGGGCGTGGCAACGCCCCCGTTGCCGGCGTCGCCGACCCGCCGAACTTTCGCCAACGGCGACCCATCAGCCTCTTCCGACTCCCCAGGCTGATCAGCGGGGAACCCGCCGGACGAAGGATCCAGCAGGTACCTCACCAAGCACAGCCTCCTGGCATCGTCGGCGCCTCGTTGACGCGGCAGCTCATTGTACCTGGCGAGGAGCGTCTCGGGCCACCAGCTGAGAAGCTGTCGCTGGTAAGCATTAAATGCGCTGCGTACCAAGCCGCCCCCATGCCTGTCAACATGTTCGCGCAAACCCTCTACACTCACTTCGGCGCCCAGCTCTAGCATTGACTTCTTGAGCTGCTCGCATGGAGGCGGCAGCGCCGACATGTCACATTTGGGCGCCATGGCAAGCGCTGCACCTTTGACGGACAGTTACCGGCGCTAGCACGCCTCAGTGGAAATCCGAACGGTCGGAGCCTGCATGAGCCGAGGTGGCTACGCCTGCTGTGCCTGGACGACCGTCACGGATAGCGGCCGCGCTCAGGGACCACCCCCTGCGCACCCCCCATGGTGTCGAGAAAGTGCCACGCCTGCTGTGCCTGGACGACCGTCACGGATAGCGGCCGCGCTCAGGGACCACCCCCTGCGCACCCCCTATGGTGTCGAGAAAGTGCCACGCCTGCTGTGCCTGGACGACCGTCACGGATAGCGGCCGCGCTCAGGGACCACCCCCTGCGCATCCCCCATGGTGTCGAGAAAGTGCCACGCCTGCTGTGCCTGGACGACCGTCACGGATAGCGGCCGCGCTCAGGGACCACCCCCTGCGCACCCCCTATGGTGTCGAGAAAGTGCCACGCCTGCTGTGCCTGGACGACTGTCACGGATAGCGGCCGCGCTCAGGACCACCCCCTGCGCACCCCCATGGTGTCTAGAAAGTGCCACGCCTGCTGTGCCTGACGCCGTCACGGATAGCGGCCGCGCTCAGGGCCCACCCCCTTCGCATCCCCATGGTGTCGAGAAAATGCCACGCCTGCTGTGCCTGACGACCGTGGATAGCGGCCGCGCTCAGGGACCCCCCCTGCGCACCCCCATGGTTTCGAGAAGTGCCACGCCTGCTGTGCCTGATGGATAGCGGCCGCGCTCAGGGACCCCCCCTGCGCACCCCCTATGGTGTCGAGAAAATGCCACGCCTGCTGTGCCTGGACGACCGTCACGGATAGCGGCCGCGCTCAGGGACCACCCCCTGCGCACCCCCTATGGTGTCGAGAAAGTGCCACGCCTGCTGTGCCTGGACGACCGTCACGGATAGCGGCCGCGCTCAGGGACCACCCCCTGCGCATCCCCCTATGGTGTCGAGAAATTCCACGCCTGCTGTGTGCCTGGACGAACAGTCACGATAAAGCGGCCGCGCTCAGGGACCACCCCCTCGCAACTCCCCTAATGGTGTCGAGAAGTGCCACGCCTGCTGTGCCTGGACGACCGTCACGGATAGCGGCCGCGCTCAGGGACCACCCCCTGCGCACCCCCCATGGTGTCGAGATAGTGCCACGCCTGCTGTGCCTGGACGACCGTCACGGATAGCGGCCGCGCTCAGGGACCACCCCCTGCGCACCCCCCATGGTGTCGAGAAAATGCCACGCCTGCTGTGCCTGGACGACCGTCACGGATAGCGGCCGCGCTCAGGGACCACCCCCTGCGCATGCCTCCCGCCATGTTGTCGAGAGAAAGTTGGCCACGCCTGCTGTGCCTGGAACCGACCGTCACGGATAGCGTCCCGCGCTCATGTGGACCACCCCCTGCGCACCCTGCAGCCCCTATGGGTTGTCATAAGTGCCACGCCTGCTGTGCCTGGACGACCGTCACGGATAGCGGCCGCGCTCAGGGACCACCCCCTGCGCATCCCCCATGGTGTCGAGAAAATGCCACGCCTGCTGTGCCTGGACGACCGTCGCGGATAGCGGCCGCGCTCAGAGACCCCCCCCCCTGCGCACCCGCAGCCGAGCTCAGGGACCACCCCCTGCGCACCCCCTGTAGTGACGAGAAAGTGCCACACACGGGTGGTGTTGTGTAGTGTGGTGTGGTGTGGTGTGGTGTGGTGTGGTGTTGCGCACCCGCAGCCGAGCTCAGGGACCACCCCCTGCGCACCCCCTGTAGTGACGAGAAAGTGCCACACACGGGTGGTGTGGTGTGGTGTGGTGTGGTGTGGCGTGGTGTGGTGTGGTGCGATGTGGTGTGGTTGGTGTGGTGTGTGTACGAGCGAGAAGGAGGAGGTGAGGTGGAAACGCGGGTGTGACGCGGGTGTAGAGAAAATCAGAACCCCACTTAGAATGTGGGGAACTACCCTCACAAGGATTCTGGCCCCGACGGGGGGGGCGCTCTTGTAGCCCCCTCCTCTTCTGTGAAGCAAAAATCATTGATGTTACTAAGGTTTTGGGCCCATTTTGGCCTTCTGAGGGGGGCGCGCTTATCTTCCCTCCTAGCAAAATCATTGATTTTACGAAGGTGTTGGGCTCAGTTTGTCCTTCTCAGGGGGCAGCGCTCATTTGCGCTTCTGAGGAGGTCGCAAGAAGCCCCAAGATGGCCCCAAGAGGCCCCCAGGAGGCTCCCAAGAGGCCTCCAAGAGGCCCCCAAGAGGCCCCCAAGAGGCCCCACGAGGCCCCCAAGAGGCCCCCAAGAGGCCCCCAAGGGCCCCACGAGGCCCCCAAGAGGCCCCCAAGAGGCCCCCAAGAGGCCCCCAAGAGGCTCCAAGAGGCCCCCAAGAGGCCCCACGAGGAGCCCGAACGACTCACACCAGGACGAGGGGCCCGAACGACTCACACCACGAAGAGCCCGAACGACTCACACCACAAGGAGGGGCCCGAGCGACTCACACCAGGACGAGGCGCCCGAACGACTCACACCACGATGAGCCCAAACGACTCACACCACGACGCGGGCCCCGAACGACTCACACCACGAGGAGCCCGAACGAGTCACACCAGGAGGAGGGGCCCGAACGACTCACGCCAGGATGAGGGGCCCGAACAACTCACACCACGAGAAGCCCGAACGACTCACACCAGGACGAAGAGCCCGAACGACTCACACCACGAAGAGCCCGAACGACTCACACCAGGAGGAAGGGCCCGAACGACTCACACCAGGACGAGAAACCCCAAACGACTCAAATCAAGAGGAGCGCTTTCTCTCCCTCCTCCTCCGCCTCGTCCTTCTTCCGCTCCCCCCCACAAGGAGGATTCACAAGGAGGCGGGAGGAAGGAGGGACAGGGGAGATATACGGAGCCCAGCGGACACACGCCTGAAAAACACAACTGTCGACATGCTTCGCGAGAGCTGCTGCTGTGAGATGGGCTGGTGGGGATACGCGAAGCGTAAAGAATAATCCTCCTCCTCCTCCTCCTCATCATCATCATCATCATCGTCGTCGTCGTCGTCATCATCATCATCATCATCATCATCATCATCATCGTCGTCATCATCATCATCATCAACATCATCATCGTCGTCGTCATCATCAGCATCAGCAGCATCATCATCAGCATCACCACCAGCAGCATCATCATCAGCATCATCATCAGCAGCATCAGCATCGTCACAAGCATCAGCAGACTCATCATAACCATCCTCAGCATCATCATCATAATCATCCGCACAACAACACCAAATAAAAAGCAACAAACCACAAAAGAAAGAAAAAAGAAACCAGAAAAAAGAAAAACCTCAAGCAAAAAAAATCTCCTCAAACACAACAAAAAAGCCAACAAAGAAATATACAAACAAAAAGGAGCATCTCTCATTATTCATCATCATCGTCATCGTCATCACATCATCATCATCATCAGCATCATCATCATCATCATTATCAGCATCGTCATCATCATCATAATTCTCAGCATCCTCATCCGTATCATCCTCCTCCTCTTCCTCCTCCTCCTCATGCTCCTATTCCTCCTCATCCTCATCGTCTTCCTCAATATCCTCATCCTCATGCTCATCCTCATCCTCATCCTCCTCCTCCTCCCCCTCCTCCTCCTCCTCTGTCTCCTCCTCCTCTTCCTCCTCCTCCTCTTCCTCATCCTCCTCCTCCTCATAATGTTCCTCCTCCTCCCTCTCCTCCTCCTCCTCCTCCGCCTCCTCCTCCTCTTCCTCCTCATCCCTCCTCCTCATCCTCATTATCCTCCTCCTCCGCCTCCTCCCCCTCATCCTCCTCTTCATCCTCATCCGCCTCCGCATCCGCCTCCGCCTCCGCCTCCGCATACGCCTCCGCATACGCCTCCTCCTCCTCGTCCTCATCCTCCTCCTCCTCATCCTCCTCGTCCTCTTCCTATTCCTCCTCGTTCTTATCATAGTCCTTCTCATCCTCCTCCTCCTCCTCCTCTTCCTCCTTCTATTATTCCTCCTCCTCCTCGTCCTCCTCGTCCTCATCATCCTCGTCCTCCTCCTCATCCTCCTCATCTTCCTCCTCCTCCTCCTCATCCTCCTCCGCCTCCTCCTCAACATCACCATCGTATGATTGGTTTCTGGTCAGTGGTATCAATCGCAGTATTTATATTAGTAGTCGTATGTGTAATACTAGTAGTAGTGAAATAGTAGTTGTTTGATTATGATTGTTAATAATATTCTTGACACTAGTATTAGTATGCGTCGTCGTCGTCTTCGCCTTACTACTTGTAGTTTTGGTCGTCTTCTAATGGTTATCTATAGACTTAGTATGTGCATTAGTCGTTTAAACGTTCGTATTAGCATTCGTCGTGTGTGTCCCAACGTTCGTGGTATTCTTCGTGTTAGAGTAGTATTCGCCGTCTTCTTATTATTTGTAGTAGTGTACGTATTCTTCATAACGTTTGGAATAGTATTCGTCTGAATAGTCGTAGTATTAGTCTTACTGTGCGTATTGCTCGTCGCCCCTTCCTTCTGATTAATAGGTTTCGTCTTCGTCTTCTTCGTAGTGATAATGTCAATGTTCGTACTAGTAGAGCTCGTGGTTGTCTTACTACTGCTAGTGTTACTATTCTTAGTCGTTCCTTTATTAGTAGTAGTATTGAGATTAGTATGTGTCTTCGTATTCGTGTGGTTCGTCTTCGGCGTCGTCTCCTTCATAACCTTCTTGGTATTAGTCGTGTAATAAGTAGCGTGAGTAGTGCTCGTCTTATTGTGATTCCCTCTCCTTCGCCTCCTCCTCCTCCTCCAACTCCTCCTCCCCTCCCCCTCCTCACCATCATCGCCATCGTCTTCCTCCTCCTCCTCCAACTCCTCCTCCTCCTCCTCCTCGTCCTCCTCATCATCATCATCAGCAGAAGCGTCAACGTCAGCATCATCGTCATCACCATCATCATCATCATCATCATCATCATCATCATCATCATCATCATCATCATCATCATCAGCATCATCATCATCATCATCATCCATCTCCTCATCCTCCTCCTCCTCATCCTCCTCCGCCTCCGCCTGCTCCTCCGCCTCCTCCTCCTCCTAGTCGTCCTCTTCATCCTCCTTGTCCTCATCCTCCTCATCCTTCTCCTCCTCCTCCTCTTCCTCATCCTCCGCCTCCTCCTTCTTTTCCTGCTCCTCCTCCTCCTCCTCCTCCACCTACTCATATTCCTCTTCCTCCTCCTCCTCCTCGTCCTCCTCCTCCGCCTCCTCCTCATCCTTCTCCTCCTCCTCCTTCTCCTCTCCTGCTCCTGCTCCTGCTCCTGCTCTCTACTGCTCTTCCTCCTCCTCCTCTTCTCCTCCTCCTCCTCCAGCGTCCGCCTCCCCTTCGTTTCCTGCCCTCCTCCTACTCCACCTCCGCTCCTCGTATTCCTCATTCCTCTCCTCCTCCTCCCCCTACCTCCTCCCTCTCGCCCTCCTCCTCTTCCTGCCTCCTCCTCCTCCTCCACCTCCTCTCCTCACTCCTGCCTCCTGCTCCTGCCCCTGCATCCTGCTCCTGCTGCTCTTCCTCCTCCTCCTCATACTCTTCCTCTCTCTCCCTCCGCCTCCTCCGCCTCCTCCTCCTCCTCCTCCTCCTCCTCCTCCTCCTCGCTCCTCCTCCTCCTCCTCCTCCTCCTCCTCCTCCTCCTCCTCCTCCTCCTCCTCCTCCTCCTCCTCCTCCTCCTCCTCCTCCTCCTCCTCCTCCTCCTCCTCCTCCTCCTCCTCCCCTCCTCCTCCTCCTTCCCCTCCTCCTCCTCCTCCTCCTCTCCTCCTCCTCCTCCTCCTCCTCCGCCTCCCCCTCCTCCTCCTCCTCTCTCCTCCTCATCTCCTCCTCCTCCTCCTCCTCCTCCTCCTCCTCCTCCTCCTCCTCCTCCTCCGCCTCTTCCTCCTCCTCCTCCTCCACCTCCTCCTCCTCCTCCTCCCTTACTCGCATCCCTTAACTTATCAGACTCCTCCTATCCATGTACCTCATGTTCTTCCTTCTCGTCATCCCTCTTTTCCTCCTTGTCCCCCTAAGGTCCCCTGATATCGCCCATAGGCCCCCTGGGAAGCTTAGGGAGGCAAACAGAAATGAACAGCTCGATCCCCCTCCTCCATTCCCTCCTCCTCCTCCCCCACCTCCCGGCTCTTCCCTCTCTCTCCCCAAACCCGAGGGGGAGGTGGTATAAGAGGAAAAGGAGAAGGAGGAGGAAGAGAAGGCGGAGCAGGAGGAGGAGGAGGAGAAGACGAGGAGGACGAGCAGGGAAGAGGACGAGGAGGACACGGAGGGAGGGAAGGCGGAGCAGGAAGAGGAGGAGGAGGAGGAAGCGGAGAGGAGGAGCAGGAGACGAGGAGAAAGACCATGAGGAGAAGGAGGAGGAAACGAAGGATGAGAGGGAAAGGAGGAGAAGGAGAAAGGGACGAAGGAGGCCGCCCCCCGAGACCTCGACAGCAACTCTTCGGGCGTCTCGTCGATGCTGCTCAGCCTCCCGCCGCACTGCGGAGACGCCGAGCACCTCCCGACGAGCCAACGGAAGCGCGGCGGCCTCCTCCTCCTCCTCCTCCTCCTCCTCACTCCTCCCTCCTCCTCCTCCTCCTCCTCCTCCTCCTCTCCTCCTCCGCCTTCGCCTCCTTCTCCTTCTCCTCCTCCTCCTCTCCTCCTCCTCCTCCTCCTCCTCCCTCCTCCTCCTACTCCTCTTCCTCCTCCTCCTCCCTCTTCCTCCTCCTCCTCCTCCTCCTCCTCCGTCCTCCTCCTCCCTCATCTCTCATCATTTCTCCCATCATCATCATCAGCATCATCAGCATCATCAGCATCATCTCATCATCATCTATCACTCATCATCGTCATCATCATCACATCATCATCATCATCATCATCATCATCATCATCATCATCATCCATCATCATCATCATCATCATCATCATCATCCTCATCCTCCTCCTCCTCCTCATCCTCCCCCTCCTCCAAGCAGGAGAAGGAGCAGGAGGCGAGCGGGCTGGGAGCAGGAGGACGCAGAGGAGCAGAAGGGGGGGGGGCAGAGGAGTAGCCATCATCATCATCATCATCATCATCATCATCCTCATCCTCCTCCTCCTCCTCATCCTCCCCCTCCTCCAAGCAGGAGAAGGAGCAGGAGGCGAGCGGGCTGGGAGCAGGAGGACGCAGAGGAGCAGAAGGGGGGGGGGCAGAGGAGTAGCCGGAAGAGGAGCCAGAGGAGGAGCAGGGTGCAGAGGAGCACACGATGAGCAGGAGGGGGAGCATCACGCCATCCAGGTCTGGCCAAGGCAGCCGTGGCCCGAGATCCCACCCAACGAGGTCTCAGTGACGCTCGATGTCTCAGGGGAGCGCCCTCCCCGGCGGCAGTGGGCCGCTGGGGCGTGATCAACCTCCCTCGAGGGACAACGGCCCCCGTGGGGGGGGGGGGAGGGTTGCCTCGCACTCGCCACTGGAGCCAGCACGGCCAGCTCCCGGGGGAGCAGGAGCAGGCTCGAGGAAGCGACGGCGCCGGAGACCTGGGTCCCTCGAGCCGAAGGCCCCCGGGGCCCGAGACCCGGCGAACAAGAACGCCCCGGCCCGAAGAAGACCGGCTGGAGCACCAGGAGCAGCAGGAGGAGCAGGGGCGACATCGAGGGCCAGAAGCCGAGGCCCGCTGGCCTCGGATGCCTCCTGGAGCCCCGGCGGTCTCCCCGGATCTGCAGGGGCAGGAGTCGTTCGATCCCGGCGTCGTTTCGCGACCCCGGCCCACGGGGCCCACTGGATCGGGGCCCAGGACCGTCAAAGACCGACCCGTGGCGAAAAAGTGTCCCTGGGGAAGTGGTCGGGAGAACTGGGGCCGCAGGAGGACTGGGGCGGCATATTGGAATTTGCCTTGCGAAGGACCCAACCATATGCAGTTGTGAAGACCGTCGTTGTATGCACCGCGTTCGGAGTTCCCTGTGGGGCAACGAAACGTGTGAGGCGTGTACCAAAATTGGGCGCGTTGGGCGCATGCGAACGCAGCCACTGGGGGCCGTCGGTGGAGCTTCCTATGGGGCCACGAAACGCGTGAGAGGTGCGCCCCCCAGAGCGCCCCGAGAACGCCCCGAGAGGGCCCCCAGGGGCGATTTCTCGGGCCCCGACAGACAGGGGACCTAGACTGAGGACCCCCTCTTTTCATCGATCATCACGAAGGGATCCCAAGGACCCAAAGGAGCCTCCGAGAGCCTCCGAGGGCCCCCCCAGGTTGGCCGTTGTGGCGGGCAGCTCGGGCCGATCTCGAGGCAAGTCGGCTGAGAATCGCCCCTGGCCGGGCCGGTGGGGATGCGCGAGGCGTCAAGAATGCGGAGGGGGACGAGGGTGCGAAGGGGAGTGCGAAGCGCGGAGGGATGAGGACACGGGTGGGGGGAGATGGAGGAGGAGGTGGATGAGGAAGAGGAAGAGGACGACGACGACGACGACGACGACGACGACGACGACGACGACGACGACGACGACGACGACGGCGACATCGGCTGCGAGGATGGGAGTGCTAAAGAGGAGGACGATGACAGGGAGGACGAGGGGGACGATGAGGAGAAGCAGAAGGAGGAGGGGGGGAGAAGGACGACGAGGACGAGGACGAGGAGGCCTGAAGAAGGGAGGACGCGAAGCGTCAAAACACTCCGCTTCCGTCGCCTCCCCTAACTCCTCCCCTTGCCTTCTCCTTCCTCCTTCTCCTCCCTCCTACTTCCTCCTCCTCCCCCCTCTGTCCTCCTCCTCCTCCTCCTCCTCCTCCTTCTCCTCCTCCTCCTCCTCCTCGTCCTTCTCCCTCCTGTCCCTCCTGCTCCTCATGCCTCCTGCTCCTCCTCCCTTCTGATCCCGCCCCCCCCCAGTCATCTTCCACGCCGTGGGCAGCCCTCCCGTCCAGTCTCTGGTCCGCTGCGCGGCTCTCACGAAGCGCTCGCGGTCCGACTGGAAGGATCGCCTCCTGCCCTGCCCCGTCGTCACGGCGGCAAGAGCCAAGCTCGGCCAGCATCGCGTCGGGAAACCGGGTCGAATCGGAGTGTGCGTCGCATCGGGCTGCATCGGCACGGAGTCGGAATCGAATCGGATCGGCCAGCCAGCAGCACCACAACGGATCGTCGAGATGCCGGATTCGGATCGGCCCGGCGCAAGTCGATGTCGAATCGAACCGATCGGTTCGAGATAGACCACGGGAGGACGCAGGGTGTCTCTACCTCAACTTCCCCGACCATGCTCGGCAAAGATGGCAGCGATGCTGATGACGGCAATGAAGAGGGCATCAGGCCATGACGGCGTTGACGGCGGAAGTGGCGACTACGACACCGAGGGCTCGTATGACAGCACGCGCACGCACTGACTCAAAATACTACCATGCGGCAAAAACGTGAATCCGCTGTGTGAAGTCGCGCTGGAGTTTTTATGAGATGAAGAGGAAGAGGAGGAGGAGGAGGAGGAGGAGGAGGAGGAGGAGGAGGAGGAGAAAGAGGTCACAGCAGCCACAAAAGAGCCGAGTCCACATCGTACGGACCAACCTTCCAACGTCGTGCGAAGACACTCCCTGGAGACCGCGGACCCAATATTCAGCGGGCCATCTTCCAAGCTTGTCACCACCTCTTTCCCGTGCGGATGGAGCATGGCCAGAAGTACGCAAGTACGGTGCCCCCGAATGTGCGCAAAAGCGTCCTGCAATTCATGGACCGTCTTCGCCGCGCCGAAACGGCCGATAAGGCCCCCAAGAGGGCCCCAGGACGGCCCACTAGGTCCCCCAGACCGCCCCAAGACGGGCCTACAGGGCCCCAAAACAACCCCAAGACGGCCCCCCAGACCGCCCTCACAGAGTCCCAGAGAGCGGCAAGATGGCCCAAAAGGGCCCCAGGAGGCCTCCAAAAGGGCCCAAAAAGCAGGCAAAGAGCCCCAGGCAGCCCACACAAGACTTCTCCAGAGGGCCTTCCCCCCAGTGTCCCCCCAGTGGCTTCCCCAGCAGCTGTTGGGACACGCAGCCCACAAGCGCGGCCACACTTGCGGTCGACGTCTTACGACACAGGCATTTCCGAAAGGCTGGGGCGGCGGTGAGCCGCCGAATGCGTCCTCGATGGCAGGAACACCGTACGATCCGAGGGTAGGTCACGCAAACACTTTTTAGCCAGCGGCCGCAGGAGGGTCAGACAGCGGTCGAGCCGCGGCGGGGCGCGCCGAGGCACAGCGAGGCTCGAGGAGGAGAGAGCGCGCCGAGGCGCGAGGCGGCGGGAGAGACCAGGACGGCGAGGGAGCCACAGTCAGGCCACGAGTGTCTGCGTGTGGGTGCCGGGGTGCAGGTTCTTGAAGTGCAGGGCGAGCCTGAGGGCGGAGCCGAGCATGGAGCCACGTCATAGAGGCATACAAACACACTGTTTTGGTGATCGCGATCGCAGCCTCGCGCGCGCCGATGAGGCGGAGACAGCCGGTCAGAGAGCGGCCTGAGAGCGCGCGCGGCTGGCCTCTCAAGAGATGGGGCTGGGATCCACAGGGATCACACAAACGGTCCTCCTCCTCCTCCTCCTCTTCCGCCTCCTCCTCCTCAGCCTCATCATCATTATAATCCTAATCCTCATCCTCGTCCTCATCCTCATCCTCCTCCTCCGTATCCTCCCTCCTCTCCGTTCCTCCTTCTCCCCCTCCTCGCCATCTCCATCTACTCCCACATTATCCTACTTCTCCTCCATCTAATCATCCTCCTCATCCTCATCCTCATCCTCATCCTCATCCTCATCATCATCATCATCATCATCATCATCATCATCATCATCATCATCATCATCATCACCATCAGCAGCAGCAGCAGCATCAGCATCAGCATCATCAGCAGCAGCATCATCATCATCCTCACCATCATCATCTTCATCATCAGCGTCATCATCATCATCAGTATCGTCATCCTCAGCAGCAGCATCATCATGATCATCATGATCATCATGATCCTCACCATCACCATCATCATCAGAAGCAGCAGCATCAGCATCAGCAGCATCATCAGCACCATAATTATCATCATCAGACCACCATCACATCATCACCATCATCGTTAGAATCCTCAGCATCATCGTAATCATCACCATCATCATCGTCATCACTACCATTACCATTGCCATTGCCATTGCCATTGCCATTACCATTACCATTACCATTACCATTACCATTACCACTATCAGTATCAGTATCATGATCATTAGCATTATTGTTAAAATCATCACCACAAACCAGCAGCAGCAACAGCAGCAACAGCAACATCATCGACATCATCGTAACCACGGTCGTATCATCGTTACCTTCATCAACATTATCCGCAGCAGCACCAGCATCATCATCAGCATCACCAGCATCATCATCATCATCATCACCACAATCGTCAGCACATTATCATCATCATCACCACCATCATCATCAGCAGCAGCATCGTCGTCATCACCATCATCATAATTGACAGCATCATCCTCACCATCATCAGTATCATCACCATCATCATCAGCAGCAGCAGAATTATCATCATCACAGACACCATCACCATCATCATGATCAGCATCGTAATCGGAAGAATAATCATCACCAGCATTATCATATTCGTCATCATCATCAGCATAATCATCATCAGTTTCAGCATAATCCTCATTACCTTAGTCAGCATTATAACTATATCCTTCCTGCTCCTCCTCCCTCCTCATTCTCCTCATTCTCCTCTTCCTCCTCCTCCTCTTCCTCCTCCTCCTTTTCCTCCGCCTCCTCCTCCTCCTTTTCACCCTCCTCCTTCTCCTCCTCCTCCTCCTCATCATCATCATCATCATCATCCAACCTCCCTCCCCCTCCCCCTCCCCCCTCTCCCCCTCCCCACTCTTCGATGCCAGCCCCTGCTACCCGCCCATCCTGGCAGGGGGGGCGGAGACGGGAAGGGGCGGCACTCCTCCTGGAGGGCGAACCCCGCGGCCTCGGGTTCCTGATCGGCTCTGCCGGGTCCATGATGTCGAAGACCCTCGCGACGGGCGAGGAGGAGGACGAGGAACAGAAGGGGGAGCAGGAGGAGCAGGAAGAGAAGGAGCGGGAGAAGGGAGGAGGAGGAGGAGGAGGAAGAGAGAAGAGGAAGAGGAGGAGGAGGGGGATGAAAAGGAGGAGGAGGAGGCGGAGGAAGAGGAGGAGGGGGAGAAGGAGGAGGAGGAGAAAAAGGAGGAGGGGGAGGAGGAGTGGGAGGAGGAGTGGGGGGGAAGGGGGAACGAAGGACGAGCAGACGAGGGAAAGGGAGAATGAGGCTGTATGTGGATGCAGTGCCACTCGCGGCCCTTGGGCCGCAGCGCGCCTCGTCATTTGCGCCTACTCCGTTTCTCTTTCGGGCCAGCGTGACTGGGGGCGGAAAAAGTTTCACGCCAGAAACTCTCCATCATGCTGGGTTCGAACGCGCAGGCCACCTGTGAGTCCCCAGGCGCACTGCGCCCACAAGGGGACGTGTTGGGCGCTTCTGCCAACGAGTGTGCGGGAAAGAAAAAACACGAGAAAAGGATGCAAAAGCGGATGTGAAGGGCGGATTCTTGTTGAACGGCGGAATGTAAGAAGTGGCTAAGAACGGTGGACACCGGGCGCGGAAATGTACTTGCTAATGGCTGTGGATGTCAAGTAGCTGACACAGGCAAGGAAGGGGCAAGATTGACAGGGATACCGTTCGAGTCTGGTGATCAAACAGGTCCGTCGTGCCTTCTGGGAGTGCTCTACTGACCGCACTCGAAAAACATGCCTGCAAACTGCGGGCGACAGACTACTAGTGGAGCACAAGCAGATGCGTGCTGCTGCTCAGCTGGCATAGCCCACTGGAGCAACACTCACACGAGTGTTCAACCTCCACGTAGCTCTCGACCGTCAATGCCCGCGGAGCTTGACGATCTCGCGGCTGCTTGATAAGTCGACCTGTGTCCTGGTGGGCGGCGCAACAGTGGTCCACACTGCGACACAGTCACACGAGTCGCCGCTTCACTTCTTGATGAAGGAACTGTGATGGAAGCTCGGAACGTCCTCGTTCTTCTCGTCGCTGAACTTGACCGTGTCATGGTCATAAATGAGCCGGCCGTCCATCACAGTGAGGGTGAGCTCCCAGCGCATGATGCCCTTGGTCATGGGGTCTTCCTGCATGCTCCGAATGTCGCACCAAAGTAGGTCCTCGATTTGATCGGAGCGCAGCTGGTCGGCTTAATCACCAATGGTGGACTGCCATGCGGTTCTCGGAAGGCGGCCCCGTCGGGCCCCCGAGCAGAACGCCGAAGACGGACATGCCATCCAGGACAGAATCTTCAGGAATCGCGCAACCTCCCGCCCCCCCCCCAGGCCGCCTGATCTCCTCGGAAGAGACGGGGCCGCGCACCATCTCGCGCAGCGCGAGGGGGCGTGCCTGCAGTCCGTCGGCCGCGCCGCAAGCTGCGAGCAGTTCGGAATCAAATGAGAATATTCACACCAGCTTGTGCAACCGGCTCATAGGGTCCAACAAGTGGTACACCTGTTTGCGGGCGCGGCGGCACTTGCCGAGACGCATACATACGGCCCCTGTCACGCCGCACCCTGTCTCCTCCACCCTCTTGAGCGACCCGCCGATGTGCGCGCTGAGCTGCCTGGCGCACTCCACGGCTGAAATTTCGACGCATACCTCTATCTTCTGCACGGCCAGACCAACTGAGTTGATCTGCATCACGCATCGGATGAGCACTTTGTTCCCGGCTCTCTGCAGGGCGACGACGCACGCTGCGACGCGGCGCTGGACGAGCAGGGCGCGGTCTGCTGCTCCCAGGAGGCAGACAAAAAAGTCAGGAAGCTGACCTTCAGGCAGCTGGCCAGCCTTGGCCCTGACCAGGTCGACGTGTCTGATCGGTATCCGAGCGTCGATGTACTCGTCCTGGTCAAGCGTCACGGTATCATCGGCACTGCCGTGCTGGTGCACTCCGCAATTGGTGCACTCGTCATAATCAAATTTCTCGTTGCCGAAGACGCTCTCGATCTGGCTGATCAGCCGGTCGACGCGTTCCCCGTGCCCAGCGATCTTCAAGTCGTCGACACGCTTGGACAAAATCAGCGCCAGTTCCGAGACGCCGGTGCCACATGCACCCGACGGCTCGCAATTAACCTAAAACCCCGGGCTCACCTGGCGTTTTCGGCGCTGCACTCTGGAACGTGACCCGGGCAAGCTTCACGGGGAAGGCTCGGGGCGCATCCTAGCAGCCTGTACCGGGCTCGACGCAGCGCAGGCACTCGGTCCGCTCGTCGCGGCTCATAGCCGAGCACCTGCCGAAGGATTCCTGCACCGCGGGGCGGCAAGGTGAAGTTCACCTAGCGGGTGCTCCACCTTGTCCCTGCATTCCTGCGCAGGTCATGCCTTGTAGGAACGCCTTCTCGAAGTCCACGGAAACGCACACCCAGTCTGGGCGACGCCCCACCTCTGAAGACAGCAAGCGTTGTGACGCCCGTTCGTTGCCCCAGCGAACGTCTCCCTGCAGGGCTCTGGCGCCCACGTCGCGGATGCCCATCAGCGTCATGCGACGCCAAATGGTCCAGACAGTCTTGCCGTCAAATCCCTTCCGGTGCTTCCACTTGAAGACATGACTGGTGTCCATCACGTTCCGGGTCCCCTTTGGGCGGTCGCCTCTCGAAACATGCGCAAATGGCCCAGATGGTGAGCTCCTCGGGGTTGGCCGCTGCGACCTCCTTTGACGGCCTCGGCAATTCCTCGTCGTTGATGACCACGATCTTGACGGCGGCAAAAATGTTCAGCGCGGCTGCCCGGGCAGCGCTGGCAATCAAGTCACCGGACGCTTCCTCGTCGAAGCAGAAGAATGATTCACGCACTCCTGGATCAAGATACAGCACCACATGCCTTCTTCCTTCGCCCTCCTCCTCTAGCGTGGCGTAGTCGTCCATGGGGGCCGAGCGCAGGTAGTCGCAGCACTGCGCGTGGGTGCTTTGACGCTGGTGCAACGTCTCAGGGTGCTGGGGCCACTCGTGGAGCCCGCGGCCACTGCTGGCCGCTGCATGCTCGAAAGCAGCGTTGATATCATGCTGAGTGTCGGCGCACTCCAACTCCTCGGGCTCCTGCGACAGGCTTTCTGGCCCTTCGACCTCACGCCAGGCGGCCAAGCTCACCAGCTGGACGTGGCCAGAGAAGTCGCTGTCAGTCTCCTAGGGTATAGCTGACAGGACTGATGGTGAAACACCATCGGCAGTGCTGGCGGCGTCCTCGGGGACGTAGAAGACACAGTCATCGAACGATCCGTCCAGGTCCTGTCCAGCGTCTGCTACCAGTGACAGCTCGTCACCCAAGATGAACTGAATGATGCGAACTTATTCCCAATGCTCGCCGATCCCGATGAGCTGCAGGGCGTCGACCTTGAGGCCAGTGACGTGGATCTGCTGGACGTCGAGCGGGTACCGAGGGAACCACCAGATAGCCAAGCGGCGGGCGCAACCTGGCCTGTTGCCCACTGATTTCTGGCCGCGTATAAGTCGCAGGGCACGATCGTCTGGCAGCTGAAAGCATCTGCGTGACAGATGGCGCAGGGTTTCAAGGATGTCAGGGCGCTGGGGTCTGCGCCGCGATCTGCACTCCCTTCGCGCCCCCCCCGTGGCCGCGGAGGCAGGGGGCCCCGGAGGCAGGTGCGACGCGCGCGGCCCCAAGCCAAACCTGCTCGCGCCATGCCGGAGCCCGCACTGTCGAGCACGGCACCGATGAAGGCCTGGACGTCTTGCATTCCGCGCACAATCTCGGCTCGAAGGTACTTGACCACCACCTTACCGCGAGCCCAGTCTACAGAGATGATCGTCCCAGGGCCGGCCCAGCCCGACACGTCTTCGCGCTCGGGGGCCTGCGAATCTCCACCCGGTCGTCAACCTTGAAGCGGCCCTCCCCGGACTCGGCGGCGCGGCTCCGGAGGGCGCGCATGACGCGCGAGATAGACGCGGCCTCGATCACGCTCTGCAAGGCGATCTGTCGGATGCGCAACTGCAGGAGCCACAGGCACCACAGCCACAGGCACCACGGGCTTGCTTCGAGCGGTGGCAGCATGGACGGCTGCCGTCCGAAGACGATGCTGCATGGTGTAACGCCGCCCACGCGGGTGAGGCTGCTGACAGCAAAGATAGCGAGCCCTAGCATTGAGTCGAAGTTCGCAGCGATACCTTCGAGCTCTGGCTGCCCAAGTGGCGCGAAGCGCGCGTAGTAGCATGTCACCGCGTCGATCGACGAAGCGGGCGCGTTGATGAGGAGCTCGGATGTCCACGTGTATTCCTCTCCACTTCACCCCCTCCACGCAGCACGGCGAGGTAATCCTGCCCGCTCCGTCCACGATGAACGTCTCCAACGCACCGAACAGCTGAATTCATGAACGATGGCGGTTGCAAGCGTCGAGTCGTGCTTTGATGACCTGCTGGCCGTTATGCCAAAATCGCTGGTCCAGTCGCGTCAAAAGGCGGAGTATTGGCATGATCTGGCCATCCGGTGGCTACAATTCTTGACCACCGCGAAGATGAGGTCGAGGATGTTTTGCGGTTTGTTGGCTGCTCGCAATGCTCGCACCATCTCCTCCATACTGGCGCGCCACCACCAGAGGTGCAGCTTACGCAGTTCCCGCATGCGTGTCTCATGCGAGTCACCTCGAAATGCTCGTAGTAATGTGGTGCCCTCGAAGAGACTCCAATCAGAGGACGTCGGGTTGCCTACGGCTGCGTCGGCAGCTCGGGGCGCTGACAGCCTGGGCTCTGCGCCTGCTGCTGGCTGGCTCGCCCATGGTCGAATGCCACAGTCTCCCGAACCACTACTCTGAGGTCGAGTGACACAGTCACTGGGACCGCTCCCCTGAGCCCCACCGCTGGCTGATCAGCTGGCTCCTGATTCGCTTGCTGGCGCGGGGGGCGGGGCAGCCTCGTCTGCTGCTCCAAGGTCTGCGCCGCTGGATAGATGAGCCTGCCGGTCGCTGGAGCGATGTAGTCCTCCACGTCGAGCTGGCGCTCGCTGGTGCAGGCCGGCGCGCGAGCGCGGCCGCCCGTGAGCATCCGAACCTGCACCTGCCAAACTCGCGGGCGCGCACGGGGCCGTCACGTTCCTTCTCCCCCCGGCAGCCGGGGCACTCCCAGTGGATCGGGGCGCTGAGCGGATAACGGCACGTTGCTGGGCCCGTGGGCATGGGCGAGACTGCCCGCACATTGCGCTTGCACGACTTAGAAGTGTAGCGCGCGCGCTCGGCCGTCACTGCGCGCCTGATCTCGCCCTCCGCGGCTCGGGAGGTCTGGCGACCGGACGTGGCACTCGGGAACACATTTCACTAAGTGCGAACGACTGAGACGGCGACGTCAGTCCACCATGCCTTGGACGAACCCCTTGGACGTCTTCCAAGACCAAATCTGGGCGTCGAAGTTGGCGTGGCCATCGACGTCGCGGATGCCCCGAGGATCTCCACAGCACTGGAAACCAGCTGGGCAGTCCTCTTCAAAATGCCTCCAGGGCGATCTCGAAGCCCAAGCAGACATTGGTCGGGGACAACCATGTCCACGCCTGGCGCTACCAGCACCATTGGACATGGCTGCGCTTCGCACAGCAGTGATGGCGCGGGCTGCACGTTGACGAAGTGGCCGCCTAGCTCGAACTGCAGCTGTGGCAGGTAGCCGCAAACTCGGCCAGGGGCGGCCGCGTCTGGCGCGGCAGTTCCGCATGCAATCGACGTTTGCCCATCGGCCGCAGGGCTGGCAGGTCGGAGCCACGATGGCAATTAGTGGTCAATGTGACGAACACATCATTACACGGCTCGCTGCTGGCTCTCGTCGCTGAAGAAGCAGGCGGTGACCAAAGCGAAAATCTCGCCGCATCTAACGAGGGGGCGAACAGCCAGTCTGCTACTAATCTGCGCCTCTCCACCACAAACACCCATTAAGTCGGCTCCGTAGTCCACTGCGGTGAGAGAGTTGAGGAGCTGGTGGACGGCGTCGAACACAATGGGCTGCGATGCTTGAGCACGAGCCGTCTAGCGGTCAACTTCTGCTTTGGGAGCCGACGAGCCTCGCAACCACCACGTGGGCAGACAGACCTGCGGCAAGGTTGCCGTGGAGGTCGTCCCCGTAGCACTCGTCGTCGTAGAGAAGGTCGCCAAAGGCTGGACGACCAAGAGGATAAGGAGCCAGACCAGTGAGGCCGCAGCCGCAGTCGTCGCGGTGGTCCTCGACGACCTGCTTGCGCGTCTTGGGCACGTGACCCTCCCTGATATTGGCCTCCTGGCGCATGCATTCTGCCGTTGGGTGGGCGTTAGTGACACAGTCACCAGACGCCTCTCATGTTTGTTCGTCCACATCGTCCTGGGTGTTGAAAAATGTTTGATTGCACGCAGCCCTGGGCGCGCAGCTGGGCGTCGTGCTTGCGCTGCGCCGTGGGACTGGAGGAGGCGTTCGAGTCTTGCGAGCAATCTGCCGTCGCGCCCGTCTGAAACCGTACATCCCACGATGCGCCTTTGCTGTTTGAAGCATTGCTGCAGCAGGATGCAAGTCGCAACTCGTCGCGGCACATCAAGGCCAGATACACTCTTCGGTAGGAGACCGCCCAATCGTCGATGCACCCCTCTACCCTGACGTTGCGTCGGCACAGCACTTTGTACAGATGCGCCCCGGTAAGCACCGTGAATGCTACGTTGCTGCGTTGTGCCTCTGGGACCAGAAGCTTTTGGCCAGCCCGAAGCTGACTCAAAGGGGTCACGCGGGCGTCGATCACCCGCCGCGCTGCCGGTCGTTTCCACGATTGGGCACGCAAGCCAAAGATGACCATCCTGGCGCCAGCGCCCTTGATCCTAGCGCACTAGTCAGGAAAGGGGGGATGAAAATGGACCTCGCCCCTACGCGAGCCGCACGGAAGCCACAGCATACAGCAGTTGGTGCTGGGGAAAGTGCTGTCGGACAACGACTTGACATCACCCTCGAAGTCGGAGGCGAGGGCGACGTCGAAGCCGTGACCTTCCAATGCTAGAAGTGCCCCGTCCTCGTTCTGGGACCGAGGAGGGACGCCCTGGCCCCACTGTCCACTTCTGCCTGGGCAGGTCGGCAGGACCCGCCCAGCGGGACAGCCCAGCCGCCTCCTAATGAGACAACCCTTTGGAGCCTTCTGCGCCACGGGCACCGACTGACACCTCGGACGTCGCGCTATCCCCCCACTCTCGCGGTGGAGTCCTTGACAAGAAACAGCATGCCAAGGTGTCCGAAGCGCCCAGGTCCACGAGACGACGGAAGACGGTTGGGAAAGACCACGATCTCGGCAGCGCTGACGATGCACTCCAGGCTTAGCTGGGCGATTCGGCGGCCATCCTCGACCACGTACGTCCGCGGGCTGGAACTCGCCGCGATGACTCCGATCTCTCCGCAGAAATCGGAACCCACCACGCCACCCGCGACACCGACCCCATTGAGAGCGAGTCTAGAGCGAGGGGCAGCACGAAAATAAGCGCCCGGCGGCGCTCAGGTCGCCACGCCCGCGGACACCAGCTCACGACCACGGGTCGCAAGACTGACGTCCGCGCAGGCGTAGAGGTCGTAGCCCGCGGCGCCCAGCGCGCCCTGTGAGGACGCCCGCGTTTTTGGGCCGATGAGCTGGATCTTCTGCTTTTCGCACTTGCGGCCGTCGTTTGCGCGGTCACCATGACAGTCGCTGCCCACCGCCAGCAGCGCGAGCTGCTTGGGCGGCAGGCACCCGGGAGTCTCGCCGAAGTCGCAGACAGAGGTGCACAAATGGCCGCTCGGCGCAGACTCCAGATCCAGGAGGATGGCGCCAGGCCCCACGTGATCTCGTAGCCACCTGGTCACGGGACAGCGAGGCGCTCGGGGTCTACGCCCGTCTCCACCACCCCGCCGTTGGACCACGTGGACTGCTGACCTCAGAATAAGGCATGGAAGTCAGCGCCCACGCCATCCACCGCACGTCGCGGGAGGTCGCAGCGATGGGGCAATGCACTTCGCAACGTGCTACCTGTGACCCATGGCCAACTCCTGCTGCGCGCAGCTGGATTGACAACTGCCCCTCGTCGGGCCGAAGCCTCGCCCGCTAGGCCTTGCGGGCAAAATCTATGGCGAAGCGCAGTCCCCAGAGACTGGCCCAGGCGCTGGCGTCGACTGCGACGCCTAACAGGACACCCGATAGATCGGCGCTCGCCAGGTAGCACGGCGACCTGTTCGACGAACTCGAGCCTGCACCCAACGAGGTCAGCCACCACGAGAACGTCAGCCTGCACGAGGCCATGCGCAGGTCAAGACGGGCGCCCCAGGGAACCGCCGCGCGCACTGCGGACGCGATGCTGGACGCACTGCCGGGCAACTGCGCGAGGCATGGCCACAGCGCCCCAGGGACAGGCACCTGTCAGGAAATTGCGCGGGGCCCTACTACGGCGCGGTCTCTTCCGGCACGCCCCGCCCGCTGCCGCGCGGCCCGGCCCCGCAAGCACAGCAACCGCCACCGTGTGATCTGCGCCGATCAGGCGGAAGTCGGCGACGATGTCGGCCAAGACGCGGCACGCCAGACAGCACGCCAACTGGGCGTCTGTTCTCTGCATGACATGCAGAGGGCGCGCCCAGCGAATGGCGCAGCGGCACGGCACGCGCACCGCCCTCTCGCCATGCTGAAAGGCCTCGAGGCCGATGGGGCACTCCCTGTCGTCGCCCGCGAAGACCGACAATAAAGGGGGCGCGGCAGGCGCGCGGCCGGCACAGGAAGAGAAGAGGGATTCCTGTCCAACTCCGCGCGGCCTGCCGTCGCCGGTCGCCCCGCTGCCGCATGAGCCCAAGCGCCGACTGCGCACTGCGGAGCTCGCGGAAATGTCGTCGCTGCGCGCGGCCGATGGCGGCGCCGACGTCGCGCTCGGATCGGCAGCCACTGGCCGCCCAGGTCTCTCGCGGTCAGCAAACCACGCGGCTACCCTCCCTGACGGTTGACTCACGTCGACGGGGCTGTTCTGATTGAACAGAACCAGCTCCGGAGGAAACTCCGTTACTGGCGGTGACCCGGCTACCAGCATGGACTGCGGTGGCCACATGAAGCTCGATACACATGGGGCGCCGAAGCCGAGAGCGGAGACTGCAGGCACGCATGCCCAGCTCGGCAACTGCACGTCGGCAAGAAGGCCCGGGGGGGCGGCGACTCGCGCTTTGAGGTCGCCTACCCAGTCGCGCCCCAGGGCTTGCCCCAATTGGAGCGCACCGCCCGCTCGCGTCCACCGTGCTGGTGTTGGTTGTGGCGGTGGCGCCTGCGAACTTGCCGGGGCCGCCGGCGCCGCCGGCGCGGCTGCCGCCCCCGCGGGCGCCGCAGCCAGCGCCGCTACCCCCGCCCCTGCCGCGCGGGCCAGCGAAACAGTCAAGGGGCCCGCCGGCTGCGCGGAGCCTTGCACGCGGCTCTTGGGCCATGTAATTGCCTGTCGTAGTCGCCGTAGCTCTTCCTGATACAAAAGAGGAGAAATATGATATACCCACCCATCGTGACCAACGGCCGTGGCCGACTTGTTGCCAAGAGCCTTCTGGCGACGCACTTGGAACGGCTGCCGCTGCTGCTCGCCGCGGCGCCGGCGCTGCTGGAGTCGGCCGCCCGCTGTTCCAAGGGCCAGCACTCTGCGCGGGGTCACCCCGCCTGGCACCCGGAGCCTCAGGCTGCGCAGGTGCCCCTGGCCAACTACACGGTGGGCGCCCCTGGCACGGGCGGCTGCGCGGACGGCCCCAGCGGCCCCTGCTGCCCAAGAAATGAAGATGCCAGCGGCGATGGCGGTGGCGCTGGGGCGCGGGCGCCATGGAAAAGAGCGCGCCCTCGGCTGCGGCGCCAGGGGCAGTCGCCCACGAGGTGCTCCTCAGGGTCGCACTCGCGGCATCGGAAGCGCACCCTGCCCGGACCCACGGGGTCGCCTTCGCGGCCGGGCCCCGCGCCACTGGCCTCGAATACGCCAGGAAGGCATGGTAGCCTTCCGTTCGATGACCCTTTCGGACGCGGCGCGCGGGCTCGCGATTGTTGAAGCTGTGCCGCCCTTCTTTACTGCGCACGCAAGCCCAAGAGAGGGGCGCGCCGCCTTGCCCCACGGGAAAATCGCGCAGCTCGGGGTCGTCCCCGGCAACATCTTCGCCGAACGAGCTGGCGGCGTCGGAATCGGCGCCTGGGTCGACACCGGCTGCTTGAAATGCCCCCGGCGCCGGTGGCGCCGCGCTGGCATCTCCAGCGGCTGCTGGCGCAGGTGGGCGCGGTGCCACTCCGAGCGCGGCTGGGCCCGTGCCACCCTGGCTCAATCCGGCCGCGGGCCAAAGGCGGCCTGACCTGATCTTGCGTAGGCGCACTGGTGAGGATGGTGCGCCGTTGGGCAGATAGGACCGCCGATGAGAAGTCGCGCGGCGATCCTTCGACCACGTGCTCGAAACGCAGCAGGAGGCCCGTCATGCGCGTGAGCTGCTGGGCATTCGCGGGGCAGGCCACGTTGCAGCGTCGCAAGATCGTGGCCAGCCGGATGTTCGACGCCCCAACGGCGCGCAGCAAGAGGACGCTGAGGCCCCAGTAACCGATCATGACTTGACCAGATTGCTGCGCCCAGCTGCGAGGGACGTCGAAACTTGCGAGGAAGTTGTCGATGAGATCTCGCGACAGTCGGCTGAAATTCATCAGGCACCCCCCCTCACCAAACTGCGCATCAGAAAAATCATGCATGGCCATGGGTTGCCGTGGATGAATCCTCCTCGGACCAGGACAGCCGGCGGTCATTCAACCGCGCAATCGCGCGCCATGCCAGTGAGGCGCGACGAGACGTAGGCCGCCTGGCGGGACTCGTTGAGACTCGACTTCGCCACTGACCAGATAATCACCCCGCGCACCCACCTCTGAAGGGCACTCGAGCTTGCTGCTCGTGCCCCCAGGTGCGACGGCGTCGCATGCTGCCACTGCCACCGATTGCGCCCATGCAAGCGGCGCAGCTGGTGACGGTCATCAGGCCCACTCCGAA
>CAUYUJ010016335.1:22500-67500 GCA_963575745.1 Prorocentrum cordatum | reverse complement strand
CCCCGCCCCTGCGGGAATTGCCCCAGGGTATTACGGCCGAGGCTGGGCGCTGCGAGGTGAAACCATCCCCAGCGGGGAGAGGCGCGGGCGACGTGGGGGGGGGTCGCAGGCGACGGGCCGGGAGTGCAGGGGGCGCGTTGTCCGGCCAACCCGACCCCATGGGCGCACTAGTCCTCCCTGTCCCACCATCGTGCGCGCTTGTCTGTGTATCGATCGTCTCCCCTGGGGGAGTAGCGCTTACCTTTCCCTTTCCAATCCGTTTCCGTCCACGGGGCTTTCTGGTGGCCCCAGGAATTCCACTCCTGCCATCCCTGCTACCGGGTGGGGGTGGCAAAGCCGACGGCACCTGCCCATCGATCATGCACGGCTGCCGCCGTGGCTGCCCTGCCTTCTGCTGTCCATGGGGCGGGTCCACTGCTGCTGTCGGGTCCGCGCTGAGCGTGGGTTCTGGGTTCGCGTTGGAGGAGCTTCATGCGCTTGTCCTTGACCGACGGCCAGTGGACGTTGTGCCCTAGGTCGCTGTCCATCTTGTAGGCGTCGTACCCTGTGCTGTCCCACGCCTGGATAAATTCGTTGCACGACTGAACCGCGTTCCGTTTAGGGTCGTGCTTTTCGCTTCCGTTGGTCCCCTGCCTCATGGCAGCCTTCTTCACCCATGCGGCCCAAACTCCATTGAACGCTCCTCCCAGCGTCTTTTGCAAGCGTATTATCTTGTCCTGCACGGGTTCATCCTTCGCAACGTCCGCATCGGTGACAGGGCACACGTGCATGGGGATGCCTCCCATGGGATCGCTTGGGTCGCCTCGGGGTGGCTGCGTGGCCCTTACGTTCCTCCAAGGCGCCTCGGAAATGTGCAACCGCGCTGGGTCGCCTCTTGGGGATTTGGTGGCACGGCCATCCCCGTCCTCGGTGTCTTCCCACACGGGTCGCTGGCGGCCCTTGTCACCGCTCGCGCGGCTGAGGGTTCGGTCACCCCTAGCGTCGTTGATGCTCCAGGCTGCGCTGTCTGCTCTTTGCGGGCTGTCTCTCGCGCCCCTGACTACACGGATGGCGTTCCTATCGACGATCCGATCGCATGGGGACCAGGCGTCGGGCCTGTTGGGTGGTTCCAGGAAGAGCTCGAGGGGGTCAGGGCTGTCCTCTTCTCCCTCGTCCGCCACCGGGGTTGGGCTGAGCTCTGGGCTCGGGTCTTCGGCTGCGTCGGATTCGCTTTTCTTGCCCGCTTCCCCTCCCCAATCGATCCCATCTGGTTCGCCTTCGATGTTGTTTGCCTGACCGGTCGGAGCCCTCCCCTCTGCCTGCGGGTCGCGCCCCCCGTCTGCAACTGTGGCGGGGGGGTTCGCTCTGGGAGCACGGGCAGAGGTTTCCTCCTGCGCAGGTCCAAGGCTGTCTGCTGGGGGGGGGTCTCGGTTTCGACTGCTCCGTTCAGCCAGGTTGCTGCTGGGGAATCACCCGCCGCTGAGGAGCCTGCGGCCGCCCCCCGTGGGTCTCGGTTGGCCAGGACGGTGATGGTACCGTAGGCCAGGGCGGCCTGGGCAATTCCCATGAGGAATGTCAGCAGTGCGCTGATCCGCTGTCGGAGGGGGCACTGGCCTCTCTGCTCTGTCAGGATGGCAGCGTAGCTATCCCATTTGTCTTGGTACTTCACGTTGGATTTCATTAGGTGGTGGTAGACCACTCGGGCCACTGCGGCCCGTTGCCCACACCATGGGATGTCGGGGGGATGGCAGTTGTTTGGGATCGACTCCCCGTAAATCATTCCCAGGAAAGGGAGCAGGCTTGCTGCGGGCCACGACCCCTCGTCGGTTCTGTCCCCTGGGATGCCTTCACCGTACCGCTGTACGAAATCAGCCCAACATATGTAGACGGAATAGTTCCATTCCAGCACGTACTTCATCAAGGAGTGAACGGGGCAGTCGGACTCCACCCCGGAGAGCCTGAAGGTGGGGATGGGGTGGTAGGACGGGGCACTCTGGCGGGTCCACGTTGGGGAACACGGATTTGCTGTCGCGTCCGACCCTGACTGGTTCGCTGCTTTCTCCTGCCCCGCTGTTGTGCTCCCTGTCGTCGGGGGTGGGCTCGCCCCTTGGGGCCGATTGCCTTGAGCACGTGTCCTTTGCCGCTGCGTTGACGCCCGCTGGGGAGAGGTGGGCGCTGATGTCGAAGCTTTCCTCCTGCACTTCTGCTGTTACTGCGCGCTTGGTGGGGGCGATGGGGCATACCCTTGAGGAGTGCTGGTCCCGGATGCGGTCGAGCGTGCCGGGCGCCACGTTCCAGATGTGGATGAGGCATCGCCTGCAGGCCAAGCCTGCATTCCACTGCTGCTGGGTCCAGAGCGCGGGCATGGTATCCCGAGGCGGTAGCCCTGTCTCGTCGTTAAGCGGCGCACCTGGCTCCGGGCTCCACATGAAGCAGCCGAGTGCGGGACTGTTTGCCGACCACACGAGCAGTGGCGACCCCGCAGGGCAGGTGTCGCACATGGCGGAGTAGGTGTTCGTACGGTGTGAGTCGGGCCCGAATCTGCCGTCGGACAGCCTGTGGGCTGGGAGGGTGGTGCCGACCGCCTGTGGCGTCACGCAGGCAGGAGGGGAACTGCGCAGTGTCCGGCTGCCCGTACCCGATTGGGAGCCGGTCCAGGGGGGGAGAGCACAGGCTCTCTTTCGGTAGCGAGCCTCGTCCAATGTGCGCTTGCACGTCAGTAGGCGCTGCTGGAGCGACTTCTTGTTGCTGAGGTTTTTGTTTTCGGCCAGGGGGACCTCGATGCCTCTTTTTCCCAGCAACTTGCTCCAGCACTGCTCGCACAGCCACCTACAGTTTCGGCCTTGCAAGTACGCTTGGGAGCGGTTCTCCGCCAGTAGTCGTCCTCCCAGGTGCCTGCCGCGCCTTGGAGCCCCGTGTTCGGGCACCCGTCGCAGTCGAAGCTGCCGACCTGTTGCCTGGTCAGGAACCTGTCGTCACTTACCCTAGGTGGGTTAAGTGCCGTTCCGGGGGCCGGGGATGCAGGGGAGTCTTCGTCGAGGCGCTTGTTGGACATGGCGATCCCCCCGCCGATATATTCCAGGTCTGCCACTGTGTCTGGGCAGCCGAGCCCGTCCTCGGTCCCGTTGAGCTCCTTGTGTAGTGTGCAGATGGAGCAACTTCCGTTGCTCAGGGACTTGATGTCGGCTGGCTTGACGATTGCTTCCAGGACCCTCATGGGGGCCTCCAGCGTGAACTTGTAGTTCAGCATCCCTGCCCAAGTGGTTGGGCACCCGTGGTCTGTCGCAACCTGGTGGTGTAGGCGTAGGTGGCGAGCGTGCTGATATGCTTGATGGTGTCCTCCATCTTCCCGTGGAGGGATGCGAGGCCACACAAGTCGAAGCCCCAGGCCTCTGCGAACTTGGCCCTGTACTCTTTGTGGACACTCTGCCAGGGGAAGCAGAGGCCCATGGCTGCTTCGATGACGGTGGGGATACGCGAAACGTGAAGAAATAAAAGTCAATACGGAAGTGCCCCGTTGGACAACAAGCGTCTGAGAATACTCAGTCATGGAATAACATCACTCCTGGGATTTCATCGCCGCGAATCAACATGACCGTGGCGTCCTAACCATCCTGAACCGTGCCATGACATCATTCCTGGGATGTCGGCACCGCGAATCAAAGTGCCTGCTGCGTTCCGACAGTCCTAGACCGCGCCAAACCCCCTCGACGAATGCGCGCCGCCGCGCTGAGGCGCAAGCCACCCTTGAAGCACCACTGCTCATCCACCGTTGGAACTGCTGCAAACGTTGGAAACGAATGCGCGCAGCGCTGAGGCGGAGCCACCTCTGAAGCAAGGGCCCGCACTCCGCCCGTGAAACGGTTGCGGATGTCAAGCGCCAGGGTCAGAAACGGTGCGGGAGTCTCAGGCCACACGCCCAGCCCGCCCTACCGACACGCCTGGGGGTGCGGAAGGGAGGAGCGGCTCGTAAGGGTAAAGGGGTGGAGATGGTCAGGGAAGGGCAGAGGAGGAGGACGGCGGAGGGGGGAGGTGCGAGGCAGGGCTCGAAAGTTCCGGGCGGGTCTTGGGTATTACACCGCATGCTGGGGGGGGGGTCAAGGGGATCCCGTGGGAGGATGAGGAGGGCCAGGAAGGGGAGGGCGTAGGATGACACAGAAGAGGAGGACGGGACTGGCCCGTGGAGGGCGCATCACCACATGAGATATGTGCTGCTGATGTTTGCTGGAGGGCATTTCCATCACGCGAGACAGCCAGGGACCCCCGTGGCAGTCGTGCTCATCCTGAGATGTAGTGTCCAAACAAGATGATCGCAACATCCACGCTCTGTTTCAGTTCCGCCAAGTGTACCGTTCCTCGATGGTCTCAACTGGTGAATATCTGCAACGTGGTCGGTATCAGATCTCTCCCTCTCTCTCGCTCTCTGACGACGTTGCTCCAACCACTGCCTGGCTCCTGCATGTTTCTACACATCGTCATACTAGTATAACGCATACATGCATACAACCATGGAAACCTGGAAAGGTACACACAAACATACCTGAACACCAACATGTTTGGCATCCCGCTTTACCTCTAGACCTACATCTATAGCACTTCACATTGGTGTTATCCTCCTTCCCTCTCTCGCCCACGCTGACGCCCCTCTATATACATATATATATATATGCATGTATGAGTATGTATGTATACAAACATATATACGTATGTATATACATATGTGTGTGAATGCAGATGAAACATCCCTCGTGCCTCCCTCCCTTCCTCGCCATCGCTGCACCGCGCCCTCACCCCCTCGCCCTCTGTTCCGCCTCCCCCCTATCCGTGCCTCCCTCCCTGTCCCTGCTCGTGCCTGCCGGTCTACCTGCCTTCCATCTCCCCCTTCGTCTCCTTGCCCTTCGACCGACTCGCCCTCCGCTTCCCTCCTTGCCTCTTCGGCCGACTCGCCTTCCTTGCCCTTCTCCTCGTTTCATCCCTCCTCGGCCGACTCGCCGACTTTTCGTCTCCGCTTCCCTCCTTGCCCTCCTCCCTTGAGTCGACTGCGAGGGAGGCAAGGGCGCCTGACGCCGCGCTTCCCGATGCGCTCTCGCGCCGCCCCCCGGGGGGAGAAGAGGAGGATGAGGAGGATGAGAAGCCGAACCGCGAGGCGCGAAACGCTAATAACGTCGCGCCCTCGAGGGCGCCCTTGCTTTGAGACGACTGCGAAGGAGGGGAGTGCAGCGAGGTGAACTGAACAGAAGAATCAACATCGGCATGATCAGAAACTCTCGGAGGTCCGCGCGGACTTCTTGGATCGGCGCTGGACCCCCGTCCCGAGCGCGCCAGGGGCGGCGTTCGAGGCACCGCCAGGAGGGTCCAGCGCCGATCCAATAGATACGCACGGACCGCGGAAAGTTTGTGCTTATACCATTCATTCGTAAAGGAATATGGCGCGGGGAACGGAACGCGTAGGGAGGAAGAGGAGAGGCAGGAGGGGAGGGGGGGCGGAAGGGAAACAGACAAGGCCGAGGGGCAGCGCAAAAGGCAGAGGCAGTTCCCTGGGAGATCGAGGATCGATGTTCGAGGATCGAGGCTCGAAGATCGTGGTTCGAGCTTCGAGGTTCGAGGGTCGAGGACTGAAGTTCGAGAATCGAGGTTCGAGGATCTCCAGGGAAGCCTTTGGACGCCTCCAGAGGCCACCAGAAGCACGAGAAGGATCAGGTCGCCCGAAACCTCGATCCTCGATCCTCCTCGGTCCCCGATCCTGGAGAGGGACGGGGGCCACTGGCCGATGAAGGCCACGGGCGGGCGCCAGGGGGGGAACCTGTCGATGACCTCCCACCACGACTGCTGCGCGGCCGCCTGGCTTGCGAAGCGCTTGCCGCGCCATGGCATGTTCCCTTCTCCTCCTCCTCCCCTCCTCCTCCTCCTCCTCCTCCTCCTCATCCTCCTCCTCCTCCTCCTCCTCTTCCTCCTCCTCCTCCTCCTCGTCCTCCTCCTGACGCGAAAAGGGCGGGGAGAGGGGGGACGGGGGGGAGGAGCTGGCGGTGGAGACCTCGGCTGGCCCCCCGCGCGAACACCTCCTCGCCCTCTGGGCTCTGCCCTGCTGGGAGCCTCCGTGCGGCGCCCTGGGCCGTGGCCCACGCGCTCGGCGCCGGCGCGCGCATCCGACACGTCATACTCCCTGTCCTCCTCGCCACGCGTCGCGTTCCCGCCTCCTCCAGTGCCTCCTCCACCGCCTCGCCTGCATCACGCCTGCCTCGCCGCGCTGCTTCGCCCACCAGCCTCTCGGATGGCATCTCGGGTTGAAGTTGCTCGCCCTCACCCTCCTGCTCCTTCTCTTCCTACCTCCTCATCTTCCTCGCCCTGTTCCTCCTCCCCCTCCTCCTCCTCCACCTCTTCCTCCTCCTCCTCCTCCTCCTCCTCCTCTTCCTCCTCCTCCTCCACCTCCTCCTCTTTCTCTTTCTCCTCCTCCTCCTCCTCCTCCTCCTCCTCTCCTCCTCCTCCTCCTCCTCCTCCTCATTATTATTATTATTAGTATTATTATTACTAGTAGTATTATTGATTATATTATTATTAGTAGTAGTATTATCCACCCCTTCCGCCTCCGCCCCTCCTCTTCCTCCTCCCAACTGCATCCCTATTCCTCACCATTTGACCCCACCCTATCGCACTAACAGACGTGCGCGGAGGCCGGGTTGGGCGCTTCGCTTGACACGTCTTCGCGATCCGGCATCCTGAAGGCCCAAAGTCAACAGCTACACAGATGGAGGAAAGGTGGTTTCAAGACGCGGCTCTCGCATCAGCGCCAAACACCTTCGCGTTAAAAACGTTCAAAACCTACAGTGATTGGGGGCCAAACGTTTTCAAAATGCGGATCCCGCATCACTGCCGCGCACGTTTCTCCTGACAGATTTTCAACTGCTCAAGGGTGGAGCGCCGACCGTCTTCGAAATACGGCCAGCCGCAACATCTTCCGTAAAGGGTCAACAAACTGCTACGAGGATGGATGACGGTTCGTTTACAAAATGCGGTTGTAATCGAATGCTTCCTCAAGCTCTGCAACCACAAGCTCCAAACCGTGCAGCAGCTGCACGGTCGGACTGCAATCCCTTTCTGAAGCGGAGATGTCTCTTCCATGCCTTCCAATAGCCTTACGACCTTGACTTCTCAAAGTGCACAACGCCCCCGTACAAGGGCGGAGAGCTGATCCTTTTTTCAAAAGATGCCTATCGCTGGGCACGCCCTCTGACTGTATCGTCCTGCTTTGTTGCGCTTCCTTGGGACGGAAAGATGGAGTGCGGATCATTTACAAAAAGGGAGTCTCGGCTGAGTGGCGGGCCCATCGGGCGCTCGTCAATCATCGGGGGCGCCTCCGGCAGTGGGAAGGACCACTCACGGGGACCTGTGGAGAGGGGACTCGGGACGAGAGGGGTCCCTCTTGAGAGCCTCTGGGGCCGTGGGGGGGGGGCGGACCCAAGAGGAAGGGTAAAGGCATGGAGAGGGGAAGAGAGGAGGGAGGGAGGGAGGGAGGGAGGACGTGGCGAGGGAGCAGCACGCCCGCGCCCAGGAGATGTCGGAGCGGCACCGACCGACGGGGGCGCACGCGCAGCGCGCACTCGACATCAGACACACAAGAAACCCAACCCTGGAACCCCAGGACGTCCATTAATTTTGGTGTGGCGCTTTCCATCGCAAAACCATCGAACCCCAAGAAAACCAGGGCACCCTGGAGACAAGCAGGGTGTTTCTTGGCATGGCTTTCCACTGTGAGGACTGAACTTCTGGATTTCTACGGATGCACGACCCTTGGAACGCGCAGAGCCACGGATGCGCGCCCGCAAGGATACCCTGAGGCCGCCGAAGACGCGCCAATGATGGCAAGCACCGGAAAAATCCAGGTGCAACTGCGAAGAGGGTCCATCCCGAACGCCAGTTTTGACTGTTGTAGGTGACGACATCCGAACCCTACCCCCACCGTTTGTCGAGATGTGTGAATTGTTGATCGGCGAAGGTGGGGTTTGGATTTCGCCGCGGATATTGCGTCCTGTCTGACAAAACTGACTACCAACCAAACCAACCCCGACCCGACCCGAAGACCGAGGAATCGGGTTGGGGCACGGGCATGGATTCCATTTGTGTTTTTTCACAGTTCCCCGACGCCCCCCCCCCACACTGAGAATGGAGGGCAAAGGGTTGGGGTGGTTTTGTGGGTGGTGAAAAACTACGCAACTCTTTTGGTGCCGCGCGCACCCTGGAGTCTGCAGGCCACTGGAGAACTCGACCGGCCAGCCGCGCCGGCCACCTCACAATGCAAGCTGCGCGCACGCGACGTGCGCCATGCAGAGGTGGTCGGGCGAAGAGAAATATGCACATGCACCGATCCTGGCCAGGTCAATCCTGGGCCCAAGATCGGTGCGTATGCCCTGGCCAAGGCAGGAGGGCGTATGCACCGATCTTGGGCTCAGGATGGGCCTGGCCAGAACCGGTGCACGTGCAGCCCCCTCTTGTCCTCCAGGTGGGCGGTCCACACTTGACCCATGCCCCCACTCACGCCCCGACCCCACGAGGAGCCGGAGCGGGGATATGGACAAATCCATGGCCTCTCATGGGAAGCGCTCGTCTAGACACCGACCTATTCGGGCCGATGTTTGTTTGGAGCGCGTGTACCATTACAGTGTTCGCGCAGTCGCCGACGGAGGGCGCGAATGCCATGCGCCCCGTCTTCAGGCCTGACATCTCCGGCCACGGTTTTGGTAGGTGTTGAAAGCGAGCAGGCTGCACGATGCCTAGCCGCCCTCGCGCGAAGCGCGAGAAATTAGTTAAAGGTGTGGAAGAATCCGGCCACGCAAAGCCTCGCTGGAGTCAAAAAGCAAAGCCAGGCAGGGCGACCAGCAGCCGAGGAGGAGACTACTGGCCGCCGCACTGGTCCTGGCCCCCGTCTGTGTGCTGGGGGGGAAGGAAGTCCCCGCCCGAGTCGAAGGCGGTGGCCAAGTCGCCAACAGCGTTCAGGGATATCAGTTGTCACACTGAAAAGTCATGTAAGGAACAAGCTTCGGCGCCAGCGGGAATTAAGCTGTACAACCGGTTTTGGGCGAGCCCCCCGAAGAAGACGACAACGAACCGAAACCCCCCGCAACACGGGACACACCCCTCCGCAGCCGCATCCCCTGCGCGAGCCGCAACACACCGGCGGGGATCCGCGCGCCTTATGCCCAGGCTCCCCCCAGGAAGGGGAGCCAGCAACCAGGCGTCGGCAGATCGCAGCACAACCAAGTGTCGATTGGGGCACGGGGAGAAAGGCACGAAGCATCAAGGAGCCCCGCGCGCAAAGGAGCCCGGCGCGTCGCGCGGCCCCTCCCCCAGCGGCCCGGGATCCCAAACCCGGAGGCTCAACGGCAGGCCCTCCTCTGGCCGCCGGCGACAGGGCAAGCACTCCTCCGTGCACGCCCCTGCCCCACCGTGGAGGCAGGGCCGTCTCTGAATGCCGCTGAGGGACTCTGTAGACGCCGCGCTGCGCACGGCCCCGGCCCTCCGCAGGGGCGTGGGGGGGTGGGGCACCAGCGTGCCTGCCCGCGGCCGCTCAGCGTGCGCCGAACAGCTGCACGTCCCAGCTGCCCAGGGCGTCCGCGGCCACGGTCTTTTATCCATGCCCTGTTCCCCTGGCGCCCAGGTGGCGGGCAGCAGCAGAGCTGCGGATCGAGCGTCGATCGCCGAAGGAAGGGGGAGCCGGAAGAGACAGGTCTGAGCTGAATCGAACCGCGAAGCCGGCTCGGACCAGAAACGGACTGGATCGCCAGCGAGTCGTCCCGAATCGAATCGAAACGGAATCGCCGCGCCTGGCTCCGGCTGACCCCCGTCGATGCCAGGATCGAAGCAGATCAGATCGAATCGGAATCGCGGCCTCAGCCAGCGAATCACATCGAATAGGATCGAGGGCGGCCGTAAGAGGAGAGAAAGAAGGCCCCAGGCGCTGAGCATCGCGGCACACGAAATGATATGACTGCCAGCGCTGCTGGGCACTGCGGCGTCCCAAAAACTATCGATGTGTATGTAAAAAATACATGTATATATAAAAATGTATACATATTTTTTATATTCTATTATATTATAATATAATATATTATATTATGATATCTTGTATTATATTACAATATATTATATGATATTATAATATATTATATTATAGTATATGATATTGTATTGTATTGTATTATATTATATTATTTATATTATATTATATTATATATTATATTATATTTATAATTATATTTATATTATATTATATTATATAAAATTATATTAAATAATGTTATATTAAATTATATTATATTGTATTATACTATAATATAGTTTATTGCATTATGTTATAATAGATTGTAATATACTATACTATATTATAATATGTTATATTATATTGTAGTATATCATAATATAATATATTATACTATAATATATTATATTATATTATATTATATCATAGTATATTCTACCATACTATATTATAGTATATTATATTATATCATATTACATTATATTTTATTATAATATATTATATTTTGTCATATTATATCATAGTATAATATATTGTATTATATAATACGATACTATACTATAGTATACTATATTAAATTACATTATATTAAATTATATTATAGCATATTATATTATGTTATGTTATATTATATCTTATTATATTGTACTATAATATATTATATTGTATTATATTATATTATATTATATATATATGTGTGTGTGTACATCTGCCCGCTCGAGGACGGCACCCCCGAAGCGGCCCAGTATCTGCACAGGACTGCACTGCCTCGAGCGCAGCAGGCGGCCAGATTTGTCGAACTGATAGCATGTCCCTCACACCCCCGTGTGGCTCCCCCAGGGAGGCCAGAATAGACGGGATCGGATGATCACACCCACCACATCGGTGATGCGTCGACGAACCTAGGATGGAAAAACCTGGGCTCTGGATCGCACCACATCGCCGATGCATTGGCGATGTGGCGCAATCCTCTGACACTGTCCACTCCAGCCCAATTTGGGTGGTCTGGACTCCGACGCCTCGGCGCGCAGCTGTCCGGCCCCCACGCCGACGCATCGGGGCCTCTCCCCGCGTCAGTGGACAGCGCCTTTGGCGACGGGCCAAAGACAGCTCGGGGTGACCCGGCGTCGCCGCTCGGGGGCGTGCTCGAGGACGACGAGGAGGTCGGCGACACGCCGCTGAAGAGCTCCATGGCGTTGCTCGTTGCCTGGAGAGGACAGAACTCTAGATTTTGTGCCAGCGTCACCTCCTATCACCTCCTCCTCCTCCTCCTCCTCCTCCTCCTCCTCCTCCTCCTCCTCCTCATCCTCATCCTCCTCCTCCTCCTCCTCCTCCTCCTCCTCCTCCTCCTCCTCCTCCTCCTCCTCCTCCTCCCCCTACGCCTACTCCTCCTACTCCTCCTCCACCGCCTGCTCCTCATCATCCTCCTCTCCTCTTGTTCCTGCTCCTGCTCCTGCTCCTGCTCCTGCTACTCATCTCCTCCCATTCTCACACTCCTCATCATCTTCCTCCTCCACCTCCACCTCCACCTCCACCTCCTCCTCATCCTCCTCCTCATATCCTCCCACTGCTCCTCATTCCACTCCTCCTCCTCCTCCTCCTCCTCCTCCTCTCTCATCATCATCATCATCATCCATCATCATCATCATCATCACCACCACCACCACCACCATCACCATAATCATCATCATCATCATCATCATCATCATCATCATCATCATCATCATCATCATCATCATCATCATCATCATCATCATCATCATCATCATCATCATCATCATCATCATCATCATCAATCGTCATCAGCATCATCATCATCATCATCATCATCATCAGTTTCCGCCTCCTCCTCCTCCTCGTCCTCCTGCTCCTCCTCATCCCCATCACCATCATCATCATCAGCATCATCATCAGCATCAGCATCAGCATCAGCATCAGCATCATCATCATCATCATCATCATCATCATCATCATCATCATCATCATCCATTCCTTTCCCTTCTAAATAATTTCTCACTGTCGCACCCCGAGGCCAGTTTTTAGGGCGGGGCGTTTCGCCTGAGAGTTCCTCACCATTTATGTCCCTGAAGCTTCAAAATCCCACCAGCCCTTTGGGCGTAGGTGGTCTAGAGTGTTTCCTCTCTTACCCCTCCTACTTCCCCTTCGGGGAGGGGTTTACCCCTCCCCCTACCCCCTCCCTGGACCTGGACGGGGGGGTTCGCGACGCGTTGGAGCGTCCAAAACGGCCTCGGCGAAGAAGCCAAAATCATTGGTGTTACTAGGGTTGTGGCCCCAGTTTGGCCTCCTGATGGGGGGGACCGTAGTTGGGGACCCCCCCTTCTTTGATCGATGTCCTCCAAGATGGCCCCAAGAAGCGCCCAGCAGGCCCCAATAGGCCCCAAGATGGCCCTAAGATAGCCCCAAGATGGCCCCAAGAGGCCCCCAAGAGACCCCCAACAGGACCCCAAGCGGCCCCAAGAGGCCTCCCCGAGGCACCTAAGACGCCCAAGAGTCCCTCAGGACCGCCACGAGACCCCCAAGACGTCCCAAGTGGCCTCCAAAAAACCGCCAAAGAGATATCCCAAGTGGCTCCGAGAGGCATTCAGGAGCCCTCCAAGAGACCCCGAAGAGGCGTCAAGAGGATCCCCGAGGCCCCCTAAGATCCCCCCAAGCGCTCCAAGAGGTTTCCAAAACAACTCCCAAGAGACATCCTAAGATGATCTTATGTTCGTCATGTTTCCTCCTCCTCCTTCCCCTCGTCCTGCTTCTCCTCCTCTTCCTCCTCCTCCTCCTCCTCCTCCTCCCCCTTTTTATCCGCCGACTCATCACCCGAGAACCAGCACCATCAGCAGCAACAGCAGCAGCACTAGCAGCAGCAACAGCAGCAGCAGTACCAGCAGGAGCAAGAGCACCAGCAGTAACACTTGCAACCTTCGCCACAAAAGATCTCCCAATTCACCGTTGTTGTCCGCTCTGGCTCACTATGCGCGTCTCTTCTGCCCTTATTCCGTCAGTTCTCCTGGGCATCGTTTCTGGATGGGCTGGTGAGGATACTTTTTTGTCAGCGGCCGCGGGCGAGCGCGCCGGCGGCGAGTCAGGTCAAAGCGGGCAAATAACTGGTGAGGATACTTTTTGGTCGCGGGCAGACGCGTGAAGCAGTCGCCGATATGGGGTCCGGGGCACGGGCCAGCCGAATTAGCTACAAAGCGACGCGCAAGCCGGCCGGGCCAGCACTAAGAGGCGGCGGCTGAGGGGCTGCTGCTGGTGGAACTGGCTGGGTGGTCTGCAACGCCCAGGGAAGCCGATGCAACTTGCAGGCCTGAGGCAGAAAATTGCCAAAGATGGAATTAGTACCTGCAGGCCAGAAACGCCAGATCGGCACTGTGCATACGACCACGCATCACACTGGCGAGGGCGCTGCCACTGCCGGAAGACCAGAAAGCGGTGCACCACCAGGAACGGAGAGCTGGAAGCAACGCATTCGAGCTCAGGCACCGTGGCCAGGAGTGACCAGGTACACGCTGACCATGTCGCCGCAGGGCGCCAAGGGCCAGGGCCGAGACAGCGGCTCGGAACATGCCAAGTACGCGGGGACGGGGCGCCGGGGAAGCACGGTGTCTGCTGGAAGGCTACACCACTCAACGACACATCTCGTAGACCCTGAGAACGACGCCAGCACCGAGCAGCGAGGCGAGTATGGACCAGGCCCCGGGGGGCGACTGCACCAGAGAGCCCGGCCAGGGGTAACGTCATGAACTGGTGAAGATACTTTTTTTGGTCAGCGGCTCCAAGGCAACGGACAGGGAGTGGAAGCGGCGTCCGGGTCACGGTACGGGGCTAATCGCAACAGGCACAGGCCGGCCGGCCGCTCACAAACAACTGGTGAAGATATTTTTTGGTTCGCGGCTCCAAGGCGCGGGACTTGAAACGGGTCAACGTCCGGGGCGCGGTACGAAGATAATTGGCCACAGTGGCGAATGCACGTGCCAGGGACAAAATGACCCTCATTACGACGCACTGGTGAGGATACTCTTTTTTTTGATTTGCGGCCCGCAAGGAGAAGTCCAAAGGGCGGTATGACCGAGGCTGGGGCACAGCGCAAGATAATTGGCGCGAGAACGCGCGAAATGCACCTGCAAAACAAATTAGGAAGAGAGGCGGCCACAATTGGGCAACCACCGAACACAGGCCGGACCCGCAGGTGGGGCCGGACCGGTACCCTGCCGAAGTACACGCAGACCCAAGCAAAAACCGCTGGGCGGATGCCAGCGGAAGAGAGGCGGCCACGGATGGGCAACCACAGAATACAGGCCGGACCCGCGGGTGGAGTACCGACCGGCATCCGGAAGAAAAAGCGGTGCCGGGAGGCGCGAGCGAAACAAACACGAGCAGAGACGTCGGGGCAGAAACAGAGCGCAAAGGGGGGGAAGCGCGGCGGACTCACTCACGTGGCACCCAGTGCGTGTACGTCACCGAGAACGCCGATCACTCTCAAAGCCACCGATGGGGGGGAGGCCAATAGCCTCGTCAAGACTTCGAAGACTTCGAACGGTGACGCACGAGGAAGGGCCTTCAGCCAGTGCCTCTGCACCACGGCCCGCACTCACACGGGCAAAGGCCTGAGTGGGAACCCGCGGGAGGCCGCGGGTACCATGGCGCAGTGTAGTGCCCCTCGGACCCAGGAGGTGGCACAAACCGTGGCCAGAGCCATCCACTGCAAGCGGGAACAAATGGAGCGGTGCCTTCAGCCGGTCGTCCCTGTCCACCGCGGGCCGGCAATGCGGCCAAAACCGTGGGTGGGCTTGTCTCAGCCGACCGCACGGGCTACACGCCCACGAGAAGTGGGGGTCTAATGTAGTGATGATCGTTCCCGACAGCGACGAAAGGGGAAGCCACTAAGCGCATAGCTGGACTTCAAGAGGGGGGCACGAGGAGGGGCCGCGGCCAGCGTCCTCTGTGTCCCGGCCCGCACTCGGCACGGGCACTGGTGATGATATTTTTTTTTACAGCCGCTGGCGGAAGCGCCAGCGGCGGAAGGTCGCGAACGGGCCGCGGACGCGACTAAATTACCTAACGCGCGCAGGGCCGCGGATCAGGCGGCTCACGACAGCGTCCAAGGGGGCAAGCCGATGCAATCCAGGTGCCATGACAGCCCCTGAACGGGCATGCAGGTGCGTCCCACAGGCCTGAGGTAGGCAGAGACGAATTAGCGCAGCCAAAATGGCGCGATAACGTTCCAACGTCCAGGTGCGGACAAGGGAACGACCCGAGGACGTCAGCCCCAGCCTGTCGGGTAGCACAGACGACGGGGTAGTAAGTCCAACGAGGATCCCGACGGCGGCAGCGAGCCGCGGCGCCAGAACGACATCAAGGTTTATCCATGTTCCGAGAAGACAACCACACCGAGATGTTTCGGCCCAGACCCAGCGGGTGGAAGGGCACCTGATGCACGCTACCCGTCGAAACGCGGCGTGTGCACACCACAGTGTCACAGTGCAGTCCAAAAAGACGGAGAGCACAGGCGGAACGAGACCGTGTATACCCAGGCAACTCCCATAAAGCCACTGATCCAGGGTCGCGGTAGGCAGCCGTCCAGCAATGGGAGTCCAGAGGGCACCGATCCATGGAGCCTGAAGGGTACCACAGGCTGAATGGCTGGTGAGGATACGCGAAGCGTCTAGAATTGGCAACGGTTTCACAGATAGATGGCGGTGGCTTTCAAAATGTGGCTCTCGCCTTGGCGCCGCGAACATGTTTTGAAAAAAAACAAGACCTTCATGGTTTTAAGGCGACCCGTTTTGAAAACGTGGCTATCGCCTTAGCGCCGCGCACATTCGGTTAAAAAGCTGCGAGGGTTTCACGGGTTGAGGGCGACCCGTTTCCAAAATGTGGTGTTCGCCTTAGCGTCGCTTGCATTCGGTATAGAAAACGCAGGAGCTTCACGGATTGAGGGCGTTTCTTTTTGTCAAAGTGTGGCTCTCGCCTTAGCGCCGCGCACATTCGCCTTTAAACGTTGCCAGAGTTTCACGGATCCCCATGAACAGCGTCCAGACATGGTGGTTTGGAAGGATTCGGGGTCATGAGGGCGCAACAGTGATGTTGATTCGAGGTGTTTAAATCCCAGGAATGGGGTACTAGCACGATTCAGGATCGTCAAGACGCAACAGTCAGGTTGATCCGTGGCGTTGGAATCCCGAGAACAATGTATTGGCGTGCTTCAGGGTCTTCAAACATTTGTCTTCCAACGAGGTAGTTCCCTCTGTGGAAATGAACCGTTGTAGGGGCCTATGAAAAGGGAGCTTGGAGGGAGGGTTCATTCCAACATCATTGATGACTCTTGGGTTCTGGCTGGTCCGCCTCCTCCTCCTCCTCCTCCTCCTCCTCCCCCTCCTCCTCCTCCCTCATTCCTCACCTGTATTCCAGTCTCTTCTCCGCATGTCTCCTCCCCAAATGGTGGCGCTGACGTCTGAATAGGGACAAAGATGGGGACAGGAACAAGGACTGGGAGGGGGAAGGGGAAGGGGAAGGCTTACATACGCTTTCCCTAGCTTTCAGGGCTCGTTTGTGCCCTGATGATAAAAGGCGATCGCCCACCTGTTGAAAGCATGCCGTACATACGACGTCTGGCAATCACGAGACAGTTTTGCAGGAGGGGACCTGTTAGGAGATGAAGGAGGGGTGGGCCTCATGCGGCCTTCTCGGCGCGACATCAAGATCCCACCGCGCATACCTCACATGGGAGACGGGAAGTTCACTTCACGCCCGTGGCGCCTTCTCCTCCTCTCTCGAGACGCAGCAGGCGGCCCACGACAGCGCCATTGCCCCCCCCAAGCCGCGGCCGAGGAGGCCCTGCGACTTGGGCGGCTGCGGCCCAGAGCATACCTGCGTGGCCTCGCCGCCTTCACTTCCATCCTGCTGCTCAGGACCCTCCCCTCTGAGCCACGGCCTGGCCTCGATAGAATATATCACATCTTCACTATCGACAGAGCGCCGCGAGACGCGCCGCAAGAACCGAAAGTGAAGCCCCGACCAGACACATTCCTCACCCCATGAATCCGACCCGTACGTGCCTTCGCCTCCCTCCCTGCTGTCACTCCACGGCTGGCGCACTAACATGAGCTCACGGTTTGACCATAAGTCTGCCTCGTTGCCTCCCGTACCCCTAACTGGACCTGCCCTACTGGGATACATCTATCATTTGAGAATTCCGTCGCATCGCTCTCGGACAGGAGCGTGCCCGTGCCGCCAGGCACGCCCAGAAGATCCTCCCGGATCTCTCATCTGCCAAATGCTATGCTGGCACGCGGGGCAAACGTGCTCTGAGATGATGTACTACGCTCAGAACGCGAACCTCCCGGCGCGAAGCATCCAACAGCCACCCACGGATCGGGGCGGTCAGCACCATCAGGCTACAAACCCTTCTCATGGGCGCGAGGGACGTCGGCCGATCCGCCGAGAGGTTCCCAAAATAACACAAAACATTTGCCAATTCAGTCCACGGCATCCCCAAGCTGTTCACAAGTCAAACCAAAAAAACAGAGACAACACAAACAAAATTTAAGACTGCTACAGGAATATCCGAAATAATCAGACGACACCCAGAAACAGTATCTAGCAATGACGACACGCATGTAAGATGGATTGAGCAGAGTCCCCACTGATCGAGAACACACTGTGCTGCCCCAGCTGACAGGTCAGAGGCAACTTGCCGTGGAGCAACCGAGTTGACATCAAAAAAGGTCGTTACCAAGCACCAAAGGCCACAAGTCACTCTGCAGTGGACAGAAACCTTGCCCGGCACCCAACGCGGAAAGAAACGAGGCATACGAGGCACAAGGTAATGATGTTCCTGGTGGCCACGTGCCGATCGAGCGAAGTCCTCAACTGCACCCCGACGAGAAGGACGCCAGGCATGAGAGCAAACTAGTAAAATTCTGAACGGCGCACGGCGCCGCCACAAGAAGAAAGCGACGAAGCATGAGCCACGAGGAAGTATAGGTCACAAGCCACGGAGCAGCCGAGTGGCATCCTGGACAGCAACGAAAAGGCCACGAGGGGGTCACAAGGCAAACAGGCCCGCCACACCCAAGCAACTGAGTGAAATCCTGAACGGTACACCTCACTCCTCCTCCTCCTCCTCCTCCTCATCCTCCTCCTCCTCCTCCTCATCATCATCATCATAATCTTGATCATCATCATCATCATCATCCTCATCATCCTCATCATCATCCTCATCATCATCATCATCATCATCATCATCATCATCATCATCATCATCATCATCATCATCACCATCATCATCATCATCATCATCCCTAAGGGCCGACAAATACGGCCATGCACGAAAGACCGCGGGCTACAGAGCAACAGAACGACATGCCGAACACCACGAGGGAGCTACGAGAGGACAGCCTGGCACGCACGAGTGGGCCAGAACACTCCAGTAACCAGACATCGCATGGCCTCAGGGAACGACACAACAGCAACCGCTGCTTTGACAATTCTTCGGCGCCACGAAACCACCCAAAAAACACGGAAATCGGGAGAGCACGGGCTCCAGCAGCCGACACAAGCCATGAAGGGGCACGGGCAACTGTGCGGAATCCGTGAAGCATTCTGGAGAGCACCAGCCATGGGGGGTTAGGAAAGGGGAAACGCAACGAGCGGGGCCACGACGAAAGGCCACCGCGCACGACGGACCACAAGCCACGGCGCAACCGCGCACAATTCTGACGTGAACAAGTCGAGCGCGAAGCCGAGAAGTCGGGCCACAAGCAACTCATCGGCATCCCGTGTGGCACTCTCACGGGGTGGGCGAGGCAACGGAGCGCCATTGACCACATCAGGCGTGGAGGTCACGATCAAGTGAAAACTACCCTGGCGAAGGACCCAACCATGTACGAGCGAGAATACCCCGAGGCAGGCGGGGCGAAGGAAGAGGACCCCCCTATGTGGCCACGCAACTCTCGAGGGATGTGTCGAAAAGGGCAGGGGGCCGCATGCGGACGCACCCATCGGGGCCCTAGGTAGAGCCCCCATATGATGCCACGAAACCCGCGAGAAATATGCAATCATGGGCGGGAAGCCAAATATGGATACACCCACTTGGGCATTGGGCGGCACTCCCTATGGAGCCACGAATCGTGTGAGAGGTGCCGGAAATCGGCCAGGGGTTCCGTGTGGACGCAGCCACGGGGGCCTCAAGTGGAGCCCTCTGTGGTTCCACGAAACGTGGGAGTGAGGGATGTGCCGAAAAAAGGGCTGGGGACCGCGTGAGGGGTATGCCGAAATGACCTGGGGGACGCTATGTGCCCCACCCCTGGGGGAGTCGGTGGAAATCTGTGCGGAGCCGTAAAACGTATGAGAGCTGTGCCGAAACGGGTTTGGGGGCGCTATGCGGCACCATACCCTGGGGTCTTCCTTGGAATTCCCGGTTGCGGTGTGCCGACACGGGCTGGAGTACGCTATGCGGCATCACCCCCTGGGGGCTTCGGTGGAGCTCCCCGTGGGGCCACGATCGTGTCAGGGGTGCCGAAATGAGCGGAGGGACGCTATGCGGAACCACCCCTTGGAGGTTTCGGTTGAGTTCCCCATTATAGGGCCAGGAACCGTCTGCGGGATGCGACGGACTGGTCTGGGGGACGCTATGCAGCATCACCCCCTGGGGGGCTTCGGAGGAGCTCCCTATGAGGCCACGAAAAGCGTGAGGGATGCGCCGAAATGTGTGTGCGGAGGGCAGAGACAGGAATGGGAGGAGGGAGGAGGGGCAGGGGAGGAAGAAGGGAAGAGACGCCAGGCGCCCTCACTTCAAAAGGAAAACCCCACACCACAAGATGGTCGGGAAAACAACGAGAATCCTGACCCAAAGACCAATCGAAGGCAGCACCACAGGGTGGTTGGAAAAAAATGGTCCACAGAACAATCGAAGGCAATTTTGACATGTATCCAAGGCCCGCTGGCGGGCGACAGATATGAGTGGGCCGGGCCACCCAAGTATGGTCTGCCATCCTGAACCGTCCCCGCGTAAGAGGCACAAAGAAAAGCACAAGCACGAACCGCCACAAGTCACGGAGCAATCGCGTGAAACGTGCACGGCACCGTTCGGGTCAATTTGCGACGGGATAACCAAAACTTCATCTGCCCTGCGGTTGAGGGTCACAAGCTGCGCGGACCAAGCAACACCAAATCAAGGAAAGGACCTTACTCTTGGGAGTTCACGTGCCTGCAACCTGCAAGAAGAAGATAGCTCTGCATAATCAACAACACAACAATAACCACCTTAGATATGATCGTTCGAAATTACTTCGCCGAACAATAACCACCCAACAATTACTTCGCCGAGGCCACGCGCGAACTGTTTTAGACTGGCGCGCGCCCACCGCCCCGCCTCTCGGGTATCTGACTGTGTTCGGGCGCATGTTTGGATGCATGGCTGACCACGACCGCGTAGCGACACCCACCCACCCTAAAATCACGATCGGCCTCGCCAAGATCCAGTGGTGGGACCTTCCAAAACATTGGGACATCGCGATGGGAACCGTACACCCCCCGAAAATTGGGGGTTCTGGGGCCTTCGGGTTGGATGGAAATGGCACAGGGTAACCAATGGAGACTTTTAAGCAGCATGCGTTAAAACACACATGTGTGATGCCGCTAAACGCGTCAGCAAAATGTCTTGTGAGACGAGTCGTTGGCCTGTTCGCGCCAGGGCACTAAGCTGAGCAAAACCCTGGCGATGCGAGCGCAAAACCGTCAATTTCGACAGCGTCGCTCGGGCTTGCCAAGGGCACTTCCAAAATACCTTCGGCGTCCCCCAGATTCGCAAACGGAATTTAGATAGCCCAGGTCGCCCAGGCGCCGCTCGCACGGGCACACCAACCCCCCGATGCATGTGACTACCTACCAGAGCACCCCACCCTGACGGAAAGACGCAAATTCCGAGTGGGAGGGCACGGGATCCACATGCGTTTGTACGATGTTCTCCGACGCGTGCACACACACACACACACACACACACACACTTTGCGTTGGCGGCTGGGCAAAGGTCGACTGCTCCGGCGGAATGGTAACAGGGGACACGCTGTATCAAATTACGGCTGCAATACACGAAAGCAGGAGGGAGGAGGAGCCCCGACGCACACACACACACACACACACACACACACACACACGCACACACACGCACACACACACAACTGGGAATCCAGGGCAGTGCAGCCTTCGGTTGGCTGGACACCCACGGACCGACGCACCACGGCGCCCGTCGGCAGCGGCGGCGGCGGCCGGCGGCGCGACCCAGGCCACGGGAGCAGCCGACCGAGACCACGGGACACAGCGGAGGACACGAGAACCTGGCAGAGAAAGAAAGAGCACCAAGATACGGTCATGGCGAACAATACGGAATCAGCACGACACAGGATCGTCAGAGGACACGGGAGCAGCAGGAGACACGAGAACAGCCAAGCAAACCAGAACCGAAACGGATACTGAGGACGACAAACGACACAAAAACAATCAGAAATAGGAACGACAAAAGAAAAAAAAATTAATAAACAATAGAAACGATCTCAACAAAAAATAACAAAAAAATGCAACAGCCAAAGACACTGAAACATTCAACAACAGAAGAATGACAAGAAAAGAAATATCACAAAACAACCGAAAACAAATCAAGAAACTGCAACAATTGCAGACACGGCCAACAAAACAAATGCCATGACGCCGCTCGAAACAGAAACACTGAACAATGCGTTGAACGAAACCACAATGCTTTTCCAACGTGACCCCCACGCACAACAAAGCTCTACAAAAAAACTATCAATGTCAACGCCACGGAACTTTTGGAGCGTAAGTCGTTCAGAACGATTGCTCGTCCAAACCTCAACACCCCGGGGGACAAATTGACCACTGCCCTTCGTATACAACCACTCCCATCTGGCGGGGAGCGAACCCGAGACCACGACAACCCACCGACCCCAACCACCCGTCAAAAACAACACATCATGCATTTTATGGAGAAAAAAAACTGAATCATGCGCGGGCAACTCGCGATAACTCTGCATTGTTCTCTGATGAGGAGGAGGCGAAGTGGCTATTTCGTGCCGCGCAGAAGCCCATCGCACTTGCAAAATTCTGACAACAATACGAACACACGCTGGTAAAATCTTGATCATACTGGGAGCCCCACGATCACTCTGCATCGTTATTTGCTCGCCCGCGCTTGAACCAAATCCGGGCCGGTTCCGCTCCGACGGCAAACGAGCAGCGAATGGCGACCTGGGTGTGCACTGCAAACACGTATACCCGTAACGCCAAAAACCAACAAATGTTCAAGAGCATCAATGATCTCCACCAGAACCTAATTTAGACTGCACTGCTGACAGACGTTCGCTCCAGAAGAATGCGGAATCCTAGACCACATGCTAACTCGCATGAAAACCAACCCCAAACGTTCGAACTGCCGTTTGATTACAAAAACCGCATATATGCGTACATAAATCTGATGAGTGAACACTCGTATACACACACATTGATGTGCAACTACTGCACACCAACTACACACTCACACATACTTGCGTAAACATCTCCGTTGCCTTAAGCAAACGAAGACCAACTGTGTGGTTTCTTGTTGTCTCTTGCATGTCTGATCTACACGCACGACTTCTGTCTGACATCTTTTTGTGAACTCCTTTGCGGCATAGCGTCGTTGGCGATAGCAAAGAAAAAACACGTTCCAGAGGCAACACACGGCTGCATCGCGACACCCCAAACCATTTTTTATCCCAAGGAGCAAAAATATCCTTCAGCCTCACACACTTTCATATTTCAATTAGACCTCTGCAGCACACTATTCGGCACATGAAACATTAAATTCAAGGGAAAAGACACGATCGCCGAAACCAACGCAGCAAACTGGCGAGCTGCGCCTTGCCGGAAGGAAAAAAACCAGAAAACAAACCAAAAAAAAAAAAAAGGAACAAGGAAAAGAACAGACAGGCAAGCAAGGGAGAACAACAAAAAAAAAAAAAAAAAAATGCCAGGCGCGCCCGGGGAGAGAAAAACGCCTGCGGGCCGAGCAATCTATTTCTCGCAAACGTACAAACAAATTTCTGCTCCCGGAATATCGCTTCAATCATAATAATTCATTCGACCGGAACGTTCGATTAGAAGTCGTCTTTCTTGTCCCAAACGTATGTATGAACGTTTTGGAAGTCATTGTGCATTGTGGCTCAAGCTGTTGTGGCACGAGCTCAAGCATTGCCTGTCGCCGGGGCGGTCGGCCAGCACCTGCTATCCCATCGGTTCAGTGAGCTCCTGTTGGAGCATACCTCCGAGTTTCTCCCAGTTCCAGTCATGGCTTCATCCAGCGCTGCGACGACTGGTGTTCTTGCTCAGCAGAGCGCGCGTCTCAATAATCGTCGCGCCGAAGTGCAAGCAGCTTTGGCAAAATCCCCAAGCAAAGCGTCACCTCCAAAGAAGTCATTGCGAACGGGCGAGAACACAGGCATGGAGGCCGACGCCGCTGGGACGCAAGTAGCGTCCCAATATTTCGCTCCTGCCCCCGCCTGGGCGGGCGCGAGTGGCGGTTCCGGGACCGGCCCTGCGGGTAGCAGTCTCGGACCGGGTATGGGTGTTGCCCCCCCGGGAGCTGGTGCGACCCCGGTCCCTCCCGGCACGGCTCCGGCCTCGGGCGTAGGGACTGGCGGCGCTGCGACGAGCATGGCTCCGCTCGCACCTGGGACCGGCCTTGTGGATGGCAGTCCATTGGATTTGCTCGCTGAGACCACACTAATGGAAGAACCGAGCCCTCCATCGCTGAATTCTTCAGATTCCGAGAAGCTGAATTTCTTGATTACCAATATGCCGACGAACGCGTTCATTCAGAATTCGCAGATCAAGATGATGAAGGCTACCAAGGCGGCCATCATGGAGTCTGAGAATAAGCTTCGTAAAGAATGGAAAACCGGTATTTCAGAGGCTGTCGATCCCTTGAAGGATGAAATGGCAGATTTACGTAGTACGGTAGAAAGGTTACAATTCTCAAGTGGTTCGTCTAATTCTCAGCTTGACAAAGAAACACTGAACTTGTTGAACTCTTTCGATCCTGCTTTGCGCCGGGTGGCGTTCATTGGATTCAAAGTCGATGTTTCGGAGAGCAACCGTATTTCTCACATGAAGCGTTGGATTGATTCCATTGGTAATTATGGGCAATATCAAATCGGTCATTTCTACAATGGTCCACGGAAGAATAAGAAATTATCTGTTGCATCTTACGTAGAATTTCACAGTGACGTAGTCGCCCAGAATTTCTTCCAGTCTGCAAAGGATAAGAAATTTGAGATGTCTTCAGGGGAAAACGTGAAGATCAACATGGCAGTGACCAAGATTAATTTGAGCAGAAATTGGGCGTTGCGGAAGGCTGAGGAACTGATCAAGGCTGATAGGAGGACCGGTAGTCAATCAGTGAAAGCAGATTGGAAGAATCGCACTATTACAGTGAATGGAAATATTGTTTTCGAGCAGTCTGCTGGAGATTTGAAAGGCTCCTTTCTTCACGAGTACGTCCACTTGAAGTTCCCGTAGGGATTTTGGGGAGCACGTTCGCATTATGAAATTGACCATGAGATTGTTGAATACCCCGCCCTCCACGATGTGGAAAGTGAGCGGCTCCCGTGACGTAGACTTAGGAGGCGAGGTCCTCGTTCAGTCTCTGCGCTGATCATTCGCACATTCACAAGATCTTCCTGTCGAAGTTATCAGGATTCATTGTCGAGAGCGGTTTGCGCGTCTCTAATTTCTTATGATAGACCGCATTTTGATGAGACGTGTTCCGGGGGACCCGGATTTTCGACATCGCTTAATGTGGACCGTTCCCGTTTTTCGACGTTGCTTAACGTGCCTAATTCTGGGGGACCCGGATTTTCGACGTTGCTTAACGTGCCGAATTCCGGGGGATCCGGATTTTCCACGTCTCTTAACGCACCAAATTCCGGGAAACCCGAATTTTCGACGTCGCTTAACGCGCCAGATTCTAGGGCACCCGGATTTTCGAGTTCTCTCATTTCTTTGCCTTGTCTGGCCTCGTCTCTTCCTGTCGCCCACGTGTCCTCTGCCTGTAGTTCAATGCCTGTTTCACGCGTGGATTTCTCTCAAAGGAGAATTACACAGTATTTTACTTCTTCTGCGCCTGTTCTATCCAGGGCGCCGCCTCGAGACGGGAGTCCGCGCGAATCCGGATTCCTACCGTCTCTTGCAATCGAACACCTTACCATTTTACATGCGAATCTCGACCGATACTTGACACACCAAGCGGAGCTTGTAGGTCGTCTTTCCCTTCTCCCCTTTTTTCCCTCCTTAGTTGTGTTGAATGAGACCAAGCTTGATGAGAGTTGTAAATTTCCAGCTCTGTCTGGATACACTATTCTAAGCCGTCGAGATCGTGACGCTCACGGCGGTGGTGTTTTAGCGTTCGTCCGGGATAATCTTGTAAGTTTATTTTCTCCTCTACCTCCCTCCAGAGGTGCAGAAATCGTTTGGCGCATATTTCATTATTCTTTAGGTCCTGTTTTGATTGCGGCGTGGCATCGTCGACCTCATTACGGAGAGACCGATTCGATAAACGCATTTGCTGCGGAGTGGAGCTCCTATTCTAGTGCTGCGATTGCTACAATAGTAATTGGAGATCTTAATGTGCACAACATCCCGTGGTTGCGTTTCTCTCGAATAACTTCGCCTGAGGGGCTTGCAATGCAGAGGTGGCGTGCGTTGCATGGATTCGTAGAGCGAGTCAAACAGCCTACCCGAGTCCCGAATCTTTTGGATTTAGTTTTAACGGATTTGAAGGACAATGTATCTTGCGCAGTTTTGCCCGAACTCGCTGATCATAGGGTAGCGATGTGTTCTCTCTCTTTTCCACACCTTTCTCTCGAAGATCGTTCTCGGCAGTGTTGGAAATATTCCGAGGCGAATTGGCGTGGTTTGCGTTCTTTTTTGCGTTCGACTGATTGGAGTGCTCTCAACCTTCTCTCCGCAGATGATGCCGCAGTGCGTTTCACTGATATTTCAATGCAGTCTATGCGAATGTTCATTCCGAGCATGACGATGCAAAATCGTTCGAGCCATCCCTGGTTGACGCCAGAATGCGTAGAGTGTATTCGTCAGAAAGCGGCCGCTGCCGGTAGCGATGCTTTTCCTTCAGCCGTTCGTGCATGTAGTTCCGCGTTGCTTACAGCATATCACGCTTTTGTTGAGAGAACACGTCGTAGATTGAAGTCTTTGCGACCAGGCTCCAAAGGCTGGCGAAATTTCTCGCGAGCTGATGTCTAGGAGGTTCAAAGAGCAATTGTCCACCACTTCGTCGTGAGAACGGCTCGCGGAGCGTAGCCGCCGCGGAAAAAGCAGAACTTTTCGCTTCGACCTTTCGTTCCAAATGGAGTGTTCCAGATTTGCAACTCAATGCCTACTCCTTCCTTCCTGCCCTTGTTGTTCCCCCTCCCTCTCTCCCTCCTATCCGCCTTCGGCGTGCGAAACACGTTCTGTCGGATTTTCGTACTGATAGTGGCACTGGTCCAGATTTGATACCTGCACGTGTTTTAAAAATACGCGCAAACGAGCTTGCTTTGCCTCTCATTATTTTAACCCGGCTTGTTTTGAAAACAAGCGTCTGGCCTAGCATATTTGGATTCATCCTTTGTTCAAAAGCCGTTCTCAGCACGACCCGAATAATTACCGTGGTCTGCAGCTCGCAGCGCAGATTTCCAAAGCAGCAGAGCGACTTCTAGCAGAACTCTTTACCCCGCATCTTCTCCGGACCGTGGGCTACGGAGAATTTGAATTCGTTTACACGCCTGGCAGGGGAGCTCGCGATGCCATCCGATATTTCCTCTTAGAGTGGCTTCTTGCGTTCTCGCAGCGCTTCCGCATTGCAGTATATTGTTTGGATGTTTCAGGCGCCTTTGATAAGGTCTCTTCTCAACGCTTACTGCAAAAACTTGAGCGGGCAAGAGTCCACCCCCATGCGGTTCTCGCGAGCTGGCTTGACGGCCGCCGTGCGCAGGTCGTCGCTGGAGGCGCGCTTTCGCATGCCTTCCCCCTGGCCGACGCGGCGTTTCCCGTGGAATGTATTCTATGCGGATTCGCACCAAGCTATTGAAAACAGGTTTTCGTGAGGTCGCTTACGAAGACGATCTGAATTCCTTTAAATTTCTAGACAACAGCGCATCTAATCACGACGCCTTTGCAGCCATGCGGCTCGGTCAGTCTGAGCCCCACTCGCGGGGGCAAGCTAACGGAGATAGTTTTGATCCGAGCAAAGAAAGCATGCACATCTTATCTCCGACTCAACCCGAGGGGATTCGTTTCGAATTCTGGGTGCTGTCTTTGATTGTAAACTTTTAATGCAGTTGGGGACAGCCCTTGGCTTTCCACCCGCCCTTCTCCTTTGCTGACTGGAGCTTGGCTTGGTGATTCCCCCTTCCGCCTCCTTCCCCTTCTCTCCCCCCTCCGCTCTTCCTGTTAGTTTTTTTCGCATGGTGTCCCTCGTCGCCAGGCGGCCGTTTGCCGCTTGCCTGGAAGTCTGATTTGCTAAGAGATTATGTGTCCGAGGCTGATAGGGAAAAACAAAAAAAATGAATCTCACGATAAAAATCAACATTGTGCTGGGAATTAGTTTCCGGAGCGGATGCATGTAAGGAATCATCCAAAACTGCGGACTTCTAGGGAGCAATGGGAAAAAAACAACCACAACATCAATTTCTTTGCTGCACACACTCTGAATACACGACTTGGAATGAGATCTGAAGCAAGGAAAAACAGGTGGAAAAAATACAATCGACTCAATGCAATACCATGCCATTTTGAACAAAACCTCTGCTTGCTTCGCCTTTCCATTAAGATCCATGATGAAACGGGGTTCAAAAAAAACGAAAGCTCACCAAAAGACTCGTAAAGATTTCTTGCTGCAACTCAAAATAAATCATGAGAACAATAAATTCCTGTTCTGAAAAACTCTGTTGCTCAAGAACAAGAACGCAAATAACATTAAAAATCAAAAAAAAAAAAAAAAAAAAAAAAAAAAAAAAAAAAAAAAAAAAAAAAAAAAAAAAAAAAAAAAAAAAAAAAAAAAAAAAAAAAAAAAAAAAAAACATTCGTCTGGAATGTGTCTTTTAAAAAATGGTAGAATACGAGTAGTGCTGCGACGTCTGCTTGTAAAAAAACGAATCGAAACAACGCGTCTGATCCTTGCCTTCTCATTCCGTGCTGGGCAACTCTGTGGAATCAACAACTCGATTCAAATCAAATCACTCTCGTACCGAACGAATATTTCAGGCGTCGGGTCTTAGGAAACGGCAAACGAAACAAAATCTGGAAAAATAAACAAGGAACATATTTGAACGACCGCGAATCCAGAAGACTCGACGAAGGGACAAAAATGCCGGAAACGTGAATGGAAAACAGAAAAATTATGGAAATCGAAATAATGATAAATGACCAAACAATCTCTTCCGAACACAAATATGTGCACAACTAAAAAGGAAATCCGTGCCAAATACTGCAACCAGACAAAAAATGAAAACGCAACATGTTCAAATATAGGTCGATGAAAAAAACGGCTCTGCACGGCATCGAAACACAACGAGGCGAAATGAAACGCTCACGCGAATAAATTCGGGTTCTTGATAAAATAATGAATCAAACAAACATACTCTCTGTGAACAAATCACTCTCCGAAACGCAATCTGCAAGTCACGTGTCGAAATTAATGTTTAAATATCAAACAAAACACTATCGATATCGAATACAACATGGTAATTTCTCTTTCGAAGATTAACAAAACATCGTCATCGATGAACTAGACGAATGCCAACGGGATGATGCTAATTGCCAACCCGAGTAAAAAAAAAACGCGTGGGTCGATTGTGCTACGATTTTAAAAAATATATAATAATTCGTTGAAGGAATCATTTTTTTGGCACCTGTAACGGATTATGCTGCGTCTGTGGATCAAATTCTGGGGATATAGGTATATAATCACTGTAAAAATACTTCAAACAATCGTCTTTGAATAACACATAAAAAAAAACCTTCTTTTACGAAACGCCGTGTGTAAAAAAAAACAAAAAAAAAAAAAAAAAAAAAAAAAAAAAAAAAAAAAAAAAAAAAAAAAAAAAAAAAAAAAAAAAAAAAAAAAAAAAAAAAAAAAAAAAAAAAAAAAAAAAAAAAAAAAAAAATCTCTACAACAAGACGGTAACCTGATCGACAATATATCGCGGAAATACGCTAATCCGTGGATCAAAAACGCAAGGAAAACTAATGGTCGTCCAAATATGTTCGAAACAATTCGTGCTAAAAAACCAAGAAAACAAACCTATGCGATTATTTTGTCTGAAAATATTGAAAGCTGGAAACTAGATTATTATGGGCGCTGTTAAAACATACCTGGGGATCCATAACAAACGCTATGAATGCAAGAAAAATTCAAAAAAATCTCCAAAAAAAAAAAAAAAAAACTTATTTGGTGCATTATGAATCTCCATTAATTAATATATCTACTGTCATACGAAAACTGCTCATAATTCGTTATTATCTTTGTAATCTAAAACACACAAAAAAAAAACACTAGTTCAACACTGTATCTGAATTGATAAAACTCGCAAGACAACTAATTAAAAACATGTGTTAATGCATGTATCTCTATATAAAAATAAATGCTTCTAACGAACCATTTATGTCCAACAACATTTCTATGATTTTCACAAAACTGCACATAAATAATATAATATGTTTATATATTTTTTGGGGGGAAAAAAAACTTGAGAATCATTAACGAAAACCAAATAATCTGTGACATAATAAATAAATCATTACTGGTTTCAAATTCAGAATATCTTGAACATCGATAACGTTCAACATTTGATTTGAACCTTCCGCTCTCATTCTTCTCCTAACTCCTTCAGAAGAGCCTATATATGTATATATATATATATATATATATATATATATATCGACAACACTCGAATCACGAGTTACAAAAGAATTACCTCGTGAGTTAATACTTTTCATCTCGGGTATGCACATCCCCCTCCAGAAAAGCATTAACTCGCGAGTTAATACCTGCCCATGCTCCCACCGACACAAGAAGTATTAACTTACGAGTTAATGCTTCTCATTCCCCACCGACAAGAACAAGTATTAACTTGCGAGTTAATTCTTTTGCTGTCCAACGAGACACAAAGTAATAACTCGCAAGTTCATATTTTTCCCACCCTGGCCAGTGGTAAGAAGACTAGTATATGCAGGAGTAACTTCGTGAGAGCAAGTAGTAGTGGTAGTGGCCATAGCGTAGCACTAGTAGTAGTAGAAGTAGTAGTAGTAGTAGTAGTAGTAGTGGTAGTAGTAGTGGTAGTAGTAGTGGTAGTAGTGGGACTAGTCCTAGTAGTAGGAGTAGGAGTAGTAGACTTGTAGTAGTAGTAGTAGTTCGTCGCTTTCGTCTGCCGTCGACCTTCTCCCTCCTCTCACTCTCGCTTCTACTCTTCCGCCGTGCTTCCGCGTTTCCCACCTGCTTGCTACGGTGCTGCACCTAGCCCTCTGCATCAGAATTTGGCACTACTATACAGAAATACCTGCACAGCAATTTCAACACACTTACAAATTCAATGTTGTTGGTCGCGGCATTAAGGAACACCGCGCGCGGCAAAAACAATTGCCCGGCAGCGAACAAGGCCAGCTACACGACACACCGCAAGCCAGCCGGCCCACTTACCAAGCAAAAACGCGGCTGTGCGCGAGCCTCACAGCTGACCTGGGGCACCCAGAGAACCTCAAACACATGCAATTAGACAAAATGCAAAGCAATTCAATGCATGCCGTGAATACGCATCCACTGAAAAAATGAAACTGTTATTTCTTCTCAATCTGGAATCTCTCTTACGAAAAAAATGCATCAACTCAAATTACATTGCTGTCGGAAAAATAAACTGGAACTTCGGATACTTGAACTGCTGTAAAAATTAACTGAAAAATATTGGTTGCGAAATATTACTGGAAACTGGAACTGCAAAAAACTGGGAAAATTAAATGAAAAAAACGAATTAAAAACTGCATTGCATGTGACAGAATTTCCAGGAACACAAAAGGGAAAAATCGCAGCGACGCAATTCAAGCATTTCCTGTGCCTGAACATTTCACCGAAACCCATCATTTTTTGTACCACAAAAAAACGAGGAAAAAAAAATACTCACATTGTCCTGCACCGTTTCGGTGCTCAAATTTATGGCGTTTTGGTATTCCCCGTTATTTTGGTGCTGGGATGTGTTTTAGTATCCTTACTCACATCTGATGCTCAAATCTGTTCAAATCTGCAGCGAATTTCAAGCGTCTGGCCTAGCATATGTGGATTCATCCTTTGTTCAAAAGCCGTTCTCAGCACGACCCGAATAATTACCGCGGTCTGCAGCTCGCAGCGCAGATTTCCAAAGCAGCAGAGCGACTTATAGCAGAACTCTTTACCCCGCATCTTCTCCGGACCGTGGGCTACGGAGAATTTCAATTTGCTTACACACCTGGCAGGGGAGCTCGCGATGCCATCCTATATTTCCTCTTAGAGTGGCTTCTTGCGTTCTCGCAGCGCTTCCGCATTGCAGTATATTGTTTGGATGTTTCAGGCGCCTTTGATAAGGTCTCTTCTCAACGCTTACTGCAACAACTTGAGCGGGCAAGAGTCCACCCCCTTGCGGTTCTCGCGAGCTGGCTTGACGGCCGTCGTGCGCAGGTCGTCGCTGGAAGCGCGCTTTCGCTTGCCTTCCCCCTGGCCGACGTGGCGTTTCCTGTGGAGTGTATTCTATGCGGATTCGCACCAAGCTATTGAAAACAGGTTTTCGTGAGGTCGCTTACGCAGACGATCTGAATTCCTTTAAATTTCTAAACAACAGCGTATCTAATCACGACGCCCTTGCAGCCACGCGGCTATGTCAGTCTGAGCCCCACTCGTGGGGGCAAGCTAACGGCGATAGTTTTGATCCGAGCAAAGAAAGCATGCTCATCTTATCTCCGACTCAACGCGAGGGGATTCGTTTCGAATTCTGGACGCTGTCTTTGATTGTAAACTTTTAATGCAGTTGGGGACAGCCGGTGGCTTTCCTGCACACATTCTGAATACACGACTTGGAGATCTGAAGCAAGGAAAAACAAATGGAAAAAAATACAATCGATTCAATGCAATACCATGCCATTTTGAACAAAACCTCTGCTTGTTTCGCCTTTCCATTAAGATCCATGATGAAACGGGGTTCAAAAAAAAACGAAAGCTTACCAAAAGACTCGTAAAAATTTCTTGATGCAACTCAAAATAAATCATGAGAACAATAAATTCATGTTCTAAAAAACTCTGTTGCTCAAGAACAAGAACGCAAACAACATTAAAATAAAAATACGGATTCAAATCAAACAATAGCAAACTGATATCAAACGTGGAATGCTTGGAAATTCGTCTGGATTGTGTCTTTTAAAAAATGGTAGAATACGAATTGTGCTGCGACGTCTGCCTGTAAAAAACCGAATCGAAAGAACGCGTCTGATCCTTGCCTTCTCATTCCGTGCTGGACAACTCTGTGGAATCAACAACTCGATTCAAATCAAATCACTCTCGTATCGAACGAATATTTCAGGCGTCGGGTCTCAGGAAACGGCAAACGAAATAAAATCTGGAAAAATAAACAGAAAACATATTTGAACGACCGCGAATCCAGAAGACTCGACGAAGGGGCAAAAATGTCGGAAACGTGAATGGAAAACAAAAAAATGATGGGAATCGAAATAATGATAAATGACGAAACAATCTCTTCCGAACACAAATATGTGCACAACTAAAAAGGAAATCCGTGCCAAATACTGCAACCAGACAAAAAATGAAAACGCAACATGTTCAAATATAGGTCGATGAGAAAAAAAAACTGCCCTGCACGGCATCGAAACACAACGAGGCGAAATGAAACGCTCACGCGTATAAATTCGGGTTCTTGATAAAATAATGAATCAAACAAACATACTCTCTGTGAGCAAATCCCTCTCCGAAACGCAATCTGCAAGTCACGTGTCGAAATTAATGTTTAAATGTCAAACAAAACACTATCCATATCGAAAATAACATGGCACTTTCTCTTTCGAAGGTTAACAAAACATCGTCATCGATGAACTAGACGAATGCCAACGGGATGATGCGAATTGCCGACCCGAGTAAAAAACGTTTGGTCGATTGTGCTAAGCTTTTAAAATATATAATAATTCGTTGTAGAAATCATGGTTTTGGCACCTGTAACGGATTACGCTGCGTCTGTGAATCAAATTCTGGGTATATAGGTATATAATCACTGTAAAAATACTTAAAACAATCGTCTTTGAATACACATAAAAAAAAAACACTTCTTTTACGAAACGCCGTGTACAAACAATACCTCTACAACAAGACGGTAACCTGATCGACAATATATCGCCGAAATATGCTAATCCGTGGATCAAAAACGCAAGGAAAACTAATGGTCGTCCAAATATGTTCGAAACAATTCGTGCTCAAAAAACCAAGAAAACAAACCTATGCGATTATTGTGTCTTAAAATATTGAAAGCATTGTAATGGAAACTAGATTATTATGCGCGTTGTAAACAATTACCTAGGGATCCATAACAAACGCTATAAATACAAGAAACATTCAAATAAGATTAAAAAAAAACGCCAACCATATAGGGACATGAATCACCCCTCCCCCCCCAAAAAAAAACAAAAAAAAAAAAAAAAAAAAAAAAAAAAAAAAAAAAAAATGGCTCATTATGAATCTCCATTAATTAATATATCTACTGTCATACAAAAACTGCTCATAAGTCGTTATTATCTATATAATCTAAAACACAACATATATATATATATATATTTTTTAAAGAAAAAAAAAATCAACACTCTAGTTGCTGAATTGATACAAAACTCGCAAGACAACTAATTTAAAACATATGTTAATGCATGTATCTCTATATAAACATAAATGCTTCTAATTAACAATTTATATACAGCAACATTTTTGTTATTTTCACACAACTGCACATAATATATATATATATATATATAAATATATATATATATATATATATATATATGTGTTTTCTATTATTATTTTTTTTTAAAAAAAAAAAAAAAAGGAAAAAAAAAAAAAAAAAAAAAAAAAAAAAAAAAAAAAAAAAAAAAAAAAAAAAAAAAAAAAAAAAAAAAAAAAAAAAAAAAAAAAAAAAAAAAACGATTTCTTGAGAATCATTAACGAAAATCCAATAATCTGTGACATAATAAATAAAACATTACTGGTTTCGAATTCAGAATATCTTGACCATCGATAACGTTCAACATTTGATTTGAACCGTCCGCTCTCTTTCTTCTCCTAACTCCTTCAGAAAAGCCTCCTCGCGCGCTCTACGCGCTCTTGACATATATATATATATATATATATCGACAACACTCGAATCACGAATTACAAAAGAATTAACTCGTGAATTAATACTTTTCATCTCGGGTATGCACATCCCCTCCAGAAAAGTATTAACTCGCGAGTTAATACCTTCCCATGCCCCCACCGACACACAAAAAATTAACTTACGAGTGAATTCTTCTCATTCCCCACCGACAAGAAAAAGTATTAACTTGCGAATTAATTATTTTGCTGTCCAACGAGACACAAAGTATTAACTCGCAAGTTAATACTTTTCCTACCCTGGCCTGTGGTAAGAAGACTAGTCTATGCAGGAGTCACTCCGTGAGAGCAAGTAGTTGGCCATAGTGTAGCACTAGTAGTAGTAGTAGTAGTAGTAGTAGTAGTAGTAGTAATAGAAGTAGTAGTAGTAATAGTAGTAGTAGTAGTAGTAGTAGTAGTAGCAGTAGTAGTGGTAGTAGTAGTAGTAGTAGTAGTAGTAGTAGTAGTAGTAGTAGTAGTAGTAGTAGTAAAGGCAGTAGTAGTGGTAGTAGTGGGACTAGTCCTAGTAGTAGGAGTAGGAGTAGGAATAGGAGTAGTAGTAGTAGTAGTAGTAGTAGGAGTAGTAGAAGTAGTAGTAGTAGTAGTAGTAGTAGTAGTAGTAGTAGTAGTAGTAGTAATAGTAGTAGTAGAATTAGTAGCAGTAGTAGTAAAAGTAGTACCTGTAGAAGTAGTAGTAGTAATAGTAGTAGTAGTAGTAGTAGTAGTAGTAGTAGTAGTAATAGTAGTAGTAGTAGTAGTAGTAGTAGTTCGTCGCTGTCGTCTGCCGTTGACCTTCTCCCTCCTCTCACCCTCGGTTCTGCTCTTCCGCCGTGCTTCCGCGTTTCCCACCTGCTTGCTACAGTGCTGCACCTAGCCCTCTGAATCAGATTTTGAATTTGGTACTACTATACAGAAATACCTGCATAGCAATTTCAACACACTTACAAATTCAATGTTGTTGGTTTTTTTTTCTATGTATCTCGTAACAGCAGATGAGTCTCACCACACGCTCAAGTAAGTGAAGGCAGCACGGCTACGACTGTCAAAAAGAGAGGCACAAAGCAGAGGAAGAAGGAGGGAAAGGAGAGGAGCAAGAGGAGGGAGAAGAGGAGGGAGAGAAAGGGCAGCAGCAGACGACAGACGACAAGGGGGGAGGGAGGGGGAGGGAGCGAGAGGGGAGGGCCGAGCCCCGAAGAGGCAACGCGCAACGCGCGCACCCTGCGCTCCACGCAGAGCGGCCGGGGGGGAGGAGAAGGAGAAGAGGGGGAGGGACACGAAGACGGACGAACGAAAGGCGACGGCGGGACACGACGGCAGCAGACGACGAGGGAGGAGAGGAGGGGGGAGGGGAAGGGGAGAGGAGAAGAGGAAGACGAGAGAAAGGAGGAGCTAACCACGCCAATCCCGACACCCACGGAGCGGGCGCGAAGCCAGCGGGAGGCGGGGGGGAAACGAAACCGGCCAGTCGTCAAAAAGGCGTGCACGAGCACGCACGAGATTTTGAAGGCGAGATTGAAATACGCTGACACCACGAGCGGAAACAATAAAGTCAGGGAGAAGGTTATATATGCGAACAGCACCAATCGCTGAGCGTAGGAGAAAATCTGGTGCTGTGAAGGGCGGCTCCACCAAATAGTGTCTGTGTCTTCTGGGAGCCCTGGCCGGCGGCGGCGCCGTATCCAGCTTAAAGAAGTTCTGAAAGCACGGAGGACCGAGTCCCAGAACAGCTCTGTGAATGACGCCGAGTATGCTTATGTCACGACGAGTGCAAAGGGGCGCCAGATTAAAATAAAACAAAGCGTCCGCGTCTGTCACACTCAACGAACGCAGGAAGCGAGAAAGGAGAGCGTCGAGAGGAGCTAACACAGAAGACGAAGCATGATACACGGCTGAGGTTCTGTATTCAATGTACGACAAAACGTGCGCCTTAAATAAACCGATCAATTCCGCATCGGTGTGAAAACGTCTGGTGCGCAGTAGTCGCTGCATTTTCCAAGAGCACTCTACAACGCAGCTGTCGACGGCCTTGGACACGAGAAGTTTGGTATCGAACCAAATACCTAACAATTTGAAATCGTCTCCAGCAGGCTGCGCGCGTGACAAAATATGAAAACTCTCTTTGTCCGCGTCAAACTGTACTCTGTTCGCGCGGCCCCAGGTGTGGAGGGACGATTGGCACCGGCGCAGGGAAGAAAAACCGTCCACATCTGAGACGCTCGTGGAAACAGCACGCCATGCATTAAGGTCGTCTGCAAACATACCCTCTTGAAAGCACTCTGCCCGGATGGCCATGCAAGCGTCAGCGAAAAAGGTGTTCCAAAAAGGCGGCCCCCAAACAGTGCCCTGGAAAACCATGCTTTCCATGCTGAACGGGCGAGAAAGCTGGCCTCCAATCGCCACTCGCGCCTTGCGTCGGCGAAGCCAGCTGGCAAAGAGAGGCAGCAGCTGGGGGGGCACGCCGGCCGACTGCAGCTTCGCACACAAGATTTCAGAATCGACTCGGTCGAAAGCGCCAGAAACATCAGAGCAGTATAGCAAGATACGGGAGCCAAGGGAGAGAGGAAGGAGCCAGGAGAGGACGTAGAATAAAACTGCGTCTCGTGCCCCATGTTCGCTACGATAAGCAAACTGCGACGGCCCATAAGCACCTAAACGCTCGAGGCGCGGCACAAACAGGCTACCGATGATGCGTTCGACTGCTTTAGATAATTGCGATGTTAAGTGCAGACCTCGATAGTTGTCTGGGTCTGACAGAGCCCGGCGCTTGTGGAGAGGGAAGATCCAGTGTACGCACCAGGAAGCTGGCCACTGAGAACAATGGATGATCTGCCGAGCAAGAAGACATACTGGCAATGCTAATTCGCGTGCGCAAAGCTTTAAAACTCGAGCAGGAACCAAATCAGGCCCAGTGGCGCTGTCCAAACGCAACTCCTGGAGCACGGCCCCGGCGACACGCAACCGCACTCTCAAAAAAGCATTCGAGTCAGTCGGCACTAAAGGAGCATTAAACACAGAAAACTCATTTACCACAATATCTGGCAAACTCCATTTGCTAGAGAAACTTGCTGCTAAAAGCTCTGCCTTTTCTATGCTGGTGATAGCCCACGATCCGTCTGGATACTTCAAAGGCGAGCTGCTTGGTTTTCCTGTTCTGCACAAAATAGAATCAGAAAGTTTCCACCACTGCTTGCTGCCACGGCGCATGTTGCGGAGGCGCAACCGCGTGCGCTGAACGAAAGCCTCGTGTGCAAAGAACAGGGCATCGCTGCACCGGCGGCAAGCGAGAGGGAAAAAATCCGTGCCAGAAGCGCGCCTCTTCTCCTCAACTAATCGCACACACTCCTCTGTGAGCCAAGGGTGTGATGGCCGGAACGACACAGAAGACTGTGGTATGCACTCGCGCATTAAAGACAAAAGAATATCTGTGAGACGCTCTGCTGCTGCATCTGGTGGCTGCTGAGAAATCCATTCCCAACTGTGCTCGCGAATGCGTCGCCGAATCTGCGACCAATCCGCCTGACCATAATGCCAAACATCACGATTGAGAACTTCGAGCGAGAGCGGAGGGCCAGAAAATCTGATCGACAAGCCGCGATGATCGGCGATTTCACTAACCACTTCTACCGTTATAAGTTGAGGCAAATCAGTAAACATTAAATCAATTAAATATGGACCTCTGGTAGGAGATCTGACACGCTGAAAGAGGCCAGTCTCCTGAGCCCAATTCTTCAAAAAACAACCTTCAAGAGTGACAGAATGACTGTACCGAAGCCAATGTGTAAAACAGAATTCGAATGGGAAATACTCGAAAAAACCTTGTTAACAAACAATTCTGCTCCTTACACATGACGGTGAACATCTCTGTATGCTACCTCCGTTGTGACGCAAACATATGTGTGAGAATTATGTCATGGTGCGACGAGAATAGCACCGACAGCCTGCGCACTGAGACGAGCATACTCACAGGTAAAGGTTCGCAAAGAATCTACTTCTCCATACTGGGGATGTCTGTACATGCAGCCCAAAAGAATGGGTCCGGACGCGCAATGGACAAGAATCCAACATATTTCCGCCGAGGGTGAGTTGAGAAGCGCAGAACAAACGCCATTCACAGTCTCGTGCACAAAAATGGCTACACCTCCGGCCTGCTGGTGACTATCGCGTCTCGCAAGCAAACTGTAACCAGGTAGCTGAGGCGCCAAAAGCGAAGTATTAAACCAAGTTTCGGTGATACAGACGGCGCGAGGAGCGGAAGAAAAGAGAGACAGTCTTGCCGACAGCTCGCCTGAATGGGCATTAAACCGCAAATTGAAGTAGACAATGGTGAGATCAGTAGCGTCAACGGACGGCGCCGGCTGGGAGTTGCCACAGCCACCGCCCGGAGCGAAAGATGGCTCAAAACGCCTAAAAAATTCGTGCAACGTGGGTTGAGAGGGAGCAGGACAAGGAGAGGCCGACGCAAACAAAGGAGGCACAACGGGAAGTAAGCCGGCTCGAAAATCGCCGGTTAAGGCGCCTCGAAATTCTGGGGTAAGGCGGCTCGAAAAATTCGGGCTAAAGCGGCTCGAATTCTCCAAGGTAAGGCGGCTCGAAATATCCGGGCTAAGGCGGCTCGAAATATCCGGGCTAAGGCGGCGCGAAGAAATAAGCGGATTCCGGGTGGAATGCTCAGTGCGACGTCTGAGAGACGAGGCAACTGATCGAGAGCCTCGCCGTCGAATTCAACCTTGAGGGGGGCCGCACGCTACTCACAGAATGAGGCAGCAAGACAACCAAAAAAAAAGGACAAGAAGAAGAATGTGAACAAAACTGCGTGCGACCCCGCGCTCTCTACAGTGAAAAGTCGCTATGAGGCGCTAAAAAATTGCCTGTCAAATCCGCCGGCTCCTGCTTAAACGCAGGAACAGCGTCGACTGTCACTACGCGAGACTTCCAGTCGATCTGAATGACACTCTGAGGAGCCCTTGTCTTCAACTTTTTCTCGCTCGCGCAAGGCCCAATCTCGCGTGGCGTTTAATCGGGATTTGGCGGGTTTCACAGTCAAACGGCCAGAACAAGTCTGGAACACTTTTCCCTTGCCACCCACAAATTGCAAAAATGCACGAACATCGCGTTCGCTTGCAAACTGCGCAAACGATGCCTTCGACATCTGCTGACTTTCCGCGGTCCAGTGAAAAAATGCCGAAAATGAGCCGGCTTCACAAAAAAATTTAAATCATTCACAATCTTGGTCAACTCCTCGACGCGTCATCTCGTCATTGATGGTCGCGGCATAAAGGAACCGCGCGCGGCAAAAGCAATCGCCAGCTACACGACACACCACAAACCAGCCGGACTTACCAAGCAAAAACGCGGCTGTGCGCGAGCCTCACAGCTGACCTGGGCCTCCAAAAAACCTCAAACACATCGATTAGAGAAATACAAAATAATTCAATGCATGCCGTGAATACGCATACACTGAAAAAATGAAATTGTTATTTCTTCTCAAACTGGAATCTCTCTTACAAGGAAAACAAACATCTATCAACTCAAATTACATTGCTGTTTGAAAAATAAACTAAAACTTCGAATACTTAAACTGCTGTAAAAATTAACAGAAAAATATTGGCTGTAAAATATTACTGGAAACTGAAACTGTAAAAAACTGGGAAACGCATTGCATGTGACACAATTTCCAGGAACACAGAAAGGAAATTGCAAACATTTCCTGTGCCTGGACAGTTCACCGAAATCCATTATTGTTTTTTTTCTTGCACCAGTTCGCTGCGCAACATTATGGCGTTTTGGTATTCTCCATAATTTTGGTACAGGGATTTGTTCTAGTATCCGTACTCCCATCTGATGCTGAAATCTGTCAGAATTGCACGAAATTTGAACAAACTAGAATTAAAAAAATACAAACAAATTCAACGCATTACGTTTGCATATCTTGGAAAAAAATAAGGTGGTATTCTTCTCGAACTGAAATACGCTCTTACGGAAAACACATGTAACCTTGAATTTAATTACTATTAAAAAAAACTAAAAAAAAAAAAAAAAAAAAAAAAAAAAAAAAAAAAAAAAAAAAAAAAAAAAAAAAAAACTTCGAATGCTCGAACTAATGAATCTAATATTTAACTGGAATGTATTGCTGCAAAATAAACTGGGATTTACTCAAACTGTATCAATACCTAAAAAAAAAATGAATTAGAAAACAAATAAACTGTTGAAAAACTATGTTGCATGAAACAGAAATTCCGTAAGAACAAGAAAGAAAAAACACACAGAACGACGCAATTCAAGAATTCCCTGTGCCTGAATTTTCATTCTCATATTTGTACCATGTCGTTGTCCGTTGTTTCGGTGCTGGTATATGTTTTATTGTTCGGAACTGGGAATGTGCCTGCTTCTTCTGAATTTGGTGCTGCCATCCCTTCTTTCCAACGATTCGCCAATGGTGCTCAAATTTGTGACTGTTCCGTGATTCTGAAATATATCCTTGCGTACACACATTTCAACTTCAAACTCAACATGGTTGCTCTTGTTCTGTCCTTTGTGGTTTAGAGACCTAAAACAATATAGGATAACGTGATGGCCTCGGTAGTGTGGTGCTAAAACTTTGGCTTTGAATATATTTCTGTTCTCGAACTGCTCGCATCTGTCTGACATTTCCCATGGATTGTTTTCGGTATTTGAATCCGACGTTTTCGCACTCAGAATTGCTCCAAATTTCAACTCTGACCTGCGACGTTTTCTGCGTCAATTTGCTCTTTTCGGACTTGTTTCAAATGAAAATATTATAGTGCTGCGGTAATATTTTAAAATCTTATGTTTTTTTGTTGTTCTTCGTGTGATATAAAAATCAGAGAAAAACACATTGGGATTAAACACTGAGAACTAAATATATATATATATATATATATATATATATATATATACATATTAAAAAAAAAAAAAAAAAAAAAAAAAAAACTCGGTCCTGTGAAAAACACAATGCTGCTCGCACCATGGCAAAACTTAAAAGACACACAAAAAACTGCAAAAGAAACACTGCAATTGAGAACCAATATCCCGACTAAAACAAACATATATCTTGAGAGGGAAAAACATCTGATTCTGATGATTCGTTTTCGCGGGACGATGTGCGGAACAAATACTTCAAACCTACGCACAAATTCTCAAATTGAACCGCGCTCTGCTGCGTCTGCGTTTCTGCAATACAAACAAAGAATGTACGAAAAAAACATCGCCACCAACAACTACATCAAACACGTTTTTCTGTGGGCCATGTCTCTATAAAATTCGAAAATACTCGAGAAATTGAAAATATCAACCGACATCATGAATCCTCTGACCATGTAAGTCGTCTCGACTCGAAACCTTTCGATTTCCATGAACCTGACCATGTGTCGAAAATTTTATTGACTAAATTATCGCAACAAATAATTAGTGCGAACATTCTATTACACACGTGATGAAATCCGCTCCTTTGAATGTCTTGTTTTCGAAATCAAAGAAACTCTTTAATAATCGATGTCGATAATGTTTGCCACAAATGTCGTAAAATCGTGTTGAACTGCACCAAAATGCCATTCGTCGTACGCATAACATCTTCTTCCCAAATAAAAAAAAATCTTCAAATATCCGAATTCGAATTCTCAATTTTTCGGAAATCCATATTTCGTGTTAATATCTCATCCCAAAATATTTCGAACTCTAAAAAGTTCGGCATTCATCCTGCTGACAAAATGACGCACCAAATCCGGTAATAATCCCCTGATGTGATAATCGTGATATTCTAATCTCTTTAACTTTCTATTTTCTGCATTGTGCGTGCATGCTACAAACATAGACATAAATATAAACTTGCTTCATGTTTATTCTGCATACTATGAAAATATGTGCAATCTAAAACTGTGATTCGTATTTGATGTCCATGTCTCTGATGTCAAACAACCAATCGACAAATATAATGTGAACGTTTTCGGCTTTTTCATCTCTCAACGTGAACACCCATAAACAACACGCATATGCGGCTCTCCAATTCTTGATTTTATAAACCAGTAAAACCTGCAACCCCCAAACTTGAACTATTGTAATCCCACCAGCCCTCTGGGCGTAGGTGGTCTAGAGCAGATCCTCTTCCACCCCTCCCTCTTCCCCCTTGGGGAGGGGTTTACCCCTCCCCCTACCCCCTCCCCTGGACCTGGACGGGGGGGGGCCGCGGGTAGTTAGAGCGTCCAAGATGGCCCAAGACGGCTCCAAGAGCGCCTCAGAGAACCCAAGATGAGCTCCAAGATGGCTCAAGATAGCGCAAGATCGCTCACGATGGCTCCTAAGATGGTTCCAAGAAGCCCAAAGACGGCCCCAAGATAACTCCAAGTGGCCAAACAGCTCCCCAAGGAGGCCCCGAAGAGGCCAAAATCGTCCCAAAACCTAAGGAAAATCAATGATTTTGGCTTTCTCGCCTTTTCGCTTCCGATGGCTATCCGAGGCCTGGAGATGGCTCCAAGATGGCCCAAGAGGGCCCCAAGAGAGCCCCAAAAGAGCCCCAAGACGGCCCCAAGAGCGTCCAAGAGCACTCCAAGAGCGTTCCAAGAGGGGTCCAAGAGGCGATTTTAGGGCCTTCCGAGGGGGGACGCTAATTAAACCCCCCCTCTTGTTTGATCGACTCCCTCCAAGATGGCCCCCAAAGCGCCCCGAAGGCTCCCCAGAGCGCCTCAAGAGGGTCCCAAGAGGCGCCCAAGATGCCCCAAGGCGCCCAAAAAGCCCTCCAAGAGGCCCTCAAAAGACCCCCAAGAAGCTCCTTCCCCTCCTCCTCCTCCTCCTCCGATTCTTCCTCCTTCTCCGTCCTCCTCCTCCTCCTCCTCCTCCTCTTCCCCCTCCTCCTCCTCCTCCTCCTCCGACGACGACGACGACGACGACTCTTCCATCCTCCCCCTCTCGGGGTCTGTGACAGCTTCCCCCGCCCTTTGTTATTCTGCATGCTCCCCGACTTCCCTGATCACCTCAACTCCCCTGAGCATCGTTTCTGGATGGGCTGGTGGGGATACGCGAAGCGTCAACAATTTCTCTTGAAAATTAAATGTATTAGAAAACTCGAGAAACACTTCAACTGCTTGAATTTATTTTTGGTTTTTTTTTTTTTTTTTTTTTTTTTGTTTTTACATTTCTACTGCTTAGTAGGTTCATTAACGTTGGCAATATAATTTCGAATAAATCGAATTATCATATATTCTGGTATTTTTCTTGTAAAAAAACAAACAAATCAAATTTTCGTGCAATTGTTACATTTACTGCAACCAACCTGGACATTCTTTTTCCATTGCTCTGCGATCTCAAAACATGCATGTAGATATTGTTCTCGCTGATATAATTATGAACTGTTTTATAACAATATTTCTGGCGATCTAAAAGCAATAGGCTCACCATACAACTCAAACAAGCGCCGCTTTTTCTCTCTCTGCCCCCCGTGGCCTTTTCTTGATTGTTTTTTTTTCCCCGGGATATTTCCGATTTGTAAGAAAAACCGCATCGAGAGGTCGGCCTGTGCTGCTCGATCGAACTCGAGGAACGCACGAATCTTCTGGAACGGAGCCAACCATCTTTAAAATGCGATTGATTGAATGAAGGCACGGCCTGCAATTAGATGCGAGCGCCCGGTGCGGGTGGCCGACGCCATAAGACCACTTCATCTATCCCTATAAAGAAAAAAAATCACATAAACATGATATGGACGTGTATCTCCAACGGAGCTCCACTCTCTTCCATATATATATATATATATATATATATATATATATTATATATATATTATATATATATATATACACGAAACAACAGAATTAACTCGCAAATCCCACCAGCCCTTTAGGGCGTAGGTAGTCTAGAGCGTTTCCTCTGCCAACCCCCCTTCTTTCCCTTCGGGGAGGGGTTTACCCCTCGCCTTACCCCTCCCACTGACCTGGACGGGGTGTTCCGCGAGGCGTTGGGACGCCCAAGATAGCCCAAGACTGCTCCAAGAGCGAAAAGGCGAGAAAACACAAAACATTGATTTTCCTTAGGTTTTGGAAGGATTTTAGCTTTGATAGATCTCCTCCAAGATGGCCCCAAGAGCGCCTCGAAGGCTCCCAAGAGCGCCCCAAGAGGGCCCCAAGAGGGCCCCAAGAGGCCCCAAGAGGCCCCCAAGAGGCCTCCAAGAGGCCCCCAAGAGACCCCCAAGAGGCCACAAGAGGCTCCCCGAGATACGCAAGAAGCCCCCGGGACCGCCAAGAGGCCCCAAGGACGGCCCAAGAGGCCCCCAAGCTCGCAATTGTCCTCCTCCTCCTCCTCCCCTCCTCCTCCTCCTCCTCCTCCTTCTCCTTTTCCTCCTTCTCGTCCTCCTCGTCCTCGCAGTCCTCCATCTCCTCCTCCTTCTATTCCTCCTCCTCCTCCTCCTCCTGCTCCTCCTCCTGCTCCTCCTCTTCCTCCTCCTACTCCGACGACGACGGCTCCTCCTACATCCTCCCCCTCTTGGGGTATA
>CAUYUJ010016335.1:0-20000 GCA_963575745.1 Prorocentrum cordatum | reverse complement strand
GTCATCCCCCAAGAAGCCTCCAAGAAACCCCCAAGAAAGCTCCAAGAAACCCCCAAAAGGGCAGGGCTGCCAAAAGGCTTCACGACGATCCCGCTCATGCACCCAAAACGCCCCAAAGCCCCCCAAGACTGCCAAGGGCCCCCAAAACGTCCCAAGAGGCCACCAAGAAACGCCCAAGCGCTCCCGAGAGGCTCCAGGAGGCATCCAAGAGACCTCGGGAACTTTTGCTCCCACTCCTCCTCCTGCCCCTCCTTCCTGCTACTGTTTCCGTTTCTGGATGGGTTGGTGGGGGTACTTTTGGATCGCGACGCGGCGAGGCAAAATCGGGCGGCGTCCAGGATATTGCACACAGGCGACAACATAAACGCTGGTGGGAATACGCGAAGCGTCTAGAATTTCCAACGCAATTATATTTAGAATTCAATTGTATCTGGCGGGCTGCATCGATTAAGTCTATACTCGATTACAAACACTGTGTATCCATATTCTACATATCTAATTTTCCTTACATTGTAGTGCAATGCGAAATTAGACGATACGTATTGCATGCAACACTTTGACCTTATATTTTCTGGTATTGAAAACGTATTTCGTCGTCTCTCGTTTCTCTGGAAACATATATTCAAATGTCATGTTCTCGATGGCCAACGCGCTTAAATTGGATGCGCCAACTTCACAAGAGCCAACCGCCCTTGAAGTGCATGATAACAATCTTCGCTTTATGTGATTCCGCACGCCGTCGAAGAAAACGACGCCAACAAATCATGCTATGCGTGAACGAAAATGTCAAGATGATTGTAAAACTGTACCCCCCACGGAACGGACCGAAGGTACAACGTAAAAGGAGCAATTTTGGATGCCTGAGAACCTCTGGAATTTAACCGCTACGAATATCTTCGAAATACTGGAAACACATGAATTGTCCCACACTGAGAACTTCGTCCCTGGAAATCCCTTTCAATCAGAAAAAGGAATGAACTCTCTCCATCTTGCTTTCGTTGCATCGGCATAACACATATTAGATGTCCATATGATCAAGGAGGAGTGACGATGGATAGAACATTCATACAAAACATTTTTTTCATGTCTGTACCCAACCGATACATATGATAGGAGTCGTGACTTGGACCTGGCAATTATTGCAGAAATTTACCGAATTAGAAGAGACTCGATCGCGCAACTTAGCAAGTTTTGATCCGTGCTGTCGCATCTGTGACGGCACGAATCCACTCTGGGACAAACGCAAAGAAACTCTTTGAAGCCGATCAAACCTCTGGAAGATCGGCGGTAACAACAACTTCGAAGAACCCGTCTTCGTCATTCGAAGTTCAGAACGCATCCTCAACCCCCGAAACCTGAACCCCGAGGTAACATGCTATATTACATTACTCCTAGAAAGAGAAGGTATGGAAGAGTACGCACGACGTTGCACAATACCCATACGACCACCCTTCGGGTGATAAGGAGGTTCGGGGGGGGGGAAGAACGAACGTTTAACTCGATCGGTCTCACTATCGGTCACACCATCAGTCTCGCTCGATCGATCCCACAATCGGTCTCACCCGATCTATGTCATTCGATCGATCTCACAATCGAAATGACCATCGATCTCACAATCGGTATCACTATCGATCTCACTATTGATCTCACAATCGATCTCACATTCGGTCCCACTATCGATGTCACCATCAATATCACGATCAATCTCACAATCAAGGTCTTCATTATCAACATCATCGTCATCAACATCATCAACATCATCATCATCACCATCATCGGGACACCATCATCAGCATCATCACTTCATTACCATCATCATCAACATCATCATCACCATCATCATCGGGACAGTATCATCGTCACCATCATCCTCATCACCATCATCCTCATCGGGCCACCATCATTATCATCATCATCATCATCATCATCATCGGGACACCACCATCAACACCACCATCTTCATCATCATCATCATCGGGACACCATAGTCATCACCAGCAACGTAATCATCATCAACATCATCATCATCATCATCGGGACACCATCATCATAGCCACCATCATCATCACCATCATCATGACACCTTCATCACCATCATCATCATCATCATCATCAACCTCATTATCATCATCACCATCATCGGGCCACCGTCATCAAAATCACCATCGTCACTTCATCATCGTCCTCATCATCATAATTATCATCATCGGGACACCATCATCGTCATCATCTTCATCATCATCATCAACATCATCATCATGATACCATCATCGTCACCATCATCACCAACAACATCATCATAAACCTCATCATCCTCATCATCCTCATCGGGACACCATCATCATCATCCTCATCATCATCATCATCACCATCATCGGGACACCATCATCATCGTCAACAACATCGCCAACATCATCATCATCATCGGGACACCATCATCATCACCACCATCACCATCATCATCAACATAGTCAACAACATCATCAGCATCATCATTTCATCATCATCATTTTCATCGGGACACCATTATCATCATCACCACCATCACCATCACCATCATCATCATCATCAACATCATCGACATCATCATCATCATCATCATCATCATCATCATCATCATCATCATCATCATCGGGACACCGACGGGACACCGGCGGGACACCGACGGGCCACCGCGGCCACCGGAAAGGAATCGTTTGGTCCGGCCGCGCCTCAACCGGAGGCGGGACACCAGCGGGACACCGCGGGCCACTGGCCCCCAGAAAGGAATCATTTGGTCCGGCCGCGTCTTAGCTGGAGGAGACTTTCTTCTCGCCCGCCCACGCAGCTTCGCCTCGCCCGCACGCACGGCACGCAGGAACACGAAACTGAAACCGATTTCCTGGTAGGGGGGGCTCTCCGTTCCACTTCGATCTCACCCCCTCACCTCCGATAAATCTAAGACACACATGACAACCATGCGCACCCGTACGGATATTTCGGCATACAGATCGGAACGCGGATTAAAGAAACAATTCGGAAAACGCAAACCAACCGAATACATAATACGGAAGCCGTGTTCTTGATACGGAAAACGATCCAGCAAAGAGTAACATAAAGCAAACAATATATCTATATATAACTCCTACTCAGACAAGGGTAATTTAATATACTCGCTTTTGACCACGACTACCCCTAGGACACAACCTATATATATATATATTATATATATATATATATATATATATATATATATATATATATATATATATGTCTATGTCTATGTCTATGTCTATGTCTATGTATATAGGTTTGCACATCTACAGATATAAGTGTGTATGGCTATATCTATATACTCACGTATTTCTATGGGGCTGGGGACCCCGGAAAACACAACTCCCAAACGTCCCCGAAACCCTCCGAGACAACACCCAAGAGGGCCCCCGGAAACAAAATTCACGGACTTTCGTTTAGTTTGTGGGGGATTCTTGAGTTCTCCTCTTTTCGGCTTCCCGGCGCTCCAGGACGGCCCACGAAGCCCCCAGAATTCCTTTGGTACGGCCCGACAAACCTCTAAGAGGGCCCCAAACCGGCTCAAGAGGGCCCCGAGGCAGTCCTGACAGGCGGAGGCTCCCAAAGGGCCACGAAGATGCCCCAAGAGCTTCCCAGGGCGCCTCAAGAGAGTTCGAAAAGTCCCACAATATCCCGCAAGGACCGTACAAAAGATCGAGATGGCCCAAAACGTCTGAAGAGGCCTCCCAGAGCACTCCGAAACAGGCCCCACGAGGCAAAATTCATTTAGTTTGTAGGGGATTTTTGAGTTCTCACCTTTTCGGCTTCCCAGCGCTCCAGAACGGGCTACGGGGCCCCAACTTCACCCTAAGAAGGCCCGGCAGATCTTGAAGAAGGCCCCAAACAGGCTCAAAAGGGCCCCAAACTTGCCCAAGAGGGCGACATGGCCCCACGAGGTTCTCCAGAGGCCCCGAAGAAGCTGTAAGAAGCTCCCAAGAAACCCCAAGAGTCCCAAAATATCTCGCAAGGACCCCACAGAAGTCCGAAAACACCCGAAAGGGCCTCCCAAACAGGCCCAAAACAGGTCAGGAACCCGAACATGTTCCCAAGACAGCCCAAGAGAGCCAATACGCGCCCCAAGACGGGCCCAAACCGTAACAGGACCGCACCACGTCCCACAGAGGCCCTCAGAAGGCTCCGGAAGACTCCAATAAGGTCCACGTGACTTTAACACTCTGACGCGAGGCCTGAAGAGCGTCGTGCGGCGCAAAACAACTTCAGCGTCGAGATAGTCGAGCCCCGCTGCGACGCGGTCCTCAGGCCCTCCAAGGCCCTCACACGGCTCCTTCCAATAATTCCAAAAACACGGTCATTGGTAAGCCCAGGTCGCCGTTCTACATTCTGCCGTGTCCTCCATGCCGTCTCCTACCCTCCTTTGGCACTCGCGAGCCCTTCACTGCGTTTCTGGCCCGCCCTCGGCGGCCGCGACCGCGTACACGTATTTAGACATGTCTATGTGTACACGTGGATGTGCCGAAGCAGACATGACACATATGTATGCGCAATCATGTATGTATAGATGTAACTGTATATGTATATGTATATGCACACGTGTGTATATATATATACATATATATATATATGTACGTAACCAACTCACCCACATACGTCTACACATTTGTATATACGCATAAAGGTGTGAATATTTACACACCGTCCTACATGTATGTATACATGCATGTATGAATACATGGCGTGCATGCACATACTCGCGCGCGCATGTGCACGCTCACGCACGCAGCCCGCGTGCGAAACTCGAAGGACCAAGGTGCATTGCGCGACGCGCCACTGCAGTCTTGTGCGTGTGTGTGTATATATATACACATTTTGCCCGTTCGCTTCCGATGGTCTGCCTTCCGATCCCGAAGATGGATTCAAAAGGGCCCACGAAAGACACAAGAGAGGCCCAAGGGGGCTTCAAGACGGCACCAAAAGCGCCCAACAATGGCCCGAAGACTCGATTTCAAACGCTTCAGAAGGGCAAGCCTCGTTGCCGTCTCCCACCCCCTTCTTTGATCGATGTCCGCCAATGAGGCCCCTGAAAGGCTCCCGAAATGCCCCCAATAGACACCCAAAACGCCGCAAGAGTCCTCCAAGACGCCGTGAGCGGTCACTAAGAGCCCCAGGAGACATCCCAAGCGACTCCAAGAGGTATCCAAGATGCCTCTAGTGTAGTGGGGGCTCCCCGAAATATCCGAAGCATGCCACGCTCCCCGCTCCCCTGATAAAGGCAACTCCCTTGGGCATCCTTCCTGGATGGGCTGGTGGGGATTCGCGTCGCACGAGATCATCAATTGTGCGATACCTTTGCCGTTTACTGATGTCAACGTCGCCGATACAAAAATTCAGCTCCCAATTGAATTCGTTGAAGCCACTGATTTCGTCACTCCTGAGTTGGCAGCCGGCTCCCCTGGGGGCGCCATGCCGTGCGGGCCCTCGCTGCATTGCTGTCCTGTTGTCGTTGCGTTGTCTTTCACGTTGTCCCTTGTTTCATCAATCATGCTTCGGGGATGGACAGACCCCCCTTTAGTAAAACGTGGTTTAGTGAAAACGACTTGAGGCCCAAACTTGGCGGGCCAACCCTGGGAAGGGCTCCCTCAAACTTCTCGCCGCTGTAGCTTACCCCAAGACCCGCATAGTACACGAGTGATCGTCACTGGGCAGCATTGGTCACCAGAGCGCAACCTGATGGTTCTAATGAGCAACGCTGCGCATCAACGTCCGGGCAGTGGGCAGGCAGTGATCAGCAGTGGTCGAGAAGCGATCAGCAGCGGTCAGGCTGTGGGCTCTGGTGAACAAGCTGTGAGCAAACACTGCGCAGCGGTGAGCATTACCGAGCGCCAATGGTCGCCAGCGAACAAGCAGCGCTCAACAAAACTGAGCAGCGGTGGGCAACCATTGCGCAGAGATGAGAAACCGTGGGCACTGCCGAGAACATGTGAGCAACACCGATCATCATTGCGCAACGGTAAGCAAGTAGTACGCAGCAACGAGCAGCAGTGGACACCAGTAACAACAGTGACCAAGAGTGAGCAAACAGTGGGAACGCAGGGAGAAGCCATATGAAGGCGGTTGGCACGAGCCCCGAGGGGTGCTGCGCCAACGGCGCCTAAGGTAGGAACGTAAATTTCGAAGGGCGACCCATCGGAACCCGTGGACGCAAGCAGAAGAACGACGACCCAACATCACAGGAGGTGTGGGAACAAGAGGATGCGAATGAAAAGGAGGATCGAGAGGAGACGCGCGGCGCCGCGTAAGGAAAACGAACATCCAACAGCAACATCATGAGGTAAGATAGCATGCCAAACACACATGACACGACATTGACTATGCAATCCCGCTCTGGTACACTCGCAACGCTGCCCTTGTTTTGGGCGCAAGTGCATGTGTGGCATATGATGTTTCTTCGGCCATTTCAGTCGTCGGCTTACTGCGCTCGGCGAATACGTGTGCGCATCGGAAAACGTTTCTTGATCGAAAAGAGCAACTATTGACGTCACTCCACGGCCCCCTGACGGGGAGCGGCCCAATCCAATTGGCAGCCACCAGTGTTTCTTGTTTCGAAACGGTTGTCAGGCCACAAACTGTTCCCCCAATGAACAAACGAATTTGCATGATGTGACCTGATATGATGCAAGTATTTGATTGCGTTGTTGAGATTGTCTTGTGAACCTGCACGGCCAACTGTATCACATTGCTTATCCGCTAGTGCAACATTTCATGCAATTTCAATTACTCGGTTAACTACTTATGCAAATAGTGGTGCACGCAAAGGATACGGCAGAAATCCACCGACCCTGTCGGCGTGTGGAAGCCGCTGTTCTGTTTCATTCGTCATGATCATCGGAGTCGTCGTCGTCGGCGGCGGCGTCAGCGTCGGCGTCGGCGTCGGCGTCGGCTTCGGCGTCGGCGTCGTGGTCGTCGTCGTCGTCGGCGTCGTCCTTGTCGTGGCCCGTCGCGGGTCCCCCCCCTTCCACTGGGCCCTCCTCCTCAAGCGAACCAGCCAACGCGAAGCCAAAACGGACCCGGAGTGCCCACAGAGGCTCCAACGACGGTCTCCTCCTCCTCCTCCTCTTCCTGTTTCTCCCTCCCTTCTCCTGCCCCATGTCCCGAGCCTGAGGCCGGGCCCCCCATTCGCCGTCGTCGTCGTCGTCGGGTCGGCGGCGCCGTCCGTTAAGGTCTTCACGATGTATCAATTATGGCATCGCCGGTGCGGTTTGGTGAGAGGTAGCATATTTGCAGGATCCTTCTCGTAGCGGAATGTGAACACGGGATTTATGCGTGAGACCCCGCGTTTCCCAAGATGATGCGCAGGGCGGAAACAAATGTGAATGTGATTCTCACTTGGTACAATCGGTTCTGATGGAATGCCGGCGACCATACGGCGTGAAATCAACCGCGCCATGGCCAGCTTTCGTGAGCAGCGCCACTCACTGCAAAGCGAACGCGTTTAGAGCATACATCCACGACACCATGCTGCAACGTGAACTGCGCTGCAACGCCAAGAGCGCACATTCGTGGCAACTACACATCAAACGCTGTAAGGACGATCGGTCAATTCACTGTCATTCGGTTGTGCAAGCGGCAGTCGCACAGCAGCTGACGTCGGGAAATTATCTTTCGATTCGGACTGTCAAGTGTTTTCCATGGCGAGCCCTTCTCTGAGAAACGAAACTGCCGCAATTCGGAATCTATTTCGATATTATGTGGTGCGGTTGCGACCCTGTGGCTACGTAGTTACGGCAAGAAGCGCGACAGCCTTGAATCCGCCTCCATGGGGCAGCGATGTCGCTGCTGAGAAACTGAAAGCTATACTGCAACTCTGGCCTTGCCCCCAAGCCCGACTACGTTGCGACCTGGAGCACCACTAATTCACAGGAGTGAAGACCACGCCTCTACGTTCACCCCGCCCAATTGTCCCGATCTGCTGTTACCTTCGAACCCAACCTCCCGCTTCGGAGCCGCAGACGGCCCCCCAGTGCCGATCCTCAAGAATGCAGCATTCACTTTTGGAGATCTGCACTGGTGCTTCCCTGGCGCGCTACGCGTGCCAGGGGCGGCCCGAGAGCCCGCGGCGGCTACCTTGTCGTCCTGTGGTCCTCGTCGTCGTCGTCGTCGTCGTCGTCGTCGTCGTCCTCCAGCCTTGTGGGCGTCGGTGGTTTCAAAACTTAGTCCTTCCGACCTCCTTCGTCCCCTTCGGGGAAAGGCTTATTTTTCACCCTTCATGGGCCTGGGCTGGCCCGGGTCGCGCGTCGTCAGGGCGCCCAGTATGGCTCAGGATGGCTCAGGCTCTATCTGTACGGCGGGCTCTGGAAACACCCTGAACCCAGAAATGCTGCCATCCCTCAGGGGCGCAACTTTTGCCTCCGCCGGCCTTCCGCTGGAGGAGGCGCCTTGTGTTGCTTCCGCCGCCCCTCGCCGAGGAAGAGATGGCATCCCCTCCGGTCCTCGAAGGCGAGGCCCCGTCTGGAACGCCTTCGTGTCGTCTCTCGCATGCCTCACGGAGGCCCCAAGACCGCCCCGATACGGTTCCAAGCGGTCACGGAGCCTCCCCGAAGACATCCCCCCCGAGATGCCGGCACCCCCTCCCAAACCCAAGGGGCGAGTCAATGATCTGCGTCTTCTTGCCGTTTCGTTTCCGATCGGCTTTGGAGGCCTCAAGTTGGCTCCAAGATGGCCCAGGCGAGCCACAAGAGGGGCCCCAAAAGGGCCCTAAAAGACGGCCCCCGGAGCGCCCCAGGAAGGCGCAATGACTCACCTTCCCCTCTTAGCTCCTGCCCTCCAAGATGGCCCCCGAGAGGGCCTCGAGAGAATCCCAAGATGGCCCCAAAAGCCTCCAAAATTGCCACAGGAAGGCCCTGACGGCTTCTAAAATGGTCCCGGAAGGGCCCCACGATGACCTCAAAAAGCTTCCAACAAGCTCTGAGAGCGAAAGATCCGCAAAAGCCTGGACGGTTGACTCCTGTCGCGGTCGTTGTCGTCGTCGTCGTCGTCCTCGTCTCCGTCTTTCTCCCCCATCTTCCTATTCTTCTTCTTCTTCTTACTCCTCCTAAATTTCCTCTTCCCACCTCACATTCATCGCTTTCTCCCCCTCCTCCCTCTGCTTCCTCCTCCCTCCATTTTTTCTCCTTTTGTTCAACTGCATGGGAAGTCGCCGAGTGATTGTGTTTGGACGGGCTGGTGGGGATACGCAAGGCGTCAATCATTTCTAAAGCAAATAACTTGCCATGTGGGATCCTGGAAGGGATCCAGACGCACTCTCTTTCTGGGCGCCCGCCTCACGCTGAAGGGAGAGGGGATGTTTTGGCTGGAGCAGCCCGGATGGGATGCCGCACGCTCAATGAGATCACCCCGGAGGTTTTGAACGCCATTCGGGGGAGAAAGTGTATGAGGAGCTTATACAACAATTTATCGAAGGCTCTACGCTCTAGGCGCCCACCCTGGCAACTACGGACACCATGATTGAGGGGATCGCTCGTTAGACGGAGTCCAGCGAGCAAGGTGTCCCGGACCCCCATGGTTTCTGACTGCCCACCCCAGTGGATCAGAAGAAAACGCGGTGAACATATTTTTCTCGTCCAGCCCCCTCTTCCCCTTCGAAAAGGCTTTCCCCTCCCCCTCCCCCCTCTCTTGGATCTGGGCGGGTAGGGTGGGGCGCGGGTAGTGAGAGCGTCCAAGATGGCCCAATATGGCTCCAAAATAACCCAGGACGGCCTCAAAGATGGTACAAGATAACCCGAGAGGGCCTCCAGCATGCCTGCGAGAGGCCTCAGGACGACTCCAAGCGGCAGCGGGTTCACCCAATGATGCCCCCCAAAGGCCAACAATTATTCTGACCTAGATGTCTCATGAGAAAACCGCGGACCCCCCTGGACAACCTCTTTTGGACACCTCCCAAGATTTCGTAAGTGCAACGTCGTGGGGCTTTTGAAATGATTTTGCCTTCTCGCTTTTTCGCATCCGTTGGGCTTATGAGGCCTCCAGATGGCCCCGAGATCGCCCAGGAGAGCCCCAGGAGGGAGCTCAGAAGGGCCCCGAAGAGCGCCCCAATACTGTTTCAAGAGGGCTCCACAAGGGGACCTTCGGAGAGGGGGGCTGCAATCGGGGCTCCTCCCTTTTTGACAGATGTCCTTCGTGCTGGTCCCAAAGAGGGTCCCCACGGCACTCCATACGTCCCCCCAAAGACGCCCGTGACGGCTCCGAAAGCATATCGCATTGCCAGGATCGGTCTCCAACATTGCTCCTAGAAGCCTCCAGTAGGCTCCTAGAGCGACAGAAGACCCGCGAACACCTTAACAGTTGGCTCCTGTCCTCGTCGTTGCGGTCGTCGTCGTCGTCGTCGTCGTCGTCGTCGTCGTTGTCGCCTTCTTCCTCCTGTATCCTCCTCCCCCTACATGTTGTCCTCCCACCTCCTCCTCCTTGCTCCTGCTCCTGCTCCTCCCGCCTAAGATTCACCAGAAATTGAGTGGCAACGTGCTCCGCCAAGTCTCTCGTCCTTCTGCTCGCCCTCCATCCTCCCTCCTCGTCCTCCTCGTCCTCCTCGTCCTCCTCGTCCTCCTCCTCCTCCTCCTCCTCCTCCTCCTCCCCTTCCTCCATCCGTTCCTCCATCGAAAGAGTGCAGACGGCGTATATGGTTCACACCTGCGTGTGCTCAAACTGATCCCGAGCTTCGGTTGGACGGCTGCTCCCCCCGTTATTCCCCTGCGTGTTTCTACACTTCCCTGATTAAGGCAACTTGCCTAAGCATCCTTTTTAGACGGGTTAGTGGGATTCAAGAACTGTTATACAACCCACTCAGCTTCCGACATGGCTCACCGTCTCCCCACGACAATTCCATGTGGCCAGTGAGCGATCCAAAGTTACTCAAAGCAGCCAGAACCGTCCAACGTAGCTGTTTCCAACGGTTTGTGCATTCTAGCCTTTTCGTTCCCGACTGGCTTCTGATGCGTCAAGATGGCTGCAAGATCGCCCAGTATAGCCTTTCAAACAGGCCCATCAAAAAGGGTACAAAACGGCCCCAACAACGCCCAATAGCGCCCCAAAGGCGTCTCGAGATGGCTCCAAGCGGTGATGTCTCGGGCTCCGACGGGCGGGATCCTAACAAACGCCGCTTCTTTTTGTTTGCCCAGTGCTCTCCAAGATGGCCCGATATAGCCTTGTTAGCGCCTCCAGGGCTCCCAAGAGAGCCCCACGGTAGCTCCAACATGCCTTCACGGTGCCCCCGATGTTTGTGAGTTCACCATTACTGGCCTCGCTGCTTCGCTAGATGCTGATCTTCGTCCCTCCTCCCGACACCTCCCCTTGGCATTTTTTTTTTTTTTTTTTTTTTTTTTTTTTTCTCTCTTTTTTTCCGTCGCAGCCGTAGGCGAAGGCGCACAGCGGCTGCATAAGTACCGCCGAAGGACGCTGAGCTGCGCCGAGGGCAGAGGCTGCAGGAGCTGCCGGGAGCTGCCAGATGAGCCAGGCAAGCGTGCGGGCATCCCAGGGGCGAGACCGCCAGGAAGGATGAATTGAACCTTGCCGTACCAGGCGCCAAAGGTCGACGCGCCACAGGCGTGGCGAAGCGCGGGGCTGCATAAACAGACCAACGTGCTAGGCAGCAGGCCAACGGGGACGATCACACATGGCAGACCAAGAAGGCTGAACAACTCCTGAGTAAACCAGTGGATCAAAGTCCCATCGAGTCAGCGGCAACGGCAGGCACAGTCAGGCTGTGGCGGTGACTGGAAACCAGAGGCCAGGGAAGTGCAAGCACTCTAGCCAGAGCTGGTGCTGGTGGGTGTAGGCGAAGCGTCAAGATTTTGGCTATCTCCTTCCTCCTTGCTCCTCCTCTTCCTGACTTTGGCCATCTTCCTCCCCTGATCCGGCTCTCTAAGCTCGGCTCTTGCACGGGCCCTCTCCCTCCCGTCTGTGCAGATACTCTCGGTTTTACCTTCCTCCCTCCGCGCCAAGGAGGGATGAAGATGATAAAGGATGATGATGGCGATGACGATGACGATGACGATGACAACGAAAACGACGACGATGATATTCATGTTGCTGCTGATGGCGACGATGATGATTGTTGTTAATGATGTTTGTTGTTAATGATGCTGAGGGTGATGATGACGATGGGGACGACGACGACGACGTTGACGATGATGCTGACGCTGACTATCATTTTTTTGTTGTTTTTTTTATATGGGGGGTTGAGCCCTCTGCCCGCGTGGGCCGCGTGATATGCCGCTGTGCGCTACGCGCACGTGCAGGGGTAGCTCAACCTGCCCCGCACAGCGCGCGATCGGCGGGGCGCACCGCCGCCGACCAAAGATCATAACATATTCGCAACCGCAAACAGATGACAGCGAGAAGACTGGCACGCAAGAAAAGCGTGCACGATGCGGGGCGGGGCACAGAAGAACTCACTCGCTGCAGCACATGTCACGTGCCGCTCGTCCTCATCGTGCTCTATTGGTGGTCATTCTCCAGCCATTCAGTCCACTCCTGGAGCTCCTCCTCGATGTATCCAGGTGGTGCTGCTCCCCGTAGATGTCTTGCTCCGAGCTGGCGCAGGGCGTCGATCACGGGGTGGCGCTTCTCGGCCATCGGCTGGACGCCCAAGATGAGATTGACCTGATCCTCCTGCGCCGTCTTGGAGATCCTGCACACCCTGATGAGCTGCTCTGCCTCCTCGACCTTCTCGCATGCGTTGAAGTCCTCCACCATCTTCTTGAGGTGTGCCATGTTGGCGCCTCCGACCTCGGGTGTCTCCGCCAGCACGTCCAGGAGCTCGCCGAACAACAGAGTATGTGGAGGCCCCAGCGGTGGCAAGTCTGGGTTCTTCTCCCTGTCCTTGCGGAACTGCTCGACCTTCTCCGCGAACGCCTTTTGAGCTTCCTGCATCTCAACGATGACCTTGTGGCTCTTGGGCAGGGTGAACGAGTCGAGGAGTGCTCCTTCGATCGTTCTGACCTTCTGAGTGTTGTTGAGCACCTGCTTGAGCAGCAAGAGGGGCAGCTCGCGCAATCCCTTGTCCTGAACCTGTGGGCCCTTGTCCTTCTTCTCGCCCTGGTTGCGCCGCTTGCCGCCTCGCCTCGTCCGAGGTGGGGCAGATGCAGGACCTGGCCCGCGCTTGCCGCCGCTGCCAATGCTCCCAGACGCTGGCGAGGATGCCTGGAGGCGCCAGGCTGCCCTCATCAGCAGCACGTGACGTAATAGTTGCAAACACCTGCGGCTGCGATCTGGCCCGCGATGTTCGAGTACCGCACTCCGAAGCTGCAAGTAATGGCCGATGGATTCAAGGTTGGGCGTCGCTGAACAGGTCGAAGCTCTTTCACGAGCCAGAGTTTGTTCGATGTATGAAATGGTACTGGCACGCGAGAAAGCAAATGGCGCCGAAGCGCGTCCACTGAGCCGAAAGGCAACGGTGATGACGGTGGCTTCGCACTCGTGGTCGCACAATGGGTTCGGGTTTTCGCTCGTAGTCTCCGTGTTGGTCGTGCGGGTGATGGCCTCGTCGTCTCGGTCTCAGTCTGTGTCGCTCGCTGCTCGAAATACTGACGTGATGATGGTGCCGTTCGTCGTTCGCGTGTGCTCGATGTGCTGCGTGTCCGTGCTCGTGATGTTGGTGGTGACGATGACGCAAGTGCAGTAGGTGTGCGTGCCGACGAAGATGGAGGTCTTGTGGGGGCTCCATAGAGTTGAGGGTCCAAATGGGCCTCAGGTACGGGATCACGGGGGGCCTCGACACGACAAATAAGGCACTGCAGTTTTTCGGGCGGGCGGTGTGGCCACGCCTGCGCAGTGTTGGACCGAAGGCAGCGGCGAGTGGTCTAGCTCCCCAGTACATGGCGTGAGCAATGATCTCTGGTCCGAAAGACCGTATCGCATCTCAAGCACTTGTTGTCCAGGGTGAGTAGGCCGAGCACGCTTCTCATGGCGTGGGATGGCTCCTTGCTGTGGGTCTGGTGCGCTCGTAGTGCAGCGATGGGCGGAAAGGTGCGACCGCAGACGGTGCCGTCTGTCAGGGTGACCTCGCATTGGTAGGTGGGAGTGCCTTCTACGCCCGTCACCTCAGTTTCCGTAGGCAAATACTACTCCAAGTGTGTGCCAGGTGGTGGCCACTGTCGGGGAAAGAAACTCGCTCGTAGTGTGCGAAGATCAACTGCGGTGTACATGTCGCGCAGCTCGGGATCTGTCATAAGCCTTCGAATATCACGAGGTTGCCATTCGTGTCGTAGTTCAATAGCCAAGTCCAGTGTGAGGAGGGTGTCGATGTCGCGCGCCAGCTGCTTCGCCCACGGGTGGATGTTGCTCTCGGTGTTGATCTCGCCATTATCCTTCAGGATGGGGGCAATGCACTTTGCGTGCCCCTCCACAGCGAACGTGCCGAAAAAAACCCGTCAGGAAGTGGAGGTGCCGTTCGATCTCGGTCATCATGTCGCGCCACCAGCACAGGCGGCGCACCGTAAGCTCAAGAGCAACTGGTGCTAAACCTCCAGTATCTCCACGCGTTCAGGGTGGGCCATGATCGATGTACACCGTGTCGTTCAGAATGAGCGCGGCCTTCTAGCATGGAGCGCAGCTTGCCCACCAGGCTGGCGTCGAGAGCCCTGGTGTCGGCCCTCGTGTAGATGTAGCTTCGCCGCCAGAGGTGGCCGCGCTATGGGCGCACCCTCCGAAAAGAAGGCGGCGAGGACGCCATCCAGCCTTGGAATGCCAGAAACCGCTCAACTGATTCCACGCTCGGTTGATAGCACGTAGTCGTTCGTATCGCTCAGCAACGTTGCTGCCTGAGGCGGAGAACATGCCGCCGAGATGCTTCAGCTCAGGTAAGATCGTGCCAACGATCGCCTTGACGGCGACGAGTGCCTGTGTGATACCTCGACGCGAGGCGGTGATCACAATCTCCGCCTTTGTGCGACTCTGTCTGTATTCCCATGCTTCTCCGCTCTCGTCCAAACACTCGGCGTCCAAATTGCTAGTGTTGCGGATCCCCCCTGGGGATGTCCCGGGTGGAAACGCCAGAAGCTTGAGGAGGTCGTCGATAAATAGGCCCACTCCAACATTCACAATGTCGCCAAACATGTCGCAGTGGGCAAGAGTAAACTTGGAGAAAGGGCGTGTAAGCTCGTTATACTCGTCGATGCTGGCGTAGTAGTTGGACATAAAAAACTCAGGCTCGTTGCTGTCCCCCATGAGTCCTCCACTGCCTGCGCGCAAATAGAGCCACTGCTGCGGTGTGGAGATGCGCGTGACGGCCTCAGAGCGGCGCTGGCGAAGGAACTCGATGTTGGTGTGGATGCGGTTATGTAGTTCGTCAGGTTCGCCCTCCTGCATGTAGTAGTAGGTCGCGCGGTCGCCAGCGATGAGGTTCAGATCACCGTGCTTGCCGCTCTGGAAGGCTAATCTTTGGTCGTATGATTTAGCAACGACGGTCCATCTGCATGCTCTGATTCTGTGGGCCACAATCAGTGATAGACACATCGTCCCCTCCCTTCGTCGCTTGCGAACTCCTCCGTGTGCCCACTCGGGCGGTCGAAAGGGGCCCCCCTCCGAGTTGGCAGTGCGTCGATAGAATCCCCGCCACCACGGACAAAAGGTATGTAGTAGGCGTAATCCAGGTACTCCAGGTAGTCCTTTCTTCTCGTCGAGGGCAAATGTCTGGCTCATGTTGGCCTGGCTAGGGGCCCTCTGTGATGCGCGTGCCAACGCGTGAATCTCAATGAGTGACTTGGCGGGTTTCGTGAAATGGTCCAGCGGTCGCTTCCTCTTTGTCGGGTCAATCGCCTTCTCGAAGTCCATCGGGTCAAACGCTTGAAATAATCCGAGACCCGCCGTCTGTGCTGCTGGCTTGCTGAGGAAGGAGGGGTTAGTGATGATCAGGAAAATCTCGGTCGGCAGGCTCCAGCACGGTGCGAACCTTCTGCGTTTCATCCGCCAAAGATGGCGCCCGCGAGATGAGTCGGACACCGATGTGGGTACCTGGCCCCTCTGGTCGTGGAGGAAGATGCATTCGTTCGCCGTGCTTTGTGGCCTGAGGGGCGAGTATGGTGACCAGGTAGGTGTCATCCAGCGTGCTCGCGTTGAAGCCACCATTGCATCCTTGGATGCCTAGTGCAGCGATCCACTCGTCTGCTGAGGGCTGGCATGAAGGTAGTGAGCGAGACTCTCTCTTACGGGCCCCGATCCCCCGATGAGCGCGACGTCTAGCAGCTGAATGCATATCAGCAAGACGACGTTCGGCCCATCCTTCTCGTATCTGCTGCTCCAGATCGCGGTCCTGGTGTAAACGTGCTCTGCGGATGTGCTTGTGAAGGAGCTTAGTCAGGTGCTTCACCTCCTTGCCAGCTGCGTCCGTGGCGTCGCGTCGAAACGCCGAACGCTTGGAGGCGCCGAGTGCCGCGAGCAGGTCCAGTCTCCTCCTCATCGCAAGTCTGTGCAATTCGGGGCGCTCCTGGCTGAGGGGGAAATGCTTGAGCGCGACCTGTCTGGTGACGGCGACAAGGAGGTGCATGTGCCTGTCAGGCGAGGGGTCGGTGCGCACTTCCGCGAACTCCTCCTGGTACTTTTCTAGATTGTCCTGGAAGTCCTGCAGACATCCTTCCCGTCCTTGTCCTTCCTGAAGGCATCGACATAAGGTGGGCCAACTCCAGCACGAACGTGCAGTGCTGTCGTGTCCGGGGCAGGGGAGCTGGAAGTAGCCAACGATCGGAATATGATCGAAGAAGTACTTGCTCTTGCGCGCCCGCCTTGCCGATGACAGCCAACGGCGACAGGTGGCGTGTGGGATCAGTGACACTGGGGCAAAGATGTAGTCGATGGTAGTGGCACCATGATGTCCGATGTAGGTGGCCCCGACCTTGTAGTGGGTGTTGAGCGCGCCCAGAGAGTGCATCTGCATGAGGGAGTGCAAAGCTTTCCCGTTCTCGTTCTCGTGGCCATTGTCGTGCTGTCCGATGCATTCGTCGTTGACCTGCTTGTTGCCTATCTTGCCGAGGCCAGTGTTGGCGTCCGTAAGGATGAGCGGTACTCTGCGAAAAGCGCATTTGCGCAGCAACTGGTCGATCCATTCGCGTAGGAGCTGACAACCTTTGCGCCAGCCAGGGCGCGCCCGCGCTGTGCGAGGACGTGGCTCGAAATAAGCGACAAACACACGAATGAGCAAAGGGCCCTTGGTGATGTCAACCATGCCACCTCGGCCTGCAATGATGGCGGGAGGCGTCTCGATGGCCGATCTATCATTCGGTCGTAGTCGTTCGCCGAGAAGAATACTGCATCCTGCTCTCTTGTTCGTACATGCTCCAGGTTGCCACGGGAAATGAACCACGTTGTGGTAAGTAGTGTTCTCACGTATGTGCGCAGGTCTGGGGTCGCCTTGAGCGAATGCAGCTGGGCGTCTACGTCCCATGCCTGTGATGCCGCCGATCGCGATGCTGCGGTGGGCGACGGAGAGTTCCTGCAATCTGCAAGCTGCCGACGTTGTGCATCAAGATCGGGAACCGTCGCAACAGCTGCAGTGCGATCGCGCTCTTCATGAGCGCGGCGGTGGCGCGACCCCACGGCACCAACGGCAGGCCATGGCGGGCGCTGTCTGGGAAAGGGGCAGACAAGGGCGCCAAGCCGTGTCCCTCCTGGAACGGGCCCGAACCGCTTACTATCATGATACTGATGCTGATGATGATTCTGATGATGCTGTTGTTGTTGTTGTTGTTGCTGTTGCTGATGATGGCGACTATGATGATATGTATGACGTTTATGATGGCTGATGGGTGAGTGGTGATGGGAGATGGGTGATGATGATGCTGATGAAGATGATTTCTTTAACAGGGGGGTGGGGAGGAGGAGGAGGAGGAGGAGGAGGAGGAGGAAGAGGAGGAGGAGGAGGAGGAGGAGGAGGAGGAGGAGGAGGAGGAGCATAAGCAGGACGATATTTCAATTTGTTCCTCTTCCCCCTGCTCTCACTCCTCCCCCATTGTGAGTAGTGCAGAGGAGGAGGACGAGGAGGAGGAGGAGGAGGTGCAGGAGGAGGAGCAGGAGGAGGAGGAGGAGGAGGAGGAGAAGGAGGAGGAGAAGGAGGAGGAGGAGGAGGATGAGGAGGAGGAGGAGGAGTGATGAGGAGGAGGTAGGAACGCAACAGGACAGGGTCCCGAATGTGCTGCGTACCGCGTGGGCCCTACGAGGACTGCCGAGCGAGGTTGCCTCGTTCGTTCTGGATGCGCTGATGGGCACACAAGCGGCAACGGGCGGGCAACGCGCCTGGACGTGGCGAATCCTCGACGCGCCCATCCAATCCTATAGTACGACGAATAAGAAACCCTGAATGCAAGCACTGCGTGGGAGAAAGGAACGGGGCTATGCACTTGATAGACGGAGATTCATTGGACAGAAATTCCTGGACACTGTGCCCAAGGATCGGCCAATCGTAAGAAACACGTGTCCACATGTTCGGGCCCTCCTGGGCATGGTTGTAGTTTCGCCGGCCCAACGGGCCAGAGGCGTGCTAAACTCTCTGGCTACTGGGAAACAGTATTTCTAGTTCGCGCGCGCGGGGCGGCCCCTGGGGGTCCCCGGATGAAAAGTACCCCGGCCGTTACTTCTCAGAGATGGGTTTTCCTTCCGGGCGCGGCTTTCAGGCGCCCCCCAGCGCTCCTGGAGGGCCCCAAGAGTTCCCAAGACGGTCCAAGAGGGCTCCGAGTCGCCGACGGATCGATCCAAGACGCCCATTATTGCCTCCACACGGCCGCAGACGCTCCCAAGACGCCCAAAGAGGCCTCGAAGAAGCGTCTCAAGAGGGCTCCAGGAGGCAAAAACCATAGATTTCCTATCGGTTTCTGAAGATTTTGGCATTCTCATATGTTCGGCTTCGCGATGCTTCAAGACAGCCCACGAAACCCCACATATCGCCCCAAGACAGCTCAAGAGGCCTCCAATAGAGCCCCAAGAGGGGGCCAGACGGGGAACCCGAGCCGACATTGAGCCCTCGGTCCCAAGAGGCTCCCAAGACGCCCAAAGAGGCCTCGAAGAAGCGTCTCAAGAGGGCTCCAGGAAGCAAAAACCACCGATTTCCCATCGGCTTTTGAAGGATTTTGCCGTTCTCATGTTTTCGGCTGCCCGGCGCTCAAGGACGGCCCAAGAGGCCTCCAAGAGAGCCCCAAGAGGGCCCCCAGACGGCCCAAGAGGCCTCCAATTATCCTGGCGAAGGACCCAACCATATGCAGGTGTGAATAACGCAATGGTGAATACCGTCCTCGGTGGAGCTCCCTTTGGGGCCACGAACCTTGTGAGGAAGGCGCCGACATGGGGATGGAACTGTATGCGAACTTTGCCACTGGGGTCTTCGGTGGAGCTCACCATGGGACCACGAACCGTGCGAGGGGTGCGCCGAAACGGGGGTAGAGCTGCATGCGAACTTTGCCACTCGGGCCCTCAATAGAACTCCCTATGGGGCCACGAACCGTGTGAGGGGTGCGCCGAAATGGGGGTGCAGCTGCATGCGAACTTTGCCACTGGGGCCTTCGGTGGAGCTCCCTATGGGGCCACGAGCCGTGTGAGGGGTGCGCCCAAATGGGGGTGCAACTGCATGCGAACTTTGCCACTGGGGCCTTCGGTGGAGCTCACCATGGGACCACGAACCGTGTGAGGGGTGCGCCGAAATTGGGTGGAACTGCATGCGAACTTTGCCACTGGGGCCCTCGGTGGAGCTCCTTATGGGGCCACGAACCGTGTGAGGGGTGCGCCGAAATTGGGGTGGAACTGCATGCGAACTTTGCCACTGGGGCCTTCGGTGGAGCTCCCCATGGGACCACGAACCGTGTGAGAGGTGCGCCGAAACGGGGGTGGAACTGCATGCAAAATTTGCCATTGGGGCCCTCGGTGGAACTCCCTATGGGGCCACGAACCGTGTGAGGGGTGCGCCGAAATGGGGGTTGAACTGCATGCGAACTTTGCCACTGAGACCTTTGGTGGAG
>CAUYUJ010016334.1:129104-283970 GCA_963575745.1 Prorocentrum cordatum | reverse complement strand
ATCGTCGGAGCATACAGTCGGACCGCTGAAATAAGGAACGATAGATGAGGAACGAAGCCACTTGTTTCCCAAAAGCGCCAGCAGGCACGCGGAGGGCTAAAGGAACAACCACATAATGATTCCAGGAACATCCCTAGCCCCTCTCGTGTCCAAACTGTTCCTCATTTCAGCGTCTTGACTGTAAGAAATGTCCTTGGGGTCACCTCCTGGAGCAGACAGACCTGCGAGGTCCTGGCATCCCGTGGCGGGGGGCCGCTGTGCTGGGCCGCCCTCTCCTCTCCTCCGACACACCTCCTTGCCCTGCTCGCCCGCCTCCCGCCTCCCCCCGCTCCCCCATGGCGCTCCTCCTTGCCCCACCGCCCAAGAAACGGTTCTCAGATCATCGATAGACCTGCTGGCGACGCGCCCCTGACCCAGGCAATGAGACAGAACGTCTAGAAACCCTCCGTGGAGAACGCCTGCTACCCAACTGATGGAGGGGGGGGGGACTCCACGGCGCAGCAGCGGAACCGTCCGAGCAAAACCCTCCCTACTTCAGCGACTTGCCGCGCCTGCTGCAGGGAAGCCGCCTGCGTCGCTTCGCGCGCAGCGCCCCCGCGAGGCGCGGCGCGGCGCGCGGCCCCCTCCGCGCCCCCGTGGGGGCCACCCGTGCAGAGGGGCGGTGCTTCTGCACGGGCCGCGGCGCGGGAGGCGCGAGGGACCTCGGCGCCCCTGGGGGTGCCCCAGGGGAAGGGGGAGGGGGGAGGAAGGGGGAGCGAGCGTCGCTGCAGGGGGGGGGGGGGGGGGGGGGGGGGGGGGACGTCCCGAGTCTGAGACCGAACGCTCGCGTGGCTGCGCGGAGACAGCGCTCAGCACGTGCCCTGGGCCAGGAAGGGGGGCAGGAGGCGGAGGCGGAGGAGGAGACCGACGACGCTTCCGGGCCAACGAGCGGGCGGGCCGCCATTGCACAGTCCTTTGAGGAGGATCTGGCTGAGGGGAGACGCCAGTTGCTTGGGGAGACCTCCCAAGTCGAAGTCCGCACGTGGGGGATGACAGCGAGGAGGAGGAGGAGGAGGAGGAGGAGGAGGAGGAGGAGGAGGCAGGGGGAGCACCGGTCACCAGCAGCAGCAGAGAGAGGCTGCAGGGAGAAGGAGGAGGAGGAGGAGGAGGAGGAAGGAGGCGCACCAGCCACAAGCAGCAGAGGGGGGACCCAGGGACGGGGGGAAGGAGGCCGCTCGTCGCGCCCATGCGATCCGCACCTCCGGCCACCCACGGTCGGCATGGCACGATCGCCATAAAGATGCGCGCACAGCGCCTCCGTGAGATGAGGCATACGCCGAACAAGGGCTCCCAACTTCGCGCTTCGCGCTGCGCGAAGCGCGAATACCTTCGCGCTCTCGCGCCGCCCGCCCAAAGGGAGAACAGGAGGACGAGGAGGAGGGGGAGAAGGAACGAGGACCGCGAAACGCGAATAACTTCGCGCCCTCGTGGGAGCCCTTGCCGATGCACGCGTGGCCGCGCAGGCGTGCGGCTGTCTGCTAGAGGGCCACTGCCGACAGGGCCACAAGCGTCACCGATGCGCTGCCAGGGTGTCGGCCGCGCGCCCCGGTGTCGGCTGGACCCACTGGGGGCAGGGTCCGAGTGTGGCTGCAGAGAGCCACCGCCACCACCAGTCCTGATGGGCGTGTTTTCCACCGCCACCACCAGAATTTGGAGGGGTGAAGGAGGAGGACGAGGAGGAGGAGGACGAAGCAGAGGAGGAGGAGGAGGAGGAGGAGAAGGAGGAGGAGGAGGAGGAGGAGGAGGAGGAGGAGGACCCCCTCCCCCTCCAACTTATGGTGGTGGTTGTGAAAAACAGGCCCATCAAGTCCAGCGCATCGAGTGATGCGCCCAGTCTTTTTGAGATCTCACTGGGCTGCCTCGAATGAACAGACATCTGGCTGACAATGCGTCTGTGGGTACACGTCGGTCGGAAGAAGTAGGTAGAAACATGAAGTAGGAAGGCGGATATAGTGGATTGGGTCCAGGCCCTCCCAGAGAACAACAAAACACAGCAAAAAGCGCGTCGATTCTTGAAGTAGGAAAGCGCTTGAAGCAAATTGGGATCTGGGAATCCAGAAATACCTGCCTTCAGCGACCGGCGTGTACAGCCAACCCGTATGATATAAGGGTGCGCGGCAGGGGCGCGCGGGCCCTGGAGGGCCAGGTTCACGCTCTTCGAGCGGGGTTGGCAAGCGAGAGCTACCCAGGATGGGCCGAGATGACCGAGGATGCGGAGGAGGCGGAGGGGAGGAAAAGGAGGAGGAGGAGGAGGAGGGAGGAAGGAGAGGAGGGAGGAGCCGCCAGGGGGGTCCCAGCGCACATCCATTCAATCCGCGCGGACCGCCGAAAGTCTATGTTTCTGCCATTTTGACACCAACTGTTAGTGTTTTGCTTTGCAGCGGCCCCGCGAGAGCCTCAGGGGAACCGACACCACCACCACCAACAACACCAACAACAACAACAATAATAATTTTAAGACTGTTCGCCCTTATATGCTCGAGTGTCCAATAACGCGTATTTCCCAAACCCTCGATACCCGCCCTCTTCGTCTTCGATCGAACCCCTGTTGGGGGGTACACATTTCTTCCCTGCAGGCCGGGCCCCGGCAAGCGGCGGGGCGGCCGCGGACCGTCGGCCTGACCAGCGGCAGCGCTGATCGGCGGGGCGGCCGCGGACCGTCGACCCGACCCCCAGAGGGACGGACAGGGGACCGACCACGACGACGACGACGACGACGACGACGACGACGACGACGACGACGACGACGTCGAAGACGACGGCGACGACGACGGCGACGACGAGCGAAAGCGAGAGCGAGAGGGAACGACAGCAGGGCCACGAAGGGCACGAAGTAGGCCACGAAGGGCGACAGCGGGGACACGAAGGGAATGCGTATGGGGCCACGAAGAGCGCGAACGAGCGGGGGCCACGAAGTGCAGATAATGCGGGGCCACAGAAGGCAACTATGGGGCCACTGAGGGTAGCAACTGGGCCACGTAGGACAGTGAGGGGGACACAAATGGCGACAGCGGGGCCACGAAGGGCATGCACAGTCACATGGGGCCACAACGGGCGCGACTCCTGGGTGCCTGGGTCTCGGGAGCGCGGCGCTTGGGCAAATTGCAAGAAATTCCAACGCAAGGCCATTCCTCAGTAAGTTACAAGCAAGTCTCCAGCGAGAGCGCGACTCCAGAGCGCCGGGAGAGCGATTCCTGAATCAATTGTAAGGAAGTCCCAAAGGAGAGCGCGATTCCATAATAAAATGCGAGGAAGTCTCGGGCGGGAGCGGGGGTCCTGGCTAAATTGTAACAAGTCTCAGGCGGGCGGCGGGAGCCGTTGTTGTTGTAACCCCGGGGCCAGGGGCCCAGTTTCAGCATCAAGACTTTCCCTGTCAAAACAACAGGGTGCGAGCGTCGAGGGGCACACTTTGATTGAGAAAAAACAGTATGCACCTGTGGGGGATCAACAATAATTACCTAACAGCGAAGACTAATAGGTTTCTAGTGGGGTCAAAAGAGAGCATCCTGATTCCCCAGGGGGGTCTGGGCAGGATCCGGGGAGAAGCCGCGGAAGTCGTTGTAAGCAAACAGTTGCACATTTTGTGGTCTTCGAGGTCCAGAACTCCACTCCCAGGCTACATTCTGAATGCCCGGAGCCAACTGTAAGCCACTTCGTGGTCTTCGAGTTCCCAGAATTCCATTCCTGGGCCACATTTTGAATGCCCAGAGCTAACCGTAGGCCACTTCGTGCTCTTCGAGTTCCCAGAATTCCATTCCCGGGCCACATTTTGAATGCCCGGAGCCAACTATAGGCCACTGCGTGGTCTTCGAATTCCCACAACTCCATTCCTGGGCATGATTTTGAATGCTCGGAGCCAACTATAAGCCACTTCGTGGTCTTCGAGTTCCCAGAACTCCATTCCTGGGCATGATTTTGAATGCTCGGAGCCAACTATAAGCCACTTCGTGGTCTTCGAGTTCCCAGAACTCCATTCCTGGGCCACATTTTGAATGCCCGGAGCCAACTGTAGGCCACTTCGTGTTCTTCGAGTTCCCAGAACTCCATTCCCGGGTGAGGCAGGCTGATGCTGAGGCTGAGGCAGGCTGAGGGGCAGGCAGGTGAGCTGAGGACGAGCTGAAGGCAGTCTGAGGCTTGAGGCTGAAGCAGGCTGAGGCTGAGGCTGAGGCAGGCTGAGGCTGAGGCTGAGGCAGGCTGATGCTGAGGCAGGCTGAGGCTGAGGCTGAGGCTGAGGCAGGCTGAGGCTGAGGCAGGCTGAGGCTGAGGCCGAGGCTGATGCAGGCTGAGGCTGAGGCAGGCTGAGGCTGAGGCCGAGGCTGCAGGCAGACTGAGGCTGAGGCTGAGGCAGGCTGAGGCTGAGGCTGAGGCTGAGGCAGGCTGAGGCTGAGGCTGAGGCAGGCTGAGGCTGAGGCAGGCTGAGGCTGAGGCTCAGGCTGATGCAGGCTGAGGCTAAGGCAGGCTGAGGCTGAGGCCGAGGCTGAAGGCAGACTGAGGCTGAGGCTGAAGCAGGCTGAGGCTGAGGCTGAGGCAGGCTGAGGCTGAGGCTGAGGCAGGCTGATGCTGAGGCAGGCTGAGGCTGAGGCTGAGGCTGAAGGCAGACTGAGGCTGAGGCAGGCTGAGGCAGACGCTGAGGCAGGCTGATGCTGAGGCAGGCTGAGGCTGAGGCTGAGGCTCAGGCTGAGGCGGATGCAGGCTGATGCTGAGGCAGGCTGAGGCACAGAGGCTGAGGCTGAAGGCAGACTGAGGCTGAGGCTGAAGCAGGCTGAGGCTGAGGCTGAGGCAGGCTGAGGCTGAGGCTGAGGCAGGCTGATGCTGAGGCAGGCTGAGGCTGAGGCTGAGCTGATGCAGGCTGAGGCTGAGGCAGCTGAGGCTGAGGCCGAGGCTGAAGGCAGACTGAGGCTGAGGCTGAAGCAGGCTGAGGCTGAGGCTGAGGCAGGCTGAGGCTGAGGCAGGCTGAGGCTGAGGCTGAGGCAGGCTGAGGCTGAGGCTGTGACTGCGACTGCCGTTGCCACTGCGACTGTCATCGCGAATGCGACTACGACTGCGAGAACAGCAGAATTCTACAACTGGATTATCATCTGAATCTTAAGAGGAATGCTTCCAGATATGCTCCTACACATCGCTGTTAGGTTGCTTTGCCGGGATATTTTTTCCAGAAATGAGATTTCAACAACCAGCCTTGGAAAGTCGCTCATCCTTACCATGCATGTTGACTGCAACACCTCCACAGCACTCCGAGCCCTTCCACCGCACCCCGGCGCCCGGTCGGCGGCGGCGGCGCCACCCGAACAAGGGCACGCGGCAGAAACAGGGGCTGCATCGCAGGCATCGACTGCGATGCATGCAAAGAGAACATCCTGGCGGCGCGCAGAGGGGGGCAGGAGGAAAGGGGAAGGCTTCTTCGAAGGAGGCTGCTTCTTATCAAGCGCGTGCCTTCCATTTGTAAACAGGACCGGCGCCTTCTATGAAGCAGGGTGCTTCTAAGACTTCTAAGAAGCCTTCCCCTACCCCTACCCCCCTGTGCGCGTGGCCGAATGGGGGAGCCATCAAGAGATACGCCACCTTTCCCCCTGGCACGTCGAGGCGTGGTAGAATTTCAAAGCCTGCCTGGCAGCGGTCGGGGTAGGTAACTTGTGTGCTGTTGCTGCTTGGTTTCGCCGTGAAACCGCGGATAGGCTGGTACGTCCAAAGTGGACATCCGCGCAAGCGTCAGCACCGTAGCAGTTTCGGCTCGAGCTTCGAGCTGGGCAGGCCCAAAAGCTGGTCCGCGCACGCAGCCGCGCGGAGGCACGAGCCTATATCAATCCGACCCCCTCCTGCACCGTTTCCTCGGGGTGTCTGTAAGTTTCTAGGGGGTCACCACACCTCTAGACGCGGACCGCTGCGTGCACAGCCCCCACCTCCGGAGGCTTCCTGAGCTGCCAGACGGCTCCCTGGCGCTCCCCCAGGCGTCGAAGATGTCCGAAGATAGCTCTTAATACGGCCCAGGCAAGCTACCAAGGCCGCCAAGATGGTCCAAGACGCCTCCATGACTGCCCAAGACGACCCCAAGAAGGCGCAAGATGGCCTCGGTACTGCCCAAGAAGCCCTCAAGACGGCCCCTGACGGCTCCAAGAGAACCTCCAAGAGCGCTCGGAGAGGTCAATATCATTGATTGTCCTGTTACCTAACAGCGAAGACTGATAGGTTTCCCTTGACGCCCCAGGGGGGTCCGGGCAGGATCCGGGGAGAAGCCGCGGAAGTCGATTTAAACAAACAGTTACACACTTCGTGGTCTTCGAGGTCCCATAACTCCAATCCTGGGCCACATTTTGAATGCCCGGAGCCAACTGTAGGCCACTTCGTGGTCTTCGAGTTCCCAGAACTCCATTCCCGGGGCACATTTTGAATGCCCGGAGCCAACTGTAGGCCATTTCGTGCTCTTCGAGTTCCCAGAACTCCATTCCTGGGCAACATGTTGAATGCCCGGAGCCAACTGTAGGCCACTTCGTGGTCTTCGAGTTCCCAGAACTCCATTCCTGGGCATGATTTTGAATGCCCGGAGCCAACTGTAGGCCACTTCGTGTTCTTCTAGTTCCCAGAACTCCATTCCTGGGCCACATTTTGAATGCTGAGGCAGGCTGATGCTGCGGCCGAGGCAGGCTGAGGCTGAGGCAGGCTGAGGCTGAGGCCGAGGCTGAAGGCAGACTGAGGCTGAGGCTGAAGCAGACTGAGGCTGAGGCTGAGGCAGGCTGAGGCTGAGGCTGAAGCAGGCTGATGCTGAGGCAGGCTGAGGCTGAGGCTGAGGCTGATGCAGGCTGAGGCTGAGGCAGGCTGAGGCTGAGGCCGAGGCTGAAGGCAGACTGAGGCTGAGGCTGAAGCAGGCTGAGGCTGAGGCTGAGGCAGGCTGAGGCTGAGGCTGAGGCTGAGGCTGAGGCAGGCTGATGCTGAGGCAGGCTGAGGCTGAGGCTGAGGCTGATGCAGGCTGAGGCTGAGGCAGGCTGAGGCTGAGGCCGAGGCTGACTGAGGACTGAAGCAGGCTGAGGCTGAGGCTGAGGCAGGCTGAGGCTGAGGCTGAGGCTGAGGCAGGCTGATGCTGAGGCAGGCTGAGGCTGAGGCTGAGGCTGATGCAGGCTGAGGCTGAGGCAGGCTGAGGCCGAGGCTGAAGGCAGACTGACTGAGGCTGAAGCAGGCTGAAGCAGGCTGAGGCTGAGGCTGAGGCTGAGGCTGAGGCTGAGGCTGAGGCTGATGCTGAGGCAGGCTGAGGCTGAGGCTGAGGCTGAGGCAGGCTGCTGAGGCTGAGGCAGGCTGAGGCTGAGGCCGAGGCTGAAGGCAGACTGAGGCTGAGGCTGAAGCAGGCTGAGGCTGAGGCTGAGGCAGGCTGAGGCTGAGGCTGAGCCAGGCTGATGCTGAGGCAGGCTGAGGCTGAGGCTGAGGCTGATGCAGGCTGAGGCTGAGGCAGCCTGAGGCTGACGCCGAGGCTGAAGGCAGACTGAGGCTGAGGCTGAAGCAGGCTGAGGCTGAGGCTGAGGCAGGCTGAGGCTGAGGCTGAGGCAGGCTGATGCTGAGGCAGGCTGAGGCTGAGGCTGATGAAGGATGAGGCTGAGGCAGGCTGAGGCTGGAGCCGAGGCTGAAGGCAGCTGATGCTGAGGCTGAAGCGCTGAAGGCTTGAGGCTGAGCAGGGCTGAGCTGAGGCAGGTGAGGCTGAGGATGAGGCAGTGAGGCTGAGCTGTGACTGCGATGCCGTGCCACTGTGACTTGGCATCGCGACAGGCGACTACGACTGCGAGAACAGCAGAATTCTACACCTGGATTCTCATCCGAATCTTAAGGGGAATGCTTCCAGATATGCTCCTACACATCGATGTTAGGTTGCTTTGCCGGGATAATTTTCTGCATCCTTTCGGGTGGCCGGCGGGAGGGGTAGTTCTTTTGGAAAAAGAACCAAAACCAAAAAGATAGGATTCAACACGTCAGGCACCCCTCTTGCAAGCAACAGGGGGCGGCGGATCGAAGACGCCTACGGTGAATCACCGCCGCCCCCTGCCTTTTTGGAAGCGCCTGTGTGGCCGAACATTGAGGCCAGACCTGCCAAGCTATCGGACCATGTGCTCCCCGAATCAGTTTGGAAAGCCTTCGGGGAACACGTGGCCATCTTGAAGGTCATCTTGGCCGTCTGGAGGCCATTTCGACCCTTTCGGGCCTTCTTGGAGGACGTCTTGGAGGGCTCTTGGGCCGTCTTGGAGGCCATCTTGAGCGTTTTGGAGGCCTCTTGGGCGTCTTGGGGGCCTCTTGGGGCCGTCTTGGGCGACCTTTGGGGGCACTTGGGCCGTCTCGGGTCGTCGGAGGCTGGAAAAAAGGAAATGCCACAATCCTTAAAAATACCATGGGAAATTACCTAACAGCGAAGACTGATAGGTTTCTAGTGGTGTAAAAAGAGCTCACAGATCACTCCACAGGGGGGTCCGGGCAGGTGTTGGGAGTTGCCGGGCGGCAGGGTGCCCCGCTCGTTTTTCACCAACAGTCACACACTTCGTGCTCTTCGACTTCCCAGAACTCCATTCCCAGGCTCATTCTGAATAACCGGATGCAACAGTTACACACTTCGTGCTCTTCGAGATCCCAGAACGCCATTCCCGGGCCACCTTTAGAATAACCGGATGCAACAGTCACACACTTCGTGCTCTTCGAGTTCCCAGAACGCCATTCCCGGGCCACATTCTGGAGGGATGCAACAGTCACACACTTCGTGCTCTTCGAGTTCCCAGAATTCCATTCCCGGGCCACATTTTGGATGCCCGGAGCCAACTGTAGGCCACTTCCTGGTCTTCGAGTTCCCAGAACTCCATTCCCGGGCCACATTTTGAATGCCCGGAGCCAACAGTAGGCCACTTCGTGCTCTTCGATTCCCAGAACTCCATTCCTGGGCCACATTTTGAATGCCCGGAGCCAACTGTAGGCCACTTCGTGCTCTTCGAGTTCCCAGAACTCAATTCCCGGGCCGCATTTTGATGCTGATGCAGAGGCTGAGAATGGTGATGCTGATGCTGAGGCTGAGGCAGGCAGGCTGAGGCTGATGAGGCTGAGGCAGGCTGAGGCTGAGGCCGAGGCTGAAGGCAGGCTGAGGCAGACGCTGAGGCAGGCTGAGGCTGAGGCAGGCTGAGGCTGAGGCTGAGGCTGAGGCAGGCTGAGGCTGAGGCAGGCTGAGGCTGAGGCCGAGGCTGAAGGCAGACTGAGGCTGAGGCTGAAGCAGGCTGAGGCTGAGGCAGAGGCAGGCTGAGGCTGAGGCAGGCTGATGCTGAGGCAGGATGAGGCTGAGGCTGAGGCTGATGCAGGCTGAGGCTGAGGCAGGCTGAGGCTGAGGCCGAGGCTGAAGGCAGACTGAGGCTGAGGCTGCAGCAGGCTGAGGCTGAGGCTGAGGCAGGCTGAGGCTGAGGCAGGCTGAGGCTGAGGCTGAGGCAGGCTGATACTGAGGCAGGCTGAGGCTGTGACTGCGACTGCCGCTGCCGCTGCGACTGTCATCGCGAATGCGACTGCGACTGCGAGAACAGCAGAACTCTACAACTGGATTCTCATCTGAATCTTAAGGGGAATGCTTCCATATATGCTTCTACACATCGCTGTTAGGTTGCTTTGCCGGGATAATCAAAGATTTTGGTCTTTTCGGGCCTTCCTGGAGGCCCTCGAGGCCGTCTTGGGCCATCTTAAGGCCATCTTCGGCCGTCTTGGTGGGTTCCTGGCCCGTCTCACCCCGTCGGAAGCCGTTTGGGGGGTCTCTCTGGGCCGACTTGGGGCCCTCTTGGAATGCTCCAGGACCGTCTTGGAGGCCATCTTGGGCGTCTTAACGGCCTGGGTCGTCTTGGGGGCCTCTTGGGGCCGTCTTGGGGGCCTCTTGGGCCGTTCTGGGGCCATCTTAGAGGCCTCTTGGGCGATCTTTGGGGGCTCTTGGGCCGTCTCGGGCCGTCGGAAGGCCGAAAATCTGCACATGTCAAAATCCTTCAGATACCAAAGGACAATAAGTGTTTTTTTGCATTTTTCTGGCCTTCCTGGAGGCCTCTTGGAGGCCTCTTGCGCCGTCTTGGGCCAGCATCGAGCCAACTTCGCCCATCGTGGTGGGTTCCTGGCACGTCTGACGCCGTCGGGAGCCGTCTTGGGGGCCTCTCTGGGCCGACTTGGGGTCCTCTTGGGGCGCTTCGGGGCCGTCTTGGAGGCCATCTCTGGCGTCTTGGAGGTCTCTTGGGCCGTCTTGGGGCCCTCTTAGGGCCGTCTTGGAGGCCTCTGGGGCCGTCATGGGGCCCTTTTGGAGGCCTCATGGGCGATGGTGGGGCGATCTTGGCAGCCTCTTGGGCCGTCTTGAGCCGTCGGAATGGCGAGAAGAGGCACATGCCAAAATCCTTCAAAAACCGTACGGATTTTGGCCTCTTCGGGCCCTCCTGGAGCACCTCTTGGAGGCCTCTTGGGCCGTATTGAGGCCTCTTGGGCCGTCTTGGGCCATCTTGAGGCTATCTTACGCCATCTTGAGTACATCTTGGGCCGTCTTGGAGGCATCTCTTGGCCGTCTGGGATGCGTCTTGGAGGCCATCTTGGGCCGTCGTGGAGCCGTCTGGATCAGGAAAACCCTTTGGAGCCGGGTCCGCGCAAATTTTCGGCATCCTTTCGGGTGGCCGGCGGGACGCGCCAGAGCCCCAGGGGTAGTTCTTTTGGAAAAAGAGCCAAAACCAAAAACGATATGATTCAACACATTTCAACACGCCAGGCACTCCTTGCAAGCAACAGGGGGCGGCGGATCGAAGACGCCTACGGTGAATCACCGCCGCCCCCTGCCTTTTTGGAAGCGCCTATGTGGCCGAACGTTGAGGCCGTCTGACGCCGTCGGGAGCCGTCTTGGGGGCCTCTCTGGGCCGACTTGGTGCCCTCTTGGGGCGCTTCGGGGCCGTCTTAGAGGCCATCTTGGGCGTCTTGGAGGCCTCTTGGCCCGTCTTGAGGCCCTCTTGGGGCCGTCTTGGGGGCCTTTTGGGCCGTCATGGGGCCATCTTGGAGGCCTCCTGGGCCGTCTTGGGGGCCTCTTGGGGCCGTCTTGGGGGCCTCTTGGGCCGTTCAGGGGCCATCTTGGAAGCCTTCTGGGCGATCTTTGGGGGCTCTTGGGCCGTCTCGGGCCGTCGGAAAGCCGAAAATCTGCACATGTCAAAATCCTTCAGATACCAAAGGAAAATAAGTGTTTTTGGCATTTTTCTGGCCTTCCTGGAGGCCTCTTGGAGGCCTCTTGCGCCGTCTTGGGCCAGCATCGAGCCAACTTCGCCCATCTTGGTGGGTTCCTGGCACGTCTGACGCCGTCGGGAGCCGTCTTGGGGGCCTCTCTGGGCCGACTTGGGGTCCTCTTGGGGCGCTTCGGGGCCGTCTTGGAGGCCATCTCTGGCGTTGAGGCGCAAGTACCAAAATCCTTCAAAAACCAAAGGAACATCTTCGGGCCTCCTGGAGAACCTCTTGGAGGCCTATTGGGCCGTTTTGGAGGCCTCTTGGGAGCCTCTTGGGTTGTTTTGGACCATCTTGAGGCCATCTTAGGCCGTCTTGGGTGCATCTTGGGCCGTCTTGGAGGCATCTTGGGGCCACCTTAGCCGTCTTGGAGGCCATCTTGGCTGTCTTGGAGGCGTCTTGGACGCCTTTTTGGGCCATCTTGGAGCCGTCTGGAACGGAAAAACCCTTTGCAACCACCTCTGGAAGATCTTTCGGCATCATTCCGGGTGGCCGGCGGGACGCGAAGGAGCCCCGGGGGGGGTACTTTTGAAAAAAGAGCCAAAACCAAAACAGAGAGGGTCCAGCACGCCAGGCACCCCTGCGATGAATCGACAGGGGGCGGCGGATCCAGCTGCCTACATGTACGGCAAGTCCCGCCACCGTGCCAGCCCAGCATTCTGGGCGGCGACTGTTCGAGGGGGCTCGGGATGACGATGAAGATAACGATGATGATGCTGTTTATGCTGCTGCTGATGATTCTCATGTTGTTTATGATGATGCAGATGATGATGAGGAGGAGGAGGAGGGCGACGATGATGACGATGGCGATCGAGTTGATTATGCTGACGGTGATGATGCTGATGCTGCTGATGAGGATGATGATGAGGATGAGGATTAGGCCGATGATGGGGATGAGGAGGAGGAGGATGCTGCTGCTGATAAGGATGAGGATCATCATGAGGATAAGGATGATGATCAGGATGTTGACGATGAGGATGACGATGATGTCGAGGATGATGATGACCATGCGGATGAGGATGATGATGATGATGATGATGATGATGATGATGATGATGGTGATGATGGTGATGATGATGGTGATGATGGTGATGATGGTGATGGCGGTGATTGGTGATGGTGACGGCGATGAGGATCGGGAAATTGACGATGGTGTTGATGGTGATGATGAGGAGGAGGATGAGGAGGAGGATTACTATGACAGTGGTGATGGTGACGTTGAGGATGAGGATGAGGAGGATGAGGATGATGATGATGATGATGATGATGATGATCATCATGAGGATGCTGATGATGCTGACGATACTGCTGATGATGCTGATGATGGTGATCGTGATCTTGATGGTGTTGGGTATGGTGGTGATGATGGTGGTGGTGATGGGGATGCTGATGATGAGTATGATGATGGTAATGGTGATGTTGACGTTGGTGGTGGTGATGGTGATGATGATGCCGATGCTGATGCTGATGATGCTGATGATGCTGATGATGATGCTGATGATGCTGATGATGATGCTGATGATGATGATGATGATGATGATGATGATGATGATGATGATGCTGATGCTGATGCTAATGCTGAACATCGTTTGGGCCGTCGTTGGGCTGTCTTGGCTTTCTGTCATACAGCCTTGGGGGGCCCTCTCGGGTCGTCTTGGGGCCCTCGTACGACGGTTTGGGGCTCTCTTGGGCCGCTTTGGTGCCCTCGTGGCCATGGTTGGTTTCTGGGGCCCGTCTTGGCGCCGTCTTGGGCCGTCGAAGGGCTTTCTAAGGCCGTCGTGGGTCCCACGGGAGGCCCGCTTGGGGGGACCGTCTTGGATACCTCTTAGGTAATCGTGGAGTCCCTTTAGGCCGCCTTGAGCTGACGGCAGTCCGAAAAAGCGAGGATGCGACAACCATCCAAACATCCAAGGGAAGTAAATCAGGTGGGCTGCTTCTGACCCTGTTGGAGGTCCTTTTGTTGCCCTTTTGGGCCCTCTTGGAGGCATCTTGGGCCGTCCTGAATCAATAGTCGGCCGCGTTGTGGGACCATCGTGGGCAGTCTTCGAGGCATCTTGCGCCATCTTGGTGTCCTTGGTTGCCTGTGCGGTCCGTCTTGGAAGCTCGGGACGCAGGTCCATCCTTTTTGATAAGGGATCGTGGTTTGGGAGGGCCTGGGAATGCAGGAGCAGCGCCTGGGAATGCGGGAAGTGCATGATCCCCGAGCGGGCGCGCGTGGGATGAGGGGTCTACGAGTTAGCAGCCATGCGGGAATTGCACAATCCTCGAGCGGGTGCGCATGGAATGATGGTTCAGGCGTTAGCTGCCATGCGGGAAGTGCACCATCTTCGAGCGGGCTCGCGTGGAAGGGGGGTCAGGCATTAGCTGCCATACGGGAAGTGCACCATCCTCGAGCGGACACGCGTGGAGTGGGGGGTTCGGCATTCGCTGCCATGTTGGAAATGCTCCGTCCTTGCTAGCGGGCACGAGGGAAGTGGCCTGGGAAAGGAGGGGCGGTGCATGCAACAGTCTGCTGGTAGAGAGGGAGGGGGCGGTCCCTTACCAGAGTAACGCAGGGCCCTCCCAGGCAGCCCCAAGCGGTCGTCCACGCCTCAGCGTGCCAGGGGGCACGGTGGCGGATTTTCGGGAGCAGCAGCAGAGAGCTATCAACAGTATTCCTGCCTATGTGGAAGCCGCGACAAACTTTTGGGTCATGGCCCCAACGGCCGTCCACGTGGACACGAAAAAGGAGTGCAATTTCACAACGTGGAAGGAGCGGGGCTGGTGCCGTGTGGAAGATTGGGCGAACGAGTTCAGCTTCGAGGTGCGACGGCCACTGATTGTGGAGAGCCCTGAAGACGTTTGGGTTGAGGACTTCGCCGACAAGTTCACCGCCCGTGCACAGCGACAGCATGCCGCTTTAAATGGTCAGTTTACGTGTTGCAGATTGGGACATTCAGTAAATGGGAAAATTTTCCCGTGCGACAGGGGCAGGGCGCGTGGTGTCGTGCATCGTGCGTTCACGAACAAGGTCGAACACCTGAGGGAAAACCGTGACATCAGAGAACCCTAACTGCCACCAGCATGAATTTTCGGAGGTCTGCTGATTCTAGACGCTGATCCAGAAACGATGCCCAGGCGCGTTGCCCTGATCAGTGATGTGGAGGAGCATTCAGTCGAAGACGGGGCTGGGTAAGACGTCATACCCCAAGGGGGGAAGGATGAGGAGGAGTCAGAGGAGGAGGAGTCAGAGGAGGAGGAGTAGGAGGAGGAGGAGGAGGAGGAGGGGGAGGAGGGAGAGGGGAGGGGGGAGGGGGAGGAGGGAGGAGCAAGGAGGAGAAATAGGCGGATGAGGAGGAGGAGGCGCAGGAGGAGGAGGAGGAGGAGGAGGAGGAGGAGGGAGGAGGAGAAGAGGGAGGAGGAGGAGGGCGAACAGAAAGGCCAGCAGCCTCTTGGATGTCTTTCGGGGTCTCTTCGGAGTTCTTCCAGGAGCATCTTGGAGTCTTCTTGGGGTGTCTTGGGGGTCTCTTGGCAGTCCTGGGGTCGTCTTGATGTGTCTGAGGTGCCCCTGGGGAGCCTTTTGGAACCTCTCGGGGTCTATTGGGAGCCCCTTGGGGGTTGGGGGCATTACTTGGGGGCCTCTTGGGGCCTCGTGGGGGCGTCTTCAGGCAAAGAGCTCGAAATGGCCAAAATCTCAGTACAATCAATGATGTTGGCCTTCTTGCCGAGGCCTCTTGGGGTGTCTTGGGTGGGCCTCGGGGGCCTCCTGGGGGTCTCTTGGGAGCCTCCTGGGGGTCTCTTGGGAGCCTCTTGGAGGCATCTTGGGTGCCTTTTGGGGCACCCTTGGGAGCCTCGGGGGCCATCTTTGGGGATATCGATCAAAGGAGTGGTCGTATTACGGGGAAGCTGGAAACATATGTGCGGGCCTGGCCCGGTTGTGTTGCATGCTCCGGGCTTCCGGTTGTGTTTTTCTCGTCGGGCCACACCGAATTTGAAACGGGCTGGTGAAGCTCATCTTTGTAACCATCCGCTTGTATTTCATTCCAAGGGCGCCGCGCGCGCCCGCCAAAGCCTTGTAACCATCTTTGTGTTCCAGTCCGCTTGTGTTTCCTCATTTGGCCTAGGTAGGCCGCCCAACTGGCTTGCGCCGGCGGCATTTTCTTGCGCGGCGGCGGCCAGGCTTTTTCATTTTTCTGCAGGGGCTCGCGCGGGGAGGGGGGGTGGTCGCGCGTTACATTGCGATGTCTGTGTTTTTTGTTATTGGCCCACGGCGTTGCGTTTTCTGGTTTGTGTCGCGCGGTTGCCACCGTAGCTGCCCCGAAGTCTTTGTGTTTTTGGTAGTAGGCGCGCCTTTGTGTTTGTTCTTGCGGGAACGGCGACGGGCCTGCGCGGTTACGCCAGAAACAGTGTTTTTGTTCGCGGGCAGAAGATTGTGTTTACCAATTTGGCCTTGCATGGAGCTCCGCTAGGCCGCGCCGAAATCTGTATGTTTTCTCCCGCTGGGCGAGCTGTTGTGTTCCTTCAATTCGGCCATACAGCGGCCCCACGTGGCGGCCCCAACCACTTTGTCATTTATTCGCGAGGGCCGATGTCGCGGGCCACATGGGGCATGGCCCATGCCCCATGGGGCATGCCCCATGCCCAATGCGGCATGCCGCATGCTGAATGTCCAATGGGGCGTCCGCTCGAACCGGTCGACCATAATTTTACACATATTTTTTATCACACGGTTTCGGGGGTGACGCGTGTCACCCGCTCCTTTTCTCAGGTTGGTTGACACCATGTTGCCCCCCAGAATCAGAATTTTACAATTGGTTTTATTCACACGGTATCGGGGGTGACACGTGTCACCCGTTGCTTTTTTTCATTCCCTTTGGCTTTTTTCCCCCCCTCTTCTCTTCCCCCCCCCCCCTTCCCCCCTTCTTTTTTTCTTGCCCCACTTCCTTTCCTCCCCGTTTTTATCCCACTTTTTTATTTTTTTGTTGCGTTTCTTTTTTTTTTTTTTGTTTTTTTTTTTACCATTTTTTTTTTTGTTTCTTTTTTTCTTCCCCCTCCCCCCCCCCTCCCCCCCCCCTTTTTTTTTTTGTTTCCTCCCCCCTTTCTTTTGGTCTTCCCCCCTTTTTCTCTGAGGCTGAATGGCACCACGCTGGCCCCCAGAGTCATAATTGTACAATTGGTTTTACTCACGCGGTTTCGGGGGTGACACGTGTCAGCCACTGCTTTTCTGAGGTTGGCTGACACCGTGTTGGCCCCCAGAATCGTAATGTCATAACTGGTTTGTCTACACGGTGTCGGGGGTGACACGTGTCACAGGCTACGTTTCTGAGACTGATTAACACCATCTTGCCTTCCAGAATCATAATTTTACACTTGGTTTTTCTCACACGGTTTCGGGGGTGACACGTGTCACCCGTTGCTTTTCTGAGGCTGATTGACACCATGTTGCCTCCCAGAATCATAATTTTACAATCGGTTTTTCTCACACGGTATCGGAGGTGACACGTGTCACCCCGCTGCTTTTCTGAGGCAGAATGGCACCACGTTGGCCCCCGGAATCATACTTGTACAATTGGTTTCACTCACGCGGTTTCGGGGGTGACACGTGTCACCCGCTGCTTTTCTGAGGCTGGCTGACACCGTGCTGGCCCCCAAAATCGTAATTTTATTGAATCGCTTCGCTCATTCCGCCGGCCCGTGATATGGCATCGCTGGTTTTTGTCTGTGTGTTCGTTGCCCATGTTGCGCTCTTGGGGGCGGGTGTCGTTCGGACGCGTTGCGTGGGGAGTTTTGATGGTGAAGCAGTTCCCTGGGGGTCGTCTCTCGATGGGGCGAAATAGAGTCGTCGTCAAGATGCTTCTTTGGGGGGCCTCTTGGGGTCTGTTGAGAGGCCGTTCGGGGGAGCCTGGGAGACATGTTTGAAGCCTTCTGGGGCTTCTTTTGGGCCTCCTGGGAGTCTCCTGGGGCCTCTTGGCGACATCTTGGGGCCTCTTGGAGGCCTCTTGGGGCCTCTTTGGGACCTCCTGGGCGCCTTCTGGGACGGAGGGCTCCATTTTTGAGTTCTCGGTATCCCTCCTGAGTCCCTCTTGGGGCAAGTGCTTGGGGCCCTCTTGGTCCGTCTTGGGCGCACTTGGGCCCGTACTTGAGGGCTCTCTTGGGTCGTTTCGGCGCCGTCTTTGGGAGCGTCGTGGGCCGTCTTGGAGCGGTCTTGGGGGCCCTTGGGCGTCTTGGAAGCGTCGGAAACCGAAAAAGCCAGCCAGAACACAAAAAACATCCGAAAAAAAACCAATGAAAAAATCAACGATTTTGGCCTCTTGGGCTCTCTCGGAGGCCTCTGGAAGGCCTTGGGGGTCTGGGAGCTCTTGGGATGTCTTGGGGGCCGTGTTGGCCGTCTTGGGGGTCATTACTTCGGCGTCCTTCGATCGCTCTTGGCGTCTCGGGGGCCTCTTGGGCTGTCTTGGGGGCCTCTTGGGGCACTCTGAGCGCGCTCTAGGGAGCCTGAGAGGCCGCGCCCAGAAGGAAAACCATCTCTGAGTAGACTTGGTCGGGCGGCGGTCGGGCGGCGACCGGGCGTTGGTCGGGGTACTTTTCGCCGGGGGCCCCCCAGGGGCCGCCCCGCGCGCGCGAACTAGAAATACTGTTAATACTGTTAACCAGTTACCGGAGATCTTAGCACGCCCTGGCCCGTTGGGCCGGCGAATAATTGGTTCTTCTACACTGTGTCGGGGGTGACACGTGTCACCCCGCTGCTTTTCTGAGGCTGATTGACACCATGCTGCCTCCAATAATCATAATTTTACAATTGGTTTTACTTAGGCGGTTTCGGGGGTGACGCGTGTCACCCGCTGCTTTTTCTGAGGCTGATTGACACCATGCTGGCCCCCAGAGTCGTAATTTTATAATTGGTTTTCTCACGCGGTTTCGGGGGTGACACGTGTCACCCCGCTGCTTTTCTGAGGCTGGTTGACGCCATGTTGGCCCCCGGATCATAATCTGAAAGTTAAGTTTTCTCACGCGGTTTCTGTTTTGAGGCTGACTGACCCAGTGTTGGCCCCCAGAATCATAATTTTTCAATTGGTTTTTCTCACACGGTTTCGGGGGTGACACGTGTCACCCCGCTGCTTTTCTGAGGCTGGTTGACGCCATGTTGGCCCCCATAAGCGTATTTGTATAATTGTTGTTTCTACACGGTTTCGGGGGTGACACGTGTCACCCGTTGTTTTTCTGAGATGATGACACATGTTTGCCCCCGACCCATAGTTTTGCAATGGGTTTTACATACGTTCGATGGTGGACACGGGTTGGCGGCTGCTTTTATGAGGCTGATTGACACCGTGTTGCCCCAACGAATCGTAATTTCACATTTGTTTCTTCACGCGGTTCGGGGTGACACGTGTCACCGCTTTGCTTTTCTGAGGTTGATGGAACACCATGTTGCCCCCCTGAATTCATAGTATACAATTGGTTCTCGGGCGGTTCGGGGGGAACTTGTCACCCGCTGCCTTTGATGAGGCTGATGACTTGCCATCGCTGCCCCGGAATCATAATGTTCTGATTGGTTTTTCTACACGGTGTCGGGGATGACACGTGTCACCGTTGCCTTCTCCACGTTGGCCCCTGGAATCATAATTGCACAATTGGTTTTACCCTACGCAGTTTCGGGGGTGCACGTGTCAAGCCCCTGCTTTCTGAGGCTGGCTGACTCCTGCCGCCCCCCCACGCTTGTTTTGGTCTGTCCCCCCCCCCCTTCCTCCTTGTTGTTTTCTTTTGCTTTTGGTTTTTTTTTTTTGACTTGACTTGCATGTACAGCCTCTCTCTGCTTCATTTATTTGATCTTATGTTTTTTCTTTTTTTTGACTGGTTGTCCGTTCCCCCTGTTGTTTTTTTTTTTTTCTCTTGTTTCTTTTCCTGGACTTCTTTTTTTGTTTTTTCCCCTTTTCCCGCCCTTGTTTTTGTTTCTTTTCCTTGACACCGTGTTGGCCCCCAGGATCGTAATGTTAGAATTGTTTTTTTCTACACGGTGTTGTGGTTGACACGTGTCACCCGCTGCTTTTCTGAGGCTGACTGACCCCATGTTGGCCACCAGAGTCGCAATTTCACAGTTGTTGTTTTTTCACGCGCGGTTTCGGGGGTGACACGTGTCACCCGCCGCCTTTTTGAGGCTGACTGACCCAATGTTGGTTCCCCGAAGGCTCCCCAAAATGCAACGCGGAAAGGGGTCAAATAGGCAGGCCCCCCAAAAACACGCAGTCAAAGAGGCAGGTTCAAAAAGAACCAGAGGCGCTGAAGTGGTCGGCCTGGGCCGACCGCTTCAGGCGCCTCCATGAAAACGTTGTTTTTTTCTTTGCGCGCCAGCCTTCTGTGTTTTCTAGTCCGCGGTTCGGGCGCGGTGGCCGAGGCCGCGACACGATCTTTGTTTTATTTCTGCGGGGCGCCCTGCTGTGTTTTTCTGTTTGGGCGAGGGCCGCCCCCTGTTGGCCACGCGGGCCCTTGCGTTTTTTTGCTTTTGGCCAGACCTTTGTGTTTTTGGCCATCGGCCCGAGCGGAGCCCCGCAGGATTGGTTCGACGCCTATGTTTTTCCATGTGTTGGGCCAGCCCCATCCGCCCTCGTTGCGGTTCGCCTTTTCCTGCGCGGAGATCGCCGTCGGGCCGGTTGGGGGCTCTTTGGGGCTACCATGAGGTCTCTATGTTTTTGCGTTCGGGGCGCGGGTTCCCTGTGTTTTTTATTTTCGCAGGCCGGCGCGAGCGCGATTTCCTCTTTTCTAACCACTCTGTCCGTTGTGTTTCCAGCCTTTATTGTTACCAGCTTCCCCGTACATTGGGGCCTCCTCCCCAGGACGCCAGCATGTGGTCAAAACCATTGTAAAGTCAATGGTTTTGACTTTTTCGCCGAGGCGTCTTGGGCGCCTCTGGTGGGCCTCTCGAGGCCTCCTGGGGGTCTCTTGGGAGCCGCTTGGGAGCATTCTGGGGGCCCTCCTGGGCACCTCTCGGGGCCGTTTGGGGGCCCCCTTGGGAGCCTCGGGAGAAATCTTGGGGCCAGGAGATCGATCAAACAAGGGGGAGGCTCCAATTAGTCCCCCCCCCAGGAGGCCCAAATGTGACCAAAACCTTAATAACATGAATGTTTTTGGTCTTCTCGCCGAGACCACTTGGGGACGTCTTGGGTGCCTCTGAGGGGCCTTTGGGGGGTCTCTTGGGCGCCTCTTGGGGGCATCGTGGGGGTTTCTTGGAGGCTTCTTGTGGCCTCCTAGGGGCAAATTGGGGCCGTCTTTGGGCACCCTTGGGAGCCTCGGGGGCCATCTTGGAGACATCTTAGAGGAGATCGATCAAAGGAGGGGCCGCAGTACATTAGGCCCCCACCCCGAGGAAGCCAAACTGTGGCCAAAGTCCTAGTACAATCCATGATTTGGGTCCTCTCGCCGAGGCCATCTTGGACGTTCCAGCGCCTCGCGAAACGCCCCCTCCAAACCCAGGGGGAGGGGTTAATTATGGGGGAGGGGTGATGGACGAGGAACGCTCCAAACTCAGAGTAGGAAAAGGTACCCATCCCGCTACCCTCCGCCAGTTTTCCCCTTTTCGAGCCTCCTTGGAGGCCCTCGTCGTTACCGTTGGATTCGCCTCGAAATTCTGGTCAGAACGCACCCTGGGAGGGGTCTGGGGAGTAGCGGTATCGGTGCCTTTTGGTCTCCCCACAAACCACCCACGCTCTAAAGGGTTGGTGGGATTTCTCGGGTCGGCGCCAGACCACTCCCCGCACATGCCAGCCCAAGACATTCGCACGGATCCCCGAAAGACTGAGTTTGTGCAGTTTTTAGGTTCTCTAGACATGGTGCACTATACTTGGTTTCTTTGTCTCAAGCCAGCGCTGCTTGCGGAGACGGGAAGGTACGGTACATTGGACGTTCCTCAAGATGATAGTGTGGCTTCATTTCTGCACCGTTACGGCTTCCATGAGGACATCGAAGGTCTGGATGTGCCATTGCAGCCCGTGTTTTTCCCGTTGTTCTGCGCTGCATGCGAGGGGAACATGGCGATTGTCAGGTCGCTGGTTGAATCGCGCGCGGAGGTGCCACGACGACTTCTGCAAGTGGGCGTCTCCGTGTTGGAGGCCGTTTGTCTTTGCGGTCACGCCGAGATTTGTGCATATCTGCTCGACCACGGTGCGGAATTGAACAGCGCCTCGCAATTAGATGGCATGTCCGCTGTGCACAAAGCTGCCTCAGGTGGATCCCCCAGTGTGCTCCGCATTCTGCTTGACAGGCGTGCCGACATAAACGCTCGGATGCTGGATTCGAGGACGCCGCTCATGTGTGCCGCGAACGCAGGGAACTGCGATTGCGTCACCCTTCTGCTGGAAGAGGGAGCGGATTGCGCCGCAACCGATGACAAGGGGTACACTGCGAAGGTCTTGGCCGCGATAGTCAGAGAGCACGGCGTACTGGCTTGCATGAAGGGCAAAGCTGACTGCGATAGTGTCACTCATGAGGTGTAAAATTTTCAGGCGTCCTCGGACGCCGATTTTCCCTGCACGAGGCGATGGGGCTCACACAGGACATAGCCTCCGTTCAACCATGTTTCTCTCGAGGGAAGATGACCGGCCATGACCAAGATGTCGCGGGACCTTGACGACGCCGATCTTGGAAATGGTCCATGCCGGATGACGAGGATGATGACGACGGCCGTCGACGATTCGCGAGGATGATCCACGGATGACGATGATGAACAAGGGCGCCCTCGAGGGCGCGAAGTTAGTTATTGAATCGCTTCGCTCATTCCGCCGGCCCGTGATATGGCATCGCTGGTTTTTGTCTGTGTGTTCGTTGCCCATGTTGCGCTCTTGGGGGCGGGTGTCGTTCGGACGCGTTGCGTGGGGAGTTTTGATGGTGAAGCAGTTCCCTGGGGGGTCGTCTCTCGATGGGGCGAAATAGAGTCGTCGTCAAGATGCTTCTTTGGGGGGCCTCTTGGGGTCTGTTGAGAGGCCGTTCGGGGGCGCCTGGGAGACATGTTTGAAGCCTTCTGGGGTTTCTTTTGGGCCTCCTGGGAGTCTCCTGGGGCCTCTTGGCGACATCTTGGGGCCTCTTGGAGGCCTCTTGGGGCCTCTTTGGGACCTCCTGGGCGCCTTCTGGGACGGAGGGCTCCATTTTTGAGTTCTCGGTATCCCTCCTGAGTCCATCTTGGGCCCGTCTTGGGGCCTCTTGGTCCGTCTTGGGCGGCACTTGGGCCGTCTTGAGGGCTCTCTTGGGTCGTTTCGGCGCCGTCTTGGGAGTTTCGTGGGACGTCTTGGAGCGGTCTTGAGGGCCTCTTGGGCCGTCTTGGAGCGTCCGGAAGCCGAAAATGCCAGAACACAACAAACATCGAAAAAACCAATGAAAATCAACGATTTTGGCCTCTTGGGGCTCTCTTCGGAGGCCTCTTGGAAGGCTCTTGGGGCGTCTTGGAGGCCTCTTGGGCTGTCTTGGGGGCCTTTTGGGCCGTCTTGGGGTCATCTTCGGCGTCTTCGAGCGCTCTTTGGGCGTCTCGGGGGCCTCTTGGGCAGTCTTGGGGGCCTCTTGGGGCACTCTGAGCGCGCTCTGGGGAGCCTGAGAGGCCGCAAAGAGGAAAAAACCATATATGAGTAGACTTGGTGGGCTGGCGACCGGGCGTTGGTCGGGGTACTTTTCGCCGGGGGACCCCCAGGGGCCGCCCCGCGCGCGCGAACTAGAAATACTGTTAATACTGTTAACCAGTTACCGGAGATCTTAGCACGCCCTGGCCCGTTGGGCCGGCGAATTCACGCTTCGCGGTTCGGCTCCGATTCCTCATCCTCCTATTCTCCCCTGGGAGGCGGCGCGGGAGCGCGAAGTTATTCGCACTTCGCGCTTCGCGCAGCGCGAAGCGCGAAGTTGGGAGCCCTTGATCAAGGTGTGGACGATCACCGAGATCGGCACCGGCGCTCGGTCTTGGCCGTGGTCCTCGTGTTCCTCCAGGGGAGGAGGAGAAGGAGGAGGAGGAGGACGAGAACGAGGAGGAGGAGCAAGAGGAGGAGGAGGAGGAGGAGGAGGAGGAGGAGGAGGAGGAGGAGGAGGAGTGTTCCTTCCTCGTCGCCTGTTCTTTCTGTCGAGCTCAGCCGTCTTTCGAAGGAGGAAGAGCCTACATTAACATAAACTTTCGAAGTTCCGCGCGGATCTCTTGGATCGGCGCTGGACCCCCCTCCTTGGCGCGCGGAGCGCGCCAGGGGCGGCTCTGAAGGCGTCGCCAGGAGGGCCTCAGCGCCGATCCGAGAACCCGCGGTGACCTCCGAAAGCCTGTGCTTACACATCTGTTTCTGTTTCGAGCCTTCTGGCCTCTCCTGGCACTCCATGCCTCCTCTCCTCTCCAGGGCGCGAGCTAAACAGTGCTTGGGCGCTTTCGTGGACCGCTTTCGTCTTGATCTCGTTTTGCGGGAAAAGGCGGAGCGAAGAAAGAGCGAAGGAAAACGAAACCGGCGGCGGGCGAGGGGGGGAAGTGAGAAGGAGAAGGCCTTCTCAGAGGGCTCGGAAGCCCCCCGGCCTTTTGAGATGTTTTCTAAGCCTTTCCTGAAGACGCAGAAAAAACTTATCAGAAAGCGCCAGGGCTTCGGAGACGTCCCGCCGCCTTCTGAGAAGGCTTTTCTCTTCTCACTCCCTCCTCGCTCTCCGCCGACGAAAGCAGAACAAAGATGAAACACACCCTTTTGCTCGAGCTCTGCTCTCTCTCGTTCCCTCCCTCGTGTGGACGATCTCGTGGGCTGCTCTTTTTTTTGCAATCCCATCCTGCGGCAGTCACAGAGCGAAGACGGACCGAAGGGAAACGGAAGCAGAGCGAAAACGACAAACCTTGCTGAGCTTGAGCCCTGCTCTCTCTTTGTGATGGGCCAGCCTACTTCAGCCTTGACCACCAGAAAGAAGTTCGAGCACCAGGAAAGTACCGAAACTCTAGGGTTTTCACGTGTCGGGCCCTTGGAAACACTCGTCCGACACTGTTTCGACGCCGTTCGACACTGTTTCGACACTGTTTCGACATTTTTCCGGGTACTCAGAATTATTTATGTGATGTGGTCTTTAAGTACGATGGGAGCAACATAAGTCAAGAGTCCAAAGTGCAAAGGGTAAAAGAACGACGGGGGCGTCTTCAAGAATAACCAATCAAGGGGGGCGGGTTTCCTCTCTCCTCGCGCAAGCCTCCAGCTCGCCGCAGTTCGTCACCTGTCGAACAGGCTTTCTCGCGAAGATTTAAGTCGGGTGTGTCCCTCTACAGGAGGAGTGCTCAAACATGTTCTCGAAGTTATTTCTGGGATGTGGTCCTCACGTGCGATGGGAGCAACACAACTCGAACCCTGCTCTCTCTCTCTCTCTTGCGCCTGGGCTGCAGCCCCCGTGTCGCCTCGGCCACGCGGCGGAGCCCGTCGGACTGCAGCGGGCTGCGCGCCTCCCCCCTTCGGGCAAGCGCCGCTGGCAGTGGGCACGACGCCCGCGCGCGCAGGCGGCGGCGAGCGGCCAGGGCAGAGCTGGGAGACGCGATGCTCGGCGGCGAGCCCGGGGGGGGGGGGGAAGCGAGTCGAAGAAGAAGAACACACGGACGTAAACTTCTGGCGCTCCGCGCGGAGTTCTTGGATCCGCGCCTGGGTCCCCCCGGCGGCACCTCCGGCGCCGCCCCTGGCGCGCTCCGCGCGCCAGGGAGGGGGGTCCGGCGCGGATCCAAGAAATCCGCGCGGAGCACCAAATGATTATGGTGATGTGGTTCTTCTTCTTCTAGCGAGGGGGCGAACCTTCTCAGAGGGCTCGCACGCCCCCTGGCCTTCCTCCGAGCCTTCCCCGAAGGTCGGTATCGTTTCACCGATCCCCATCCCCATCCCCATCCAGACCCCCAGCATCCTTGCACCCCAGTTGGGGGCACACACACCTCGAAACCCGAATGGAACGGCCTATATCCCCATCCCCATCTCATCTGGTCAATCGGCCATTGGGGCCCAGGCCACGTTCATGGGGATAGGGGTCGGTTAAACGATGCCCAAAGGCACGGACAAAAATTTATCAGAAAGCCCGAGGGCTTCCGAGAAGTCCCGCCGCCTTCTGAGAAGGCCCTCTTCTTCTCACGTCCCCCCCTCGCTCGCCGCCGAAATGAGGTGCGGGACAACCTCCTCCCCCGTCAACCCCTTTTACAGTCAACCCGCACCGTAAGGATGAGCAACTTTGCAAAGTTGCCCTTGCGCCCTTCCAATTCGGCCCATCCTTGGCCGCTTTCGCTGGCTGCCCCCCGCTCGCAGAGTGTCGGCATGGCCTTCCAGGGCCCCGTTCGTTCTTACTACATGGGTTGCTTGTACGCGGGAGCTGGGGTCCACCGACGCTTTCGCCCTGGATTTTGACGGCCCATTTCTTTGTGGGGTGTTTGCAGCGGGAGCTCGCGTCGAGTTTCAGAGTGAGTCTCGTCATTTTCCTGACGGCCCCGTCAGGCCAACCAGAGTCCCCCGAACCCGAGTCTTACGTCTCCCCGACGCAGGCACGATTCCCGGAGGTCCTGGCGGACTTCTCGGATCGGCGCTTGGCCCTCCCTGGGGCGCGCTGCTTTTGTGTTGGAGGGCACTCTTGAAGCGAGGTGCGTCGCCGTGGAGCGCCAGTGCGGCCAGCAGTCGGGCCTAACGGCCACGCGCACGCACTGGGCGCGGGCGTCAACTGATGTTCGCTGATTTATCGATTGTATCGCGAAGAACAAAAACGGCATAAACATGTATATATTTGGAGCTCCGGGCAGATTTCATGGATCGGCGCTGGGCCCCCCTAGCGCGGCTCCGCGCGCCAGGGGGTGGCGTCCAGCGCCGATCCAAGAAATCCGCGCGGAGCTCCAAAAGTTTGTGTTTATACTTTTCATTGTTCCTCTATCATCAACGACGTTTCACACTTGCCCGCCCGTGTTTAATGCTCTCTGGTGTAGGTTGGCACGTGTGTGCTTTGCCGATTGTAGCCAGCAGCGCGCCTGTCAGGAAAACAAGGGCCCGCATCAACACCAGCATCGACGGTCGTCTTCATCGATGGAGCGGATCGACGACCTCGGTGCTGGTGGCCCCGTGGTTCTGGAAGAAAGACAAAAAACGCCCATCGTCGAGGTTATCGAAACTGGGCAATCCACCCCCCGGCTCTAATTTCAATGTTCAAGGCCTTCTATCCGGGCGAGCGGCAATCCTTTCGGGAGAGTATGGTTTTGCGGACTACGGCCCGCGTGTGAGTGTGGACACTGACACCATGGGCGCGGGTAGGGGGGGGGCGACATCGTTCCGTCTCTTGCATGTATCAGACCGAGACAGCGAAGACATGGATTCAGGCGCGTGGGTGAGCTTTGGGTCCCGTTTCCGTGCAGAGTCGGCGCTCTTCGTCGCCAAATAAGGTGGCACCTGCCTGGTGTTTCGGGGGGGCCTTTCCAGATCCGTGGGGGATCTGGCGCCCACGCACCAGATCCACGGACTCCTGATCCAATGTCAGCTTGCGCTCGACTGGATGAGCGTTGTGTTTTTTGTTGTTCGAGACCACTGCCAGTACTCGGGCCTCACAGCTTCACCACAGGCCGCGGATCGATCCCGGAGCTGAACACGTATCAAAAAAGGCGCCCCAAATTACATACAAAGCGTCGATCTTCATAACGAGAGAACGAAGCCCTCAGCGTTTTTGGGAACATCTGAGGCGTATGGTACACAGGTCATCCGGAGGGCGCGAAGATAATCGCGTTTATCGCGTCGCGGCCTAGGCCAGAGCGGCTGCCCTTCTCGCAAAGGGGGCGGCGCAGAGGACGGGGGCAGATGATCACGCGTCGCCCATCGCGGGGCGCGATGCGCGAAGATTGGTGCCTAGAGCTGATCGGCATCAGCCAAGCAACCACATCGGAGGCGAGGGAGTGAGATCGCAAGGAAGCGGAGAGCCCCCCACCAGGGCCGCCCCCAATCCTTGGAACATGTGCAAAGTTTCACGACGACTGTGCACGGCGCTCAGGCGAGAGCCACATGTTGTAAACCAGCCGCCCTCGGTCCTTGAAACACTTGCAGGTTTTCGGTTTAGAACGAATGCGCGCGGCGCGAAGGCGAGAGCCACATTTTGAAAACCACCCCGCCCTTCATCCTTGAAGCAGTTGCGTTTTTGTTGTCCAGGAATGCGCACGGCGCTAAAGAGATAGCCACATTTTGAAAACGACCCGCCCTCCATCCGTGACACAAGTGCAAGTTTACAAAACGAATGCGCGCGGCGCTAAGGCGAGAGCCACATTTTGAAGACCATCCCATCCGATCTGCATCTCTGAGACAGTTGCAAACTGTTCAGACGGATGTGCGCCGCGCTGAGGCGTGAGCCACATTCTGAAAACGGCACACCCTCCATCCGTGAACCGTTGCACATTTCAAGTCTCAGGATAATACATGGCGAGGAAGTCTCAGGCGAAACGCACGTCCCGCCCTGCCGACACGTCTGGGGGTGCGATGGAGAGGAGTTGCTTATACGGAAAAGGGATGGAGGAGGAGGAGGAGGAGGAGGAGGAGGAGGAGGGGAGGAAAAGGTGTGGAGGGAGGAGGAGGGGGGGAGGGAGAGCAGGAGGAGGAGGAGGAGGAGGTGGAGGAGGGAGGAGGAGGGCAAGCAGGGAGGAAAAGGGATGGGAGGGAGGAGCAGGCAGCCTCGAGGAGGGGGGCACCCGCGCCGCCTGGCTCGCCGGGCCCGCCCCGCCGGAGGTGCATGGAGGTCGCGCTGCCCCGCAACAGGGAGCAGGGCGCCCGGGGCACCTGCGCCGGCCAGGCGCGCCGCGCGCGGCCGCGCCGATGCCCTCCGTCCTCCTCACCCTCCGGCTCCTCTGCCTCCTCTCCCTCCTCCCTCCTCGCCCTCCTCCCTCCTCCTCCTCCTCGTCGTCCTCCTCCTTCTCCTCCTCCTCCCTCCAACTCCCCCATTTCGTTTCCTTGCAAATAACTCTCTGTCGCGCTCCGAGGCTGGGCAAAGGGGCGGGCCGGGCGTTTTGCCTGAGAATTCCTCACCACTTATGAGCCTGAAGCTTAGGAGCTGGCAACAGCTTCGCAGATGGAGTACGGGCCGCTTCCAAAATCTGGCTTGGCTCTTGCTTTAGCGCTTTATCGCCGCGCACATTCGTTCCAGAAATTAGCATGAGTTCCACGGATTGATGGCGGGTCGTGTTCAAAATGTGGTTCTTGCCACAGCGCCGCGCACACTCGTTTTAATCATTCGCAAGAGCTTCAAGGATTGAGGGCGGATCGTTTTCAAAATGTGGCTCTCGTCTCAGCGCCGCACACATTCGTTTTCAGCAATTTCAAAATGTGGTTGTCGAGTTAGCGCCGCGTACGTTCGTTTTGAAACATTGGAAGACCGTTGCGGAATGAGGGCGGGCTGTTTTGAACATGTGGTTCTCGCTTTAGCGCCGCGCGCATCCTTTCCATTCGCTTGAGCTTCGCGGATTGAGGGCGGTTCGTTTTCAAAATGTAGCTCTCGCCTCAGCGCCGCGCACATTCGTATTAAAAAACGCAAGAGTTTAGTTCTCATGGTCAACGTACAAGATATAGCGTTCTCGCACGATGCAGGACTGTCAGGGCGTTATGCTGATTCGCTGTGTTGGAGTCCCAGGAAGAGCGTTCTGGCACGATTCTGGATCGCCAAGACGTGCCAGCCAGGTTAATTCGTGGCGTTAGACTCCTCAGAATGGTGTTTCGGCCCGCTTCTGGATTTTCACACGGTTGCCCCCCTACGGGGCAATTCTTCAGTGGAAATGATTTGTTGTTGGGGACTACGAAAAGGAAGTTTGGGGGGGGTGTATTCAAACATCGTTGATGAGTCTTGGGTTTGCACTGGTCCTCCTCCTCGTTGTCCTCCTCCTCCTCCCTCAAGCCAGGGGCTCAAACCTGGCTCAAGCATGGGGCTCGAGCCTGCGCATGCGCTCCTCCCGGGGCTTGGTGCTCGCCTGTGCGCAGCTGCGGCTCGAGGTCGTCGTCTGCCGCTCCGTGGCGTTGGGGCACCGGGCACAGTCGGACCGAGGTACAAGATCGAGGTCGGTTCTGGATGCTCCAATGCTCTTCGTGCTTGTGGGATGTTCTTGTGCATCCTGGGGGGGGCAGCCTCGGATGTTCTGTGCGTTGTGGCCAGCGGAGGGTCTCATGTTCTTGAAGGGAGTTCTTCTGTCCTAGGTCCGATTGTGCAAGGCGGCGAAACATTGTGTCTGATTTCGTCCTTCACCGTGGTGCTCGAGGTATTGACGCAGTAGTTCCTCCACCCGTCCGTGTCGCACATTTCTCGTTGTTGCATCGCGCGCCTGGGCGCACTTCCACCGGTTTGGTCATTATGCACTTCGATTTTCTGGTGGGATGTGGCTCGGTGTATTTGTCATGCAAGCTTACTGTAAGGGTTCGTGGGATGAACCGTGGTGGTCAGCGATCCCCTCGCCCACGGGCCTGGTGTGTCCTCGTTCCTTCTCGGCTACTGGAGAAGTTCTTGGTGTGCCTGCTGCGATGTGGAGGTTCACACCGTTCGGCTCTTCTTCGTTGTCGCGCTGGCTTTCGCTCCACCTCCAGGCTTCACCTCAAGCTTTCGACTTCCAGCCTTAAGGGCATGATCTCCAGCTTCACGGGCAACACCTGGTCCGGCGCTCCGGCGCCGCACCCGCAGCACCCTAGACGGTGCCCATGTGCGGGCGTGCTTCGTGCTTCGTTGTCGCGCTGGTGTAGGTGGAGATCTTCATCAATGTTTGTGCCACGGCCTCTTCTCGTGGGCTACATCGTGCGGGTATGACTTGCCACGCGTATCGCGTCACGATGTGCGCGGCTGCACTGCGGGCGGTGTGGCGAGTCGGGGCAGGCTCGTTTTGGTGCAGTAAGTCTGCGAAGTGTTTTACCCATTGCGTTTTTTTGTACATGTCTTGCCTGGATTTAGATTTAAGTCGGGCCTGTCCCTCTACAGGAGGACTATTCAAAAATAGTCAAAAAATAGTCAGGGGACGATGTTTCCGTATTTTTTGTCATTCCGAGTATTTTGTTTTTATTTTTTGTATTCTTCGTCCAGAATCCGCCTGTAGGCGGACATGCCCGACCTAGATTTAGATCGGGGGATTCTGGTCAAGACTTGCGAAAGTGTTCCCCTGGATCTCCAGCCAGGGTGCTGGGGCCCCCTCAGATCTCCAAGGCAGATCCCCCTGGCAAAGAACTCTCCAAGCCAAAGCTCCACTGAAATCTCCAGGAAATCTCCAGGAACCCCTCTTCTGGTGCAAATCTCTGGCGAAATCTACGGGCCATTCCGCTCGCCCGAGAGTCTCTGGCGAAATCTCTGGGGTTGCTGGAATGTCACAGGTCATCAGAATGTACTGGGATGCAGGATATCTCAGTGGAAAATTCTTTGGCAGTCTGTTCTGGAAGATTTCTCGGGAGATTTTCCGGGAGGATTCAGATTTTCCAGGAGATTTCCACGAATATTTCCGAGGGGCAAGGTTTCCTGGGAGATTTCCGAGTGGCGAAATCTATGGGATTTCGGGAATGCGTTAGCATTGATTTGAAAGTATTGGGATGTAGGACATCTCAATGGAAATCCTTTTGGACATCTGTTCCGGGAGATTTCCTGGCAGATTTCCAAGGGTCAGGATTTTCCAGGAGATTTCCATGGATATTTCAGAGGGGCAAGATTTCCCAGGAGATTTCCTGGGAGATTTTCCAGGAGATTTCCGAGGGGCAAGATTTTCTGGGAGATTATCATGGAGATTTCTGGGTGGCAAGATTTCCCAGGAGTTTTTCTGGGGATTTCCGAGGGGCAAGATTTTCTGGGAGATTTTGCCACGGATATTTTCGAGGGGCAAGATTTCCCGAACAATGTTTGGGGATATTTCCGAGGGTCACGATTTGGTTCGAAATATGATTGAGTTCTGTAGGGCGTCCAAGATTTGTTTTGGAGATTTTTGTTGGGACATGTGATCAAGGCACTCCCCCGATCTAAGCCCGGTTGGTGGTTGAAAGTAGCATGCATCTCGCCAAATGTTTTGAGAGTATTGCTGGAGTTGACATTATTACTATGTGACAGCGGATGGCATCTTGTCGGGTGTGCTTCCATCATTGTCTTCTTCGCCATTGTCTTTGTGCGTTCGTAAAGTGATCGATCGGCCTACCCTGCGATAGGATCCCGCCCATATCATAATCAGGATCATAATCCTCCTCCTCCTCCCACCTCTTGGCTCCTCCTCGTCCTCCTCCTCCTCGTCCTCCTCCTCCTCGTCCTGCTCCTCCTCGTCCTCGCCCTTCATCTCCTCATTTCATTTTCTCCTCCCTCCACCTCCTCCTCCCCCTCCCTCCTCCGCGCCTCGTCCTGGATAACCCTCGTCGCCACGGCTGGATCCTCCTCGACATGCTGGCGTTTAGGCCAAAATTTCAAGGAGGGAATAGGCTCAGGGGGCAATGCTTAGCTGGTCCCGCATGTTTGTCATGCTTGTCCTGTGCTGCAACTCCAGTGTACAGCCGGCCTGCTTGCACGGAGGGAGGGAGGGAGGGAGGGAGGGAGGAGGGGAGGAGGAGGGAGGAGGAGGGAGGAGGAGGAGGAGGAGGAGGAGGAGGAGGAGGAGGAGGAGGAGGGAGGCGATGTGAACATGCATGCGTTCTTTCCCTTGCTTGTCATCCCTTGCGCCTCTCCCGCGGCCGAGGAGGACCTGGCGTGCGGGGTCGGGGTGGACAGGCGGCTGACGACCAGGACGACGACCTCCCGTTTCTGCCCCCCTCGCGGCAGCCTGCCCCTATCTCGGCGGCGAGCGAGGGCGCGAAGTGAGCAGGGGCGGGCCTTCTCAGAAGGTTCAGAAGTCCCCCGGGCCTTCTGAGAAGTTTTCTGAGCTCTCCCCGAAACGCAAAAAAACATCTCATAAGGCCGGAGGGCCTCTGAGAAGCCCCTCCGCCTCCTGAGAGGGCCTTCTCCTTCTCACTTCCCCTCCTCGCTCGCCGCCGACTTTCGGAGTCAGACGGGGGGCTCCTCCCCTTGACCTGGCGGTGGGCGGGCAGGGTGTCACAAGGACACGTGGAGCCAGACGTTCTTGCCACCGCGCCCTAATTTTGTGTAGATGCTCGCGCACTGCCGCCGCCTGCGGCCCAAAGTGGACCCGATCCCCACCGACGAAGCTGGTCTGAGCGCTTACTGCTTCTGCGCCCTGAGCTTGCCACGTCAGGCCAACGGGGGGGGACGAGGGAAGGACCCCAGGCTGACCCCAGGGGCGCGAGGATGATGTCGCGCCTCGCGCGTCGCGGCTCGGGTCGGAGAGGCTCAGAAGCCAGGGGAAGTCTGGCAAACCTGTGGCTGCTAAAACGGAGCTCCTGGAAATTGTTTTTTCTCTTCCGGGGAGCAGCCCGTTTATTGTTTAGTGTGTTGAGCTTCATTATGGTCATTTTCCCAGAGGCACCCCTCTCCAGGGCGGGCGGCGCGCAGGGCGCGAAGCTGGCCCGCGCGCCGCGCAGCTCGGTCCGCGCGGGCGCGGAGTGGGGCGGCCCCGGGGGATGGGGAACCGCAGAGGTGTCTCGTGGGCTCCTGGGAGGTCCAGCGGAGCGCGATCTTACGGATACCTACGGCAGGCTCGCGTCGTGCCGACCGGCGGCGACCCCAGCGCGTGCGTTTAAGGTTGAACGCCGCCCGTTGCCCAGAATCAGCCCGTCGTTGAACGATCCGGCGTTCACGGAACGGCCGATCGTTCAAGTTTGAACGATCCCCGCGGTGTCAGGAACCAACGCCGGGGTCGACACGACGCGAACTTGCCGTAAGCCACTCGAGGCTTGCGCCATCCCGCTGAACCCCAAAACGAGCACGGCCGTGACGTTTTTTTGGATTTGAAGGGTGCGGTTGCGTCTGGGTCGCGTGGCAGAAGCCTCTTCGTGGCCTTTTGAGGGTCTCCGTGGTGGGCCTTTCAGAGAGATAGAGAGAGAGGCTCGGTTCACGGGCTCTCGGCTGCGAAACATCCCTTGACATGTCGAAAATTGTGGGCCCCCCCTCAACACCACAACCACCCGGCGAGCCAGAACCCTTCTCCCTCTCCCCTTCGCGCAAGCCCCCCCGCCCCACAACCCCCTCCCCTCGCGCAAGCGGGGGAGGGGTGGTTCAACCCCACCCCGCCGCCCCCTCGCAGAAGGGGTGGGGTTCCCCCGCCCGCTCCGCACGACAAGAGCAACGACAGACGACGAGGACGGCGACGACGACGAAAACGACGACGTCGACGACGACGACGATGACGAAGGGACGACGACGACGACGGACCTGCGACACCGAACGACGATGACAGCGAAGACGACGACGGGTCGACGACGACGACGACGCGGACGACGACGACGGCAACGACGACGACGACGACGAGGACGACGACAACGACGACGACGACGACGTCGGACCGACGACGACAACGACGACGCCAGCGTCGACGACGACGGACCGACGACGATGGAACGACGACAGGACCACGACGACGATAACGAGGACGACGACGACGGGACGGCGACGATGACGGTGATTAGTTACGACCATGGCGACGACAACGGTGATTACAACGACATGACGACGACGACGACGACGGACCTGCGCTGGACCTGCGACACCGAACGACGATGACAACGACGACGACGACGACGACGATGGAACGATGACGGGACGACGACGACGACAACAAGGGCGACGACGACGGGACGACGATGACGACGACGGACGGATGGACGGACGGACGGACGGACGGACGGACGACGACGACGACGACGACGACGATGGGACAACGACGACGAGGACGACGACGACCGACGACGCCGACGTCGACGAACCAAAGACCGACCTGCGACGTCGACGGACGACGGCGACGACAGACCGACGACGGCGACAACGACAACGACGACGACGGATCGACGATGAACCTGCTACGGCGATGGACGACGTCGACAACAGGACGACAATGGGACGACGTCGACGACGACGACGACGGACCGATGACGATGGCGACGACGGCGACGACGACGACAACGACAGAACGACGACGACGACGACGACGACGACGACGGACCGGTCACGACGACGACGACGGTGACGGACCGAACGACGGCGACGCTCTTTTTGGTTTTTTTTTGTTTTTTGGATTGGGTTAATTTTTTTGCTTGTTTTTTGTCGGTTTTTTTTTTTTTTTTGTGTTTTTTTGGTTTCTTGGTTTTGTTGTTGTTGTTTTGGTTTTTGTTTTTCTTTTTTCTTTCTTGTTTTGGATGTTTTTGGTTTTTTGTTTTTTTTTTCTGGATTTCGGCTTTTTTATCTTTTTTGTTTGTGTCTGTTTTTTTGGTGTTTATTTTTGTTTTTTTTTGTGTTATTTTTGTGGGGGGGGCGCACCGGTATGTCAGCAATGACGGGGACCGACGACGACGACGACGACGACGCTGGCGTTGCATTCGCCCGACGTTGGGCCGACGACGGGACCACGGCTACTGGGACAATGCTGACGACGACGACGACGACGAGAAGATGACGATGACGACGACGACGAGAACGACGGCGGATTCGACGACGGGACGACGTCAACGATGACGACGTCGACGACGAGGACTACGACGATGCCTACGACGACGGAACGACGACGGACCGACGACGACGACAACGACGACGGACGGACGACGACGTTGACGCAGGCGGGACATTCAATCCGACGACGACGACGCCGTCGACGCTAGCGACGACGATGATGCTGACGATAATGACGACGACAGACCGACGACGGACCTACGACGGCAAACGACGACGACGGGATGACGACCGACGACGACGACGACGACGACGACGACGACGGTCGCACGACGGGATGGAGACGACGACGACGAATGAACGACGTCGACGACGACGAATGACGACGTCGTCGACGACAGGACGACGACGAATCTACGACGGCGTACGACAATGACGGATCGACGACGTGATGCTGGCGACGACTGAACGACGACGGCTACGACGACGACGACGGAACGACGCTGGACTGACGGCGATGTAGACGACGACGGACTGACGACGACGACCACAACGACGACGATTCATCCAGGAAGACGACCACGACGACGACGACGACGACAGAACGACCTCGGACCGACGGACTGACGACGGATCGACGGACTGACGACGACGGCGACGAAAAGTCAGACCAACGACTGCCCGACGACGGCCCGATGGATCGACGACGACGAGGACAACGACGGATCGACGACGACGACGGCGACGATAGCGAAAACGACCACCACGATGACGACGACGATCGAACATCGACGGCCCGACCACGACCACAACGACGACGGCGACGACGACGGAACGACGACGGAAGGACGACGGGCGACGACGGACTGACGGCGACGACGACGACGACTTCGACGACAACCGACCGACGACGACGACGACGACGACGACGACGGGCCGTCGACGACGGACCGACGACGACGACGGAACGACGTCGATCGACCGACGCCGGACCGACGACACTGACGATGACGACGACGATGACGACGACGGACCTGGGCCGACGACGACGACGGACCGACGACGACGACGACGACGACGCGGCCGAGACGTATCAGCGGTCGACGGAACGACGACGGGACGACGACGACGACGACGACGACGACGGACCTAGGCCGACGACGACGACGAACCGATAATAGGACGATGACGACGACGAACGACGACAACGAGGACGACGGAACGATGAAGGGACGACGACGACGTTTTTGACGACGACGACGGATTGGCGACGATAACGACGACGAAGACGACGGCAACGGACCGACGACGGACCGACGACGGTCCGTTGACGAGGAGGAATGCGACGACGACGGACCGACGACGATGACGAGGACGACGACGACGATGCGACGACGACGACGACGACGGAACGTTGACGGGACGACGACGGCGACGTTGACGACGACGACGGACGGACGACGACGGCGACGACGGCGACGACGACGACGATGACGACGACGAAGACGACGATGACAGTGACGACAACGACAATGTTGGACCGACGATCGGCGCCGTCGACGTCGACGGGACCACGATGTCAAATACGAAAGATTGACGTCGACGACGGACCTACGACGATGTTGACGGCCGACGACGACGACGATGATGGAGCGACGACGACGACGATTGACCGACGACGACGACGACGACGGATCGACGACGACGAAAACGACGACGGATGACGACGACGACGATAAAGACGACGGCCCGACGACGACGGCGACGACGACGGCGACATCGACGACGGACCGACAACGACCATGACGATGGACCGACGACGACGACGACGACGACAGACCGACGACGACGACGACGGGACGACGATGACGATGACGACATCGGAACGACGACGACGACGAACCGACGACGACGACGACGACGACGACGACGACGACGGACCTACGTCGACGACCACGTCGGACCAACGAAGACGACGACCCGTCGACGACGGACCGACGACGACTGCGACGGTGGACCGACGACGACGACGACGACGGCGACATCGGACCGACGTCGACGACGACGGACCTTCGACGGGCCGACGACGACAGACGACAACGACGAAGTGACGACGACGACGACGACGACTTCGGAACGATGACGGGACGACGACGACGACGACGACGACGACGGGTCGACGACGCCGATGTCGACAAATCGACGACGACGACGACGACGACGACGACGACGGATCGATTACGGGACGACGACGACGACGACGACGACGGGACGGCGACGACGGACCGACGACTACACGACAACGATGATGAGGGACCAAAGACAAGGACGAACCGACGACCTCGATGACGACGAGGAACCAATGACGACGACGACGACGATGGCGACGACGACGATGACGATGGCAGTCCGACGACGACGACAACGACGGACCGACCTCGGACCGACCTCAGCAGTGACGACGACGACGGACCGACGATGACGACGACGACAACGACGACGGAGCGATCACGGTCCGACGACGACAACGGACTTGCGACGATGACGACGAACCGACGACGATGACGATGGACCGACGACGACGACTACGACTGAGCGACGAGGACGATGACGACGACGGACCGTTGACGACAACGACGGAAGACCGACGACGACCGACGACGGAGCAACGACAACGGACCGACGACGACGACAGCTTGACGACGACTACGACGACGATGCTGATCGCGACGACGACGACGGACCGACGACAACGACGACGACGACGACGACGACGACGACGGACCGACGACGACGACGATGATCACGACGATGACGACGACGACGACGGACAGACGACGAACCGACGATGACGACGACGATGACGACGACGACGGACCGACGCACCGTTGACGATGACGACGACGATTGACCGACGACGACGGACCGACGACGACGACGACGATGATGACGACGACGACGACGGTCCGTCGACGACGACGACGACAATGGACCGACGACAACGACTGTCCGACGACGAAGACGACGACGACGACGACCTGACCGACGACGACGACAGACCGACGACGGACCGACGGCGGACCGGCAATGGTCCGACGACGGACCGACGACGACGACGACGACGATGCGGGCGGGACATTTCATCGGACGAATAGACGACGGATTACGAAGGCCGACTGAACGCCGGCGCGACGACGACGACGACGACGGCATGGACGTCGACGAACGACGACGACGACGACGGACCGCCGACTGAACAACGGCGCGACGACGACCGACAGACGACGATCGACGACGACGACGACGGAGAGGCAGCGGGACGACGACGACGACGACGATGGACAGGCGACGACGACTTCGACGTCGACGACGTCGACGTCGACGTCGACGACGACGCGATGGACCCGCGACGGCCCGATGACGACGACGACGACGACGACGACGACGGACCGTTGACGATATCGAGGAAAACGACGACGGCGACGACGAGGACGGGCCGACGACGACGGCGACGACGACGACGACGATGACGACGACGCACCGACGAAGACGAAGACGAGGACGACGACGACGGACCGACGACGACGACGACGACGATGACGACGACGACGACGACGACGACGACGACGACGACGACGACGACGACGGACCGACGGCGACGACAACGGCGACGACGACGATGGAACGACGATGACGACGACGACGGACCAGCGACGACAATGACGACGACCACGACGACTGTCCATCGACGACAACGACGACGGCAACGACGACGGACTCGCGACGACGATGACGGACCGAAGACGACGACGACGATGACGACGACGTTGATGACGGACCGACGACTGTCTGACGGACCGACGACGGATCTGCGACGACGACGACGGACCGACGACGATGACCCTGGCATCGGCGACGACGGCGACGGAGCAACGACGACGACGATTTTGACCGACGACGACGTCGAAAGACCGACGACGACCGACGATGGAGCAACGGCTAGGGACCGATGGACCGACGACGAGGACGAGGACGACGACGGACCGACGACGACGACGGCGGAACGACGACGGCGACGACGACGACGACGTCAACGACGACGACGACGACGACGACGACGACGACGGACCGACGACGACGGACCGACGACGACGGACCGACGACGACGACGACGACGACGACGACGAAAACGACGACGGACCGACGACTGTCTGACGGGCCGACGACGGCCCGACGACGAAGGACCTGCTGCGACGACGACGACGACGGACATACGACGACGACGACGACGACGACGACGGACCGACGACTGTCTGACGGGCCGACGACGGCCCGACGACGACGGACCTGCTGCGACGACGACGACGACGACGACGGACCGACGAAGATGATGGGGGATCGACGACGACCACGATGGAGTGACGACGACGACGACGATTGACCGACGACGACGACGACCGACGACGCCCGACGATGGAGCAACGATGACGGACCGATGGACCGACGGCGACGACGACGGACTGACGACGATGACGCCGACGACGACGGGTTGACGACCGTCATGGTGATTGCGACGACGACGACGACGACGACGACGACGACGACGGACCGACAACGATTGAAGGACCGACGACGACGACGATGACGATCACAACGACGAGGACGACGACGACGACGACGACGACGGACTGATGACCGTCCGACGGACCAACGACGGTCCGACGACGACGATGGTGACAACGTCGACGACGCACCGACGACGATGATGGGGAGCGACGACGACGATGAGGGAGCGACGACGACGACGAGCGTTTACGACGTCGACGAAAGACCGACGACGACGACGGAGCAACGACGACGAACCGATGGACCGACGACGACAGCGACGACAATTGGTTCACGATGACGCCGACGACGGGTTGACGACGACGACGACGATGGCGACGACGACGACGACGACGGACCGACGACGACGACGACGACGGGCCGACGACGACAACGACGGTCCGACGACGGACGACGACGGAACGACGACTGCCCGAGTCTGACCGACCGACGACGGTCCGACGACGACGACGACGAATCGACGACGATGACGGGGGATCGACGACGACGACGACGGAGCGACGACGACGATGGTCCGGTGACGACGTCGACGACAACGACGACGACGACGATTGTCCGACGACGACGATGACGACGATGATGACGACGACGATGGACCGTTGACGACAACGACGACGACGACGACGACGGACCCACGACGACCGACGACGGAGCAACGACGACCGAGGGATCGACGACGACGACGACGGACCGACGACGATGACGACGACGACGCGTTAACGACGGCGACGACGGCGACGACGACGACGACGATTCACCAACGACGACGACGACGCACCGACGACGACGAGAATTACGACGACGACGACGACGACGACGACGACGACGACGACGACGACGACGACGACGACGACGGCGACGACGACGACGACGACGACGACGACGACGACGACGGACCGACGACGACGACGACGACGACGACGACGACGACGACGACGACGGACCCACGACAAGGATGACGACGACGACGACGACGGACCGACGACGATGACCTGCGCCCAGAGGGCTGGCAGGACTGGTTCCGCGCCGTGTTCTGGTTTCTGCAGTTCTGTCGGGGTTGGTGGGTGTCGCGACGAGTCGAAATTCTTGTACGTCAGACCCCAGTGCCCGGAGGGCTACGGGGTCGGACGTTCCGGCCGCCCTAGAGGAGGAAGAGGGGAATCGAGGAGGATGTAGGAGAATGAGGAGGTTGGGGAGGAGAAGGAGGAGGAGGAGGAGGAGGCCGAGGAGGAGGAAAAGTAGTGAGAGAGGAGGGAGGGATGGAGGAGGGCGGGAGGGAGGGAGGGCGGGAGGGAGGGAGAGGAGGAGGAGGAGGAGGAGGCGGAGGCGGAGGGGCGGAGAGGAGGAGGGAAAAAGATGAGGGAGGAGCAGGAGGAGAAGGAAAAGGACGAGGAGGAGGAAGAGGAGGAGGAGGAGGAGGAGGAAGAGGAGGAGGAGGAGGAGGGGGACGGGGGACTGGGGATGAGGAGGAGGAGGAGGAGGAGGAGGCAGAGGAGGAGGAGGAGGAACAGGAGGAGGAGGAGGAGGAGGACGAGGGACGTGCGTAAACCGAAGACGCAGCAACGACGTTAACCCTCCCACCAAGTTCCCTCCTCAAAGGTCCCTACAAGGATTCGTTTTCGTTGCGGGAAGTGCCCCGATGGAAGATAACCGTCTGAAATTGTCCACCGTGCCAAGACACCATCACTGGGACGTCAACGCCGCGCATCAACGTTGCGATTGCGTCCTGTCGATCCTGAATCGTGCGAGAACGCCGTACTTGGCAATCCAGCACCGCGAGTCAACGTGACTGTTGCGCCCTGGCAACCCCAACTCGTGCCAGAGCACAGGTTTTTGGGACGTCAACCATTCGAGTCCTTGAAACGATTGTAAAACATTAAAGCGAGTGTACGCGGCCCTAGGGCGAGAGCCACATTTTGAAAAAGAACCGCCCTCCATCCGTACGTGAAACTTCTGCACACGCTTATAGGACGAATGTACGCGGCGCTAAGGCCTGAGTCGCATTTGAAGATGGCCCGCCCTCCATCCGTGAAGCTCTTGCAAACGTTCAAGACGAATGTGCGCGGCGCTGAGGCGAGAGCTGCATTCTGAAAACCATCCACTCCGCCCGTGAAACTCTTGCAAATTGCTGCAAACTGTCAAGGCGAATACGCGCGGCGCTAAGGCGAGATCCACATGTTGGAAAGAGCGTGTTCTGCCGCGGGGTCACTAGGGGTTCCAACCCGTCCCCCCCCCTGGAAAACCGGGTGGGGGTCACCTACCGGTTCGAACCACTCCCCCCCCCCAGGTCCATCATGAAAACCAGAGAGGGGGTCACTACCGGTTCGAACCCCTCCCCTCCCCCCAGAAAACCGGGGGGGGGTCATTACCGGTTCGAACCCCCCCCGCCTCTCGAAAACCGAGGGGGATCACTACCCGTTCGAACCCCCCCCCGTCGCCGCCGGCAAACGATCCGCGCTCCTCGGGACAGTTGACCAATGGTGGGGATGCTGGGACAGTCGTGGCAACGGTGGTGGTGGGGACAACGGTGCGGGGACAGTAGGACAGTTGTGCGGACAGTGGTGGGGACAGTGGTGGTGAGGACAGTGGTAAGGGGACAGCGGGACAGTTGTGGGGACAGTGGGACAGTGGTGGTGACGGTAGTTGTGGGGACAGTGGTGAAGGCGGTGGTGAGGACAGTGGTGGGACAGTAGCACACTGGGGAAAGTGGTGGGGACAGTGCGGACAGTGGGACAGTGATGGGGACAGTGGGGACGGTGGGACAGCACAGTGGGACAGCGGCGGGGACAGCGGGACAGTGGTGGGTACAGTGGGGACCGTGGGACAGTGGTGGGGACCGTGGGGAAAGTGGGACCGTGGTGCAGTGGTGGGGGCACTGGTGGAGACAGTGGGGACGGTGGTGGGAACAGTGGGGACAGTGGTGGTGAGGACAGTAGTGCTGGGGACAGCAGTGGGGGATGTGGTGCGGACGGTGGTAGGGACCCGGGAGTCGTTTGTTGGCGGTGACCGTGGGGGGGTGGGGGGCGGGAGGGGTTCGAACCGGTAGTGACCCCCCCCCGGTTTTCGAGATGGGGGGTGGTTCGAACTAGTAGTGGACCCCCCCCCGTTTTCAAGGGGGGCTGGGCGGGGGTTCGAACCGGTAGTGACCCCCCCCAGTTTTCGAGGGAGGGGGGGGAGGTTCGAAGCGGTAGTGACCCCCCCCTGGTTTTCGAGGGAGGGGGGGTTCGAACCGGTAGTGACCCCTCCCCGGTTTTGGAGGTGGGGAGGGGAGCGAAACGGTAGTGAATCCCGTCTAGTTTTTCGGGGGGGTAGGGGTTTCGCAACGGTAGGGACCCCCCCCCGTTTTACGGAGGGGGGGGGGGTCGAGCCGGTAGTGACCCCCCGGTTGCCAGAGGGGGAAGGGGGTTAAGGAGGGGGGGGGTTTTGCGGGGGTTTAGGGGAGGGGGGGGGTCCAGCAGGGGGGGGGTGATTTTCGGAGGGGGGGTGGGGGGAACCCCCGGGTTCTGGAGGAAGAGGAGGGGAAATTTTCCATAGTGAAGCGGCGGTGGATCACGCTCTCTCACATGTTGAAAACCACCCGCCGCCCTCCAGCCGGGAAAGTGTGGCAAATTTCAAGCTTCAGGATTATACGTGTTGAGGAAGTCATAGGCGAAACGCACGGCCCGCCCTGCAGACATGTCTCGGGGTGCGACTGGGAGGGATAACTTATCATGGAAGGGATGGATGCTGGAGGGAGCGAGGGAAGGAGGGAGGGAGGGATGGAGGGAGGGAGGGAGGCAGGCAGGAGGAGGAGGAGGAGGAGGAGCAGAATGAGGAGGGTGAAGAGGAGGAGGTTAGGACAGGAAGAGTAGGGAGGGGAGGGGAGGGGAGGGGGGGGCAGGAAGGAAGAGGAGAAAGAAAGATTGGAAGGAGGATGGTAGGAAAGCAAGAAAAGCAGGAAGAAAAAGCAGAGCAGAAGCAGAGAGCAGAATAGAAGCAGAGAGCAAGAGCAGTAGCCGCAGAGCCAAGCAGAAGCAAGCAGTAAGCCAAAGCAACAGCAGAGCCAGCAAGCAGAGCAAGCAGCAGCAGCAGTAGTGCAGGCAAAGGAAGAGCAGCAGAAGCAAAGCCAGAGGTGGGGTCAAGCACAGCAGAGAGCAAGCAAAGCAGAGCAGAGAAGCAGAAGCAGAGCAGTACGAAGAGGGAGAGGAGGAGAAAGGGGATCATGAGGAATGAGGATGATGAAGATGATGATGCTGATGATGATGATGATGATGCTGATGATGATGATGATGATGATGATGACGATGACGATGACGATGACGATGACGATACCGATGATGATGTTACTGATGGTGATGATGATACCGATGATGATGCTGATGATGATGATAATGAGGATGACGATGACAACGACGATGATGATGATCCTGATGATGCTGATGATGATTATGATGATGTTGATGGTCATGATGATGGTGGTGATGAGGACGATGTTGATGAGGATGAGGATGATGATTGTGATGAGTATGATGATTATGGTGATGACGGTGATGACGGCGATGATGATGATGATGAGGATGATGATGATGTTGATGATGATGGTGATGAGGATGATGATGATGATGAGGATGAGGATGATTATGCTGATGCTGATGCTGATGATGATGATGATGATGGTGGTGGTGATGATGATGATGAGGCTGCTGATGATGATGCTGATGATGATGCTGATGATGCTGATGATGCTGCTGATGCTGCTGCTGATGATGATGAGGAGGAGGAGGAGGAGGGCAGAGGAGGAGGATAAGGAGGAGGAGGAGGAGGAGAAGAAAGAAGAGGACGGAAGAGGAGAAGGAGGAGGGCCGGGGGGCTCCTCAGGCTGCCAGAGTGGGACGGCCTCGGCCAGTCGTTGACCTTGGAGTTCGACGAGCGCCGCGTGATGGCGTCCGCGAAGAACTTCCAGCTCGCCTGCTCGGAAGCTCCCGAGGAGGCAGCCTCCTTCCGCCTCTGCACCTCCCCTCTCTTCCAGACGCAGATCAACTTCTCGATCCAGTGATGCATGAAGATGAGGCAGAGATGGCTTCTCCACCTCTCCCGCCCTATGGCTCCTCCTCCTCCTCCTCCTCCTCCTCCTCCTCCTCCTCCTCCCTCCTCTTCCTCCCTCCTCCCTCCTCCTCCCCCCCCTACCCCTCCCCTCGCCTATCCCCCTCCTCCCCGTCCGAGTTTTGGAGTATGACTTCGTCACCTCGTCATCGTCCCCTTCTCCCTCCGTCCTCATCGTCCTTCTCCCTCCGTCCTCATCGTCCTCCTTCTCCTCCTCCTCCTCCTCCTCCTCCTCCTCCTCCGCCTCCTCCTCCTCCTCCTGTCGAGAAGCGCCCCCTCCAGGGTGCGGTTGCGTGCTCAGGTTCATCTCCCCGGAGACGCGCTCGTCGCCCGCGTGGCTCTCCTCTCTCGCATTTGGCTGCCTGTCGAATTAGGAGGAGGAGGAGGAGGAGGAGGAGGAGGAGGAGGAGAGGAAGCCAGGAGTGGCAGGGGAAGGGGAGAGGAGGAGGAGGAAGAGGAGGAGGAAGAGAGAGGAGGAGGGAAGAGGAGGAGGAGGAGGAGGAGGAGAGGAGGGGGAGGGGGAGGGGAGGGGGGGGGTTGAAGGACGAGGGAAGAGGAGGGCGGAGGAGGGAGAAGGAGGGGGGAGGAGGAGAAGGAGGAGGAGGAGGAGGAGGAGGAGGAGGCGGAGTTTTTTTTGCAATGCACGGCAGCCAGGCGCACACCCAAATCGCGGAAGCAAAAAGGCCGGGCGACAGGCTGGCAGTCAAAACACGCGGGCTAAACACCCGCCGAGGGCCACTCGCAGACCCCAGGCCTGGGAGGGAGGCCCTTGCGCAGCCGCAGCAGGGCAGTAAGCTGCGCCTTGGTCAGCGCGAAAGGTCCGTGCCTCGCCGCCTCGCACTCCTCCAGAAGTCGCGAGGGCCTGGAGTCAGCGTAGCGCCCGCAGAGGCTGCAAAAAGTGATGGCACCCTTGCGCCACAGAAAGTGAGAGGCATGCGGCACATGTCCAGCAATGCCCGAGCCAGGAGGCAAGCGAGAAGGGGGATCAGGCATCCCCAGAGAACGAAAGAGCTGCTCGTCGATGGGCGGCAGCCCCGAGTACGAGCGCGGCAGCCTGACGCAGACCCGAAGCGCGGGAGCTGCGTCCGCTTCTGGCTCGACCGCAGGCTGAGGAGGAGGCGGAGGAGGAGGAGGAGGAGGAGGAGGAGGAGGAGGGGGAGGGGGAAGAGGAGGGGGGAGGAGGAGAAGGAGGAGGAGGAGGAGGAGGAGGAGGAGGCGGGGAGGCGGGAGGAGGAGGAGGAGGAGGAGGGGGGAGGGGGAGGGGGAGGACGAGGGAAGAGGAGGGCGTAGGAGGGAGAAGGAGGGGGGAGGAGGAGTGAGGAGCCATAGGGCAGGAGGAGGAGCAGGAGGAGGAGCAGGAGGAGGAGCAGGAGGAGGAGCAGGAGGAGGAGGGAGGAGAAGGAAGAGGAGAAGGCGGAGGGTGGAGGAGGAGGAGGAGGAAGAGGAGGAAGACTGATATGAAACATATGGAGGAGGAGGATCATACTAGTACCAATAACAAGAAGAAAAAGAAGGCGAATCATACTTGTAAGAAGAATGAAGAGAAGCATAAGGAATCAATGACGATGAAGAGAGCGAGGAGGAGGAGGCGGAGAGTGAGCCAGGAATGGCAGGGGAAGGGGAAGGGAGAGGGGGAGAAGGAGGAGGAGCAGGAGGAGGAGGAGGAAGAGGAAGAAGAGGAGTAGTAATAGTAGTACGAGTAATAATCAGAAGGAATAATAATAAGGATGATCGTAATTTTAGTGTCACAATACTGTGAAGAAAAAGAAAGTGAATAGTACGAATACGAAATCAATACGAATATCAATAATAATAATCGTCAGAAGAAGAAGAGGAGGAGGAGGAGGAGGAGGAGGAGGAGGAGGTGGAGACGGGGGAGGCGGGGGAGGAAGGGGAGGAGGGGGAGGAGGAGGAGGAGGAGGAGGAGGAGGAGGAGGAGGAGGAGGGGAGGGAGATACGAGTCCACACCGCATTTGGTTGGATGACCCAGTCGAATGTGATGTCCCAGTCCATACCGCAGCCGGCTGGATGCAGCAGGCCCAAGACCGAAACCGCTGGAAGCAGGCAGAGGGTCTTTTCGCAGCAACGTCGAATTATGTCATATGTCATGGTTTTGTCGTGTCTGTGTGCTTCCGTTCTTGCCTCTGTTCTTGTCTTGGTTCTGGCTCTCGGCTACCCTCCATCCCTCTCCGTGGCGTCTCCCCCTTGTCCTTGCGTGCTCTTGCCCTTGCGAGGTGTGGTGTGTGTGTGTGCGTGTGTGTGTGTGTGCGTGTGTGTGTGTGTGTGTGTGTGTGTGTGCGTGTGTGTGTGTGTGTGTGCGCGTGCGTGCGTGCGTGCGTACATGCGTGCGTGTGTGTGAGAGAGAGAGTGTGGGTGCGTGTCTCCTCGCCTTTCTTTTCTTCCATTTCCTCCTCCTCCTCCTCCAGCCCCTGGGTTCGAGAGTTCCAGGACTTCGGGCCAGAGGCACGCGAATTCAATGCTTCCAGGCACCCACGGCCGCGCGGCCGTTGCGAGATGATGGGGCGCCGCCGACCATGTCAAGGTTACGGGTGCTCGGATGGAACCCCATGTGGGGCACTGGCAACCGACTCCAGGAGATCGCCGCCTGCACGAAGAACATGGACTTCACTCTGTTGGCGGGAACCCAAAACGTGCGCAGGGAGTCGGAACAGGTGCCTCAACGAAAGGTGGAGGGAAGAGTGGTTCTTGAAGCAGCAGTATCATCAGGTTTGTACACTAATCGTAGTGCGGGTGTGTCTATTGTACTAGGCCGAGAGTTCCGAGGCCATCATGCGAAACGGGTGTTCTTCAGCCCGCCTGAGCTCTGGAGTCGTTGTCTCGCCGCTCGTATTCGACACAACATAGTGGACGTGTGTGTTGGGGTTCCCTACTATCCTCCTCAACCTCGAGGGAAAGGGGCGGGGCCGAAGCACACGCAGACGGTCGCCAGGATGACCCAGTGGTGGTGAGAGTGTCTCGACCAACTTCCAGCACGTTGTTTGCCGATTTTCTTCGCCGATTTGAACGATGGGCTCGGCTGTCGTCGCATCGAGGGGAAGTGGGAGGAGTGTGACAGCATCGCGGTGGGTCAGACGCGCACGAGGGAGAGGCGGAGGCAGGGAGCAGGAGAGTCGGTGGCACATCTGCTGGAGCAGCACCACCTTCTGGCGGCGAATACCTTGGGCCCTCTTGGTCCAAAATTTTACGGTGATGAACCCGAAGGGCCCTCGAGTTTGGTCGACTTCCTGTTCATCCCGCAGGGATGGGGCGCCCGCCTGGCTCGATGCCATACTTTACGAAGGATTTGCGCGCAGTTGCAAGTCCAGAGTGGACGCCCCCCTCGAGATCATGTCCCCCTCTACTTGGAGCTACATCACCCCGAAGGGCCCCAAGAACGTGTCCCTGTCCAGCGGGCTCGCTGGAATACCTCCTCTATTATGCTTGCTGTCCGCTCTGGATCTCAGCGCATCGCCTTTGTGGAAGGAGTGGGGCAGTGGATACGGGAACGGGGGGGGGATAGGGTACGGGTTCATGACCAGGATGCCCCAGACCACTGTTTTGAGTTTCTAGAACAGGGACTGGTGGAGGCGGGGTCGGACATATTTTGCGAAGATACAGATATGCCGCATGATTACTCTCATTGGGCCGCATGGCGCCGTGAGCTGCTGAAGAAGCGCATTGAGTTGCGCGCTTCTCGCTTGCAAGCCACGGATTTGCCAGCGGTCGAAGAGGAGCTCCGCGAGGTATCGCAGAGGATGCGTCTGCTTAGACAACGGCACATGAGGGCGGAGAGGGCTTCCTTTTATGCAGGCTTCCAGTGAGGCATGGGCTAGAAGGAATATATCGGATGCGATGGGGTGGGCGAGGAGAGCGGCTCGTTGTAGGTTTTCCTTAAAAAAAACGTGATGGTAGACGCTTTGGAGCTACCCCGATCGCTCGTCAGGAGTGGTTGGATGTCTGGCAGCCACCTGGAGGGGAGGGGGGCATGAAAGTCATCCCTATCGATTTGGAGCAGTGGCGGAACCAGTGGGACGACCTTTATCTGGCCCAGATTTACGACATTGCCCGTTACGATCCCCCTTTCAGGGAACTGGCTTTGGAAGACATCAAACGTCTCCGAAAGTATGTTCGCAAAGCATCCAAGAGACGGGCCGTCCCAGACGGTGCCGCCCCACTGGAGCTCTGGTGGCAGATGTTGCACCCCGATGTGGGCCTGGAGGGTCTACGCGCTGGCCTCGGCGCTCAGCGTGCACCGGTGGAGCCGACTTTCTCTTTTGAGGTGCTACTCGACGCTTTCAGGAAGGTGCGAATCACAGACATGGCCCCTCTCCATTGGAGTACTAGTCGGGGGTGCGCTCTACACAAGTCGGCCCAACCTGGGCCTCGGGGCAAACGCGCGGTCCACGTCCTCCCCGTCGTGGGCAAAGCGTTCTTCGCTGATCTCTTCCCCAATGAGCTCCCCCCTGAAGACTATGGGTTTCAGAGGCATCGTCGTCGGGAAGGGGCTGTCTTGGCATCTCAGGTGGTTGGGTGGAGATTGCGACAGGCGCGATGGAGCTTTGGGGCTAGTCTCAAGGATATGAGCAACGCGTTTGGTAGCACTCCTGGACGGCCATGGACACGAGCATGGCCCTACACGTATCTGATGAGAATTTACTGCTGTGCAAGAAGCGCTATCGTGATGCCGCGGTTTCACTACCTAGTGATGAGGGGGATGTGGCGGTCAAGACCAGGGTGGGAGGAGTGATGGGGGATCCGTTTATGGTTGCAGCGTTCTCGACTACATTTCAGCGCCCTGTGCAGCAGTGGACGGAGTCGCTCCGTGCCGCTGACCCATCTTCGCACCTCTTACGCGCTGACTGGCAAGGTCAGGAAGTTGATTTCAGCCTCTTTAAGTATGCGGACGACCTTTTATCGCTACACCCTGATCGCTCAGGGCGACCTCATGGGCTCCTTCCTCGCCAAGTTGCGCGTGTCAGACGATTTGCTAGACTCTCACCTCCAGGAGTGCGGGTGCCAACAGAATCGGGGGAAACGAGAGCTGGCGGTCTGGCTGGAGGGGGAGGGAGGCATGGCTTGTCGTCGTTGGCTTCGTGGGCCTGGACGGGCTCTCATCTCTGGGGCTCTGAAGGAGGAGGTGCGGTACCTGGGGCCCTGCGTTTCCATGCCTCAGGCTTCGAGTCAGGAGGTGACCAGACGACATCAGGCTGCACGCTCGGCTTTCTACTCCCTGGGCGGTTTCTGGACGTTGTCTCCCCCTTGGAAGTTTACTCGGGCGATCTTCTTATCCCTTGTGCAGAATTCGGCTCGATGTGGACTGGAGGCGTTCTTGCTCGCGAAGCAGCAGAGCGCCCGCCTGCATGCTACTATCGCTAATTTTGCCCGCGTGCGCATGCGAGGCCGCGCACGATGGACTACTTCAACTGGCGCAGTCAGGACGATGTCCAACCAGGCCGTGCTAAAACACTTGCGTATTTGTGAGACCTCGGTGGAGCTGGGCATTCGTCGACTCAACTGGTATAAGTCTTGGGCTGCCCACCCCGCCAGCCACACCCAGCTGTTCGCGGCCCTTTTCGGGGAAGTGCGTTTCGAGTCGGGGGGGGGCGCCTCTCGTCGGCGGATACCTGACCCCCAAGGCCCCCCCCCCCCTGGGCTCGCAGGGTCTCTGAGGACTTCTACTGGGCACAGGGGCTCATACGTGACTCGGAGGATGTAGTGGGAGCTCTCGCAGATCGTCCTGGCCTCATGTGGGACCCCGAGGTGCGCCACGAGCTTTTGAACATCGATTTCATTGTGATGCGGAGTTGCTTCTTTGGAGTGACTATCGCCCCCCTGGTCTGGGAGCCGAGGTGGGAAATGACGATGGTCGTGATCATGGGGCACGAGAATTTCCCGAACCCGAAACGCGTTATCGTTGCCAGTTCGAGGGGTGTGAGGAGGCGTTCACCATGCGCAAGGGCGTGATGGCACATATGAGGTCCCGCCACTCGCTGCGCCCCCTGTGCCACGTGCTCACCCCCAGTAACACATGTATCTGCTGCAGGGAGATTTTCTGGGACAGGGCATGTGCTGCTCGGCATAGTGTGCTTGCTGTGCGACGGGGACACGGTCGATTCGGTGTGTGTGTGTGTGTGGGGGGGGGGGGGGGGGGAACGTTTCGCCCTCTTGGAGCCTCCATCGCCATTGTCGCGTCCTCAGTGTGATGTAGAAGCTTCAGACTTAGACGCACTATGCCAACACCTACGCAGCCACTTGCCTGGCCCTGTTCTCCCGCGGACCCGCCAGATTCGTGAGCACTCTGGGGCTCATGGCGGAGCTCACGCCGCCCGCGTGGACGCAGGCCGCGTCGGAGACGAAGAGGGGGGCGGACGAGGGCCCAGGCTCGGAGGAAAGCCGTCGAAGCGCGCCAAGGGCGGGGCCAAGGGCGACAAGAACGAGAAGGACCTCACCACGGCCCTCGTGCTCCTCCTCACCAAGCGGCGCTTCACCTCGGCGCGAGAGCTCGCCAACTTAGCGGGCGCAGTCTACCAGGCGAAGGGGCCACTCAGCTCATGATCGACTCAGGGCTCAAGTACGACGAGATGTCCAGGCAGATGAAAGAACGTCAACGGGCAGGCGAAAGGGTAGACTTTCGCGCTCGTGGGCCCCCGCACGTGCAGTTGTGGGCCGCGGTCTGCCTCGACCTCGTCACCAACGTGAAGAAGTTCATCCAGGGCGGCAAAGAGGAGTACTCCGAGGCGGAGACCAAGAAGTTCAACGGGTACTTCGCGAAGTACATCCAGAGCGCCGCCCCGCATACCGTGGGCAATCACGCGCTGCACTTCCGGTATCGGAAGCACAAGGGGCGCAAGACCGAGACGAGTGGCTCCTCGAGCCAGCAGCAGCAGATGAAGAAAGGGCGGCTGACCTTCGCCTTCAGCTACAACGAGCCTGGCATGATGGCGAGGGAGCTGGTCCTCTGGTGGCTCAACTACGAGGAGGACCAGAAGAGGGCGGAGCAGTTGATCGGCCCAGCCCCGAAAGGACCTCTCGAGCGAGAAGCTGCGAGGATCCTGAATTTGATCGAGAAGAAATGAATCAGGTCCTGGGCTCGGGTGGACCAATGAGGCCTGTGAGGCCCGTGCGGGAGGAGGATAGGAGTAGGAGTAGGAGCCGTGGAAGGATGGGGGTGGGGATCTGAGGAGATCTTCACAGTCCAACAGGGGTGCTTTTTCAGGTAGTATTCGTTTGGCAAGTCTTGTGGCCAGGGGAGTGATTTCATATCATTTTCGGACCCCCGATTTTGCCACGTATCAGCAGGCTGATCTTCCCGTGGTCCCCCTTGTGGTAGCGCCCAAGAGGGCCCCGCGCAGGGGGAAAGGCAGTAGCAAAGGCCGAGGCCCCAGCCAACCGTCGGTCCCTTAGGTGGCCCCTCCCAGTACGCCTGCGTGGCGTCATGGAGGTTCGCTACCGGCTGGGGGCGGTGCTGGCCAAGCCAGTGTGGGCTGCCCTGTCTCTTTTCAAGTGATAACCCGCACTCCACTAAGTCGGGTTGCGCAGAGTTCTTTGCCAGGTTTCGTGGTGTGAGTTGAGCAACCCATTTGAACTCCCCGCGCATTGCGCATTGCTCATTCCTCCTCCTCCTCCTCCTCCTCGTCCTCCTCCTCCTCCTCCTCCTCCTCCTCCTCCTCCTCCTCCTCCTCCTCCCCCACTGAGGCTTAGGAGGCTGCCTGACTGCATTGGAGACTCTCCTTGCTTGGTTTTCTCTCCCAGTTCCCCTGTCTCCCCGTGTGTCGGCCCGGTCTGCCTGTCGCTCTTTCCGTGCTCTCCCCTCCTCGGCCTCGGCCGCGCGGCTTCTCGCTCCCCCCGCTCGGTTGCCGTGTTCCGTGCTTGTCCCGCGTCCCTTTGCCAGCCGTGTCCGGATGAGAGCTGCGCGGTCGGGGTTGCTGTGCCGGCGACTCGTACGCGGCGTGTCTCCCGAAGCTTTGTGAGATGCTCGTGCTTTTCCCAGTGGCAATCCCCGTTGGCGGGGCCTTCAGATCACCAGAACAGAACAGAGTTGCAAGCTGGGTGCGCTCGCGCCACTGCTGACATCATGCCTTTCCCTCTTATCCCTTCCCACTGCGCTGTTTTGCCCAAGCCTCCCTTGGTTGGGTTCTTGTTTTGAATAGAGCAGTGGTGTCGCCAACTCCCTTCTCCTCCTCCTCCCGCCGTCTGTCCCCCCCTCGCCTGCCTGCACCTGCCTGCACCTGCCAGCTGAGGGACCGCACAGTGGGGCCCCACGCGGACCCAAACGGGGCCTCGCCATCTCTGGGGGTGCGAAGTGTGAACCTGCCGCCACTTTCAAGGTCTGCTGCACAGTGGGGCCCCACGCAGACCCAAATGGAACCTCGCCATTCTTGGGGGGCTGAAGTGTGAAACTGCCGGCACTTTCGAATGCTGTTGGGGAGCCCGCACAGTGGGGCCCCACGCAGGCCCAAACGGGACCTCGCCATCCCTGGGGGGATTCGAAGTGTGAAGCTGTCGTCACGTTTGAGGGCTGATGGGGGAGCCTGCACAAAGGGGCCCCGCGCGGACCCAAACGGGACCTCGCCATCCCTGGGGGGCTGAGAAGTGTGAATTTGTCGCCGCGTTTGAGGGCTGTTGGGGGGCCCGCACAGTGGGGCCCCACGCGGACTTAAACGGTGCCTCGCCACCCCTTGAGGGGGCTGACAAGAGTGAAAATGTCGCCGCGTTCGAGGGCTGCTGCGGGAGCCCGCACAGTGGGGCCCCACGCAGACCCATACGGGACCCCGCCATCCCTGGGAGGGGTGGCGCGAAGTGTGAACCTGTCGCCGCGTTTGAGGGCTGTTGGGGGGCCAGCACAGTGTGGTGCCGCGCAGTTCCAAACGGGACCCCGCCATGCCTTGGGGGGCTGCGAAGTGTGAAGCTGTAGCCACTTTCGAGGGCTGCTTGGCGGGGCAGCACATTGGCGCCCCACGCAGATCCAAACGGGACCTCGCCATCCCTGGGGGGTTGCGAAGTGTGAAACTGTCGCCACTTTCGAGAGCTGCTGGGCGGGGCCAGCACAGTGGGGTCCCACGCAGATCCTAAAAAGACCTCGCCATCCCCGAGGAGGGGGGCTGCGAAGTGTGAAACTGTGGTCACTTTCGAGGGCTGTTCGGGGGCCAGCACGGTGTGGTCCCACGCAGATCCAAAAAGACCTCTCCATTCCCAGGGGGGCTGCGAAGTGTGAACCTGTCGCCACTTTCGAGGGCTGCGGGGGGGGCCAGGTGACCTCGCCATCCCTGGGGGGGGGCTGCGAAATATGAAACTGTAGCCATTTTTGAGGGCTGCTGGGGGGGGACATCACAGTGGTACCTCGCCATCCCTGGGGGGCTGCGAAGTGTGAACCTGTCGTCACTTTCGAGGGCTGCTGCGGGAGCCCGCACAGTGGGGCCCCACGCAGATCCGGAGGAGGAGGAAGAGGATGAGGGGTGGGGGATGAGGAGAGGGAGGAGAAGGAGGAGGAGAAGGAGGATGAGAAGGAGGCAGAGGAACAGGCGGAGGAGGAGGACGAGGAGGAGGAGGAGGAAAGGAGGGAGGCGAGGGACACGAGGGAGAATGACGATGAGCAAGAGGACAGGGAGGAGGAGGATGACGACGAGGATGAGGATGTCGAGGAGGAGGAGGAGGAGGAGGAGAAAGAGGAGGAGGAGGAGGAGGAGGAGGAGGAGGAGGAGGAGGGGGAGGGGGAGGGGAAGGGGGAGGACGAGGAGTGAGGCGAGGAAGAGGAAGGGGAGGAGGAGGGGGAGGAGAGGAGGAGGAGGAGGAGGAGGAGGAGGAGGAGGAGGAGGAGGAGGAGGGGGGGGGAGGAGGAGGAGGAGGAGGAGGAGGAGGAGGAGGAGGAGGAGGAGGAGGAGGAGGAGGACGAGGAGGAGGAGGAGGGGGAGGAGAAGGAGGGGGAGAGATGCGGGAGAGGAAAGAGGAGGAGGAAGGGGAGGAGGAGGGTTGCGGAGGAGGGGTTGCTTCTGTCGAGGTCATTATGATTCCACCTCGGTGTTTTCCTTTCGCTTCTCTTTCCCATTACAATGCCTCCTGGCCTTTTATACCTCTGTTCTGCGTGTCGGCCACGCACACTTCTCACGATACAGGTATACGCCGTGCAACGTCTCTTGCAGTGTTGCTGTCGCAATATGGTCGGCACACCTTCTAGCATCCCTTGGTGCCGATGGGTTGGGTACGTCGCAGGGTAAGTTTCCAGGCCTCCCTTGGTTGGGTGCTCGTTTGGCATAGAACGTTAAAGCTGCCAACTTCTTTCTTCTACTGCTCCCGCCCTCTGTCCCTCTCTCGCCCGCCTGCACCTGCCTGCACCTACCTGCTGGGGGACCACACAGTGGAACCCCACGCGGGCCCAAACGGGACCTCGCCATCTCTGGGGGGCTGCGGAGTGTGAACATGTCGCCACTTTCGAGGCCTGCTGGCGGAGCCCGCAGAGTGCCCCACGCGGACCCAAACGGGACCTCGCCATCCCTGGGGGGGGGCTGAGGAGTGTGAAATTATCGCCACTTGCGAGGGCTGCTGGGGGAGCCCGCACAGTGGGGTCCCACTCAGACCCAAACGGGACCCCGCCATCCTTGGGGGGGGGGGGTGCGAAGTGTAAAACTATCGCCAGTTGCGAGAGGTGCTACGTGAGCCCGCGCAGAGCCCCACGCAGGCCCATGCGGGACTTCGCCATCTGGGGGGGGGTGCGAAATGTGAATTTGTCGGCAGTTTTGAAGGCTGCGGGGGGGAAGGGGGCAACACAGCGAAGTGCCAGGCACATCCAAACGGGACCTCGCCAAACGGGCCTCTCGTGCGCGCATGTCGAGTTCGGTCGAACGCCTTTGCGCGCGCGTTGTCGCACTATTCCCTTGCAGCTGATGGGACGACGTGCACACGCGCGCGTCGTCGCGCGCACATGCCGGAATCCTTCAACAACTTTAGGTTTCGCACGGATTTCGACAACGATTGTCCCGATAACATAGAAAACACATGGTTCTGCACCATCAATGCTCACACTAATCCTGTGGTCGTGGTCTTGTGGAGTCTTAAGAAAGCCATAGGTGTTCAACGTGTTCATCAAATTCTGCCAGACGGGCCTCTCGCGCCGCATGTCGAACTCATTCGAATGCCCTTGCGCGTGCTGGGGGAGCACGATCCATGTCAAGCAAAACCACGCGGGCCGCGAACGCCGCCAAGAACCTTCATCGCCGACGCGAAGACATCGTCATCGTTATCGGCGAGCGTGATCAGCATCGACGTTATTATTGGCCTTGCCGTCGTCATTGCCACCATCGTCACCATCATCGCTACTTTCATGATTGTGTCTACCGCTGTCGTTGTCGCCATGATACCGCGCCGGCCCAAGTCACCGACTCTCACTGAAGTGCCCGCTGGGAAATGCCCAGCGGTCAGCGCCACCGCGGCCGCGTCGGTCGCGCCAAACTAGCTGGCCGCAGTGCGCGCGAGCATGCGCGGGATAGCGCGGCCGCGGAAATGCACACCAGCCAACGCCAAACACTCACCGCAATCGCCGCCGCATGGGTTTTGCAAACCAAGTTGCGGTTGGGTGGGTGGGATGTTTGCAGGAGTATGGGATGTGTCACCTCGTTTGTGAAAACATATTGCGCCACGTAGATTGTTTTTTCTAGAAGAGATGTAGGTTCTGCCCCCCTTTTCCCGGATCATCGGCACCGCCTGGGGGCGTGCAGTTCAAGTGTGAGTTTGCCCCATCGCTCGTGACAAATATGAGTTCATACAATCCCAGCCAAGATTGGCTCGACCCCCTGCTTCTCGTTGACTAATACTACGCGCGCGTATTCGTTGAGCACAAGGGGGCTGCCCAATGGGGCCGCGCCGGCGCAGGCTTACTGGTCACGGTGTAGGCGTACAAGGCCTACGTGGCGTCCGTCCTGTCGTTCGTGGGCCAGCTGGAGCCCCCGCCCGACGACAGCAAGGAGTGCGAGCTTCACGCTTGCCGGAAGCTGTTCCCAGGGCCTAGGGATTCGGCGCCCGTAGACGTGCTCAAAGACATGAAGGGCCTTGGGTTCCCGGTCGAGCTCCCCGACCTGTCCTTGACGATGCTCGCCGCGAAGGCCAGGGTCACTAGTTGGGAGGCGGGCGGCGCATTGCAGATCAGCGCGCGGAGTGCCAAGTTGCTTGCCTCGTATGCGAACCTGTCCGATGCAGCTTCTCTTGCGCGAGCAGGCTGGCCGCGACAGTGGATCTCGACGTCCATCCTGTCGTCCCTGGCCGAAGCCGCGTCCCAGGTACGAGCCATGCGAGAGAAAACGGCGACGCAACCTCGTTGGCGTCGGAGGGCGGGATGGCAGAAGCTTGCTGTCGCCCAGCTCCGCCTTTCCCAGTTTGGCACGGCCGGCGCAATCGCGCTCCCGGCGCTGGCCCGCCGCCTAGCGCGGTGGCCTCTACAGTCGCTTCTGCGCCGGCGCTCGGCCGCCGTTTTGCAGGTGCTCCGGATCGTGGGTGAAAAGTGTCAGCCGCGCGTCTGGGCCGCAGTTCTGCGCCTCTGGTGCCACGGATGGTGCACGAGCGCGCGATTCGGCGGCAACGGCCGCTGCCAATTTGGATGCCGCACAGGTGAGGACAGTCTTCGCCGCCCGGCTTTCTGCCCAGTCGCGCGCGCCCTCCCCGGCGCCTCCTGCCCCACAACCGCACTCGCCCTCGATTGGGAACCCGGGGGACTGACCCAGATGCCACTGTACAGTGGGCCCTCCACATATACAGCCTTTACCGGGTACACAATGCACGTCGGCATGGGCACCTGGCGGACGCCGCAGACATTGCCGGGGCTTACCGCGAGTATGAGCGCGAGGGGGCCCGGGGCAGACAGCCACACTCGGAAGAATAGGTGGTTGCTCAGGCTCGCTAGCTCACTTTCTCTCCCGCTGCTTTTTCTCTTCCCCTCTCCTCCCTTCCCCGCCCTGCACGAGCGTGTTGCCGCAATTTCGGCCACGTTCTCAGGTCACCCCTGCAGCGTGTGCGGTTGCATAGCGAGCCCCCGAGGCCGGGGCTATTGTACATATTTTGTTGATGAAGTTGCACATGGCGTGTCAGGGATGGATGTCTTATTTGAGAATTCCAGTGGTCCTTGCATTCTTTGTCCTGCAGTCCGCTCCTGTTCGTTTGTTTTTCCTCCGAGCCAGTCGCTAGCGTCTAGGCAGGCGTCCGTCGTGCGCGGCTTCGGGAACGATTTGGTAGGGATCAGCAGTGGCCCGAGTGCTGATCCCTACCAAACGCGATTTTCGATCACCGCGTCAGGCCTGCAGATTCTGGCAGGGCAGCTTTGGCTGGTTCAGCAGATTTCTCAGTGCGTTCCCGTGGAGCAGTACGGCGGTCAGAAGCTTTGGTAGGTGCTGGTAGGTGCGCGCAGCAGGCTGAGTTCTTCTCTTTGCCCCTCTCTGTGTCTCCTCCTTCCCACTGCATGGTAGGATTCTCAAACAGTTCGTTGTTGTTTCTCGCCATTTCGTTGTTCACTTTGTGGTAACACGTTTGTAAGATCTCACCTCACTGAGCGCCAGACCTCGCGGTCTCGGCCCGGGTTGCTGTTGTCACACCCTCTTCCTTTTCCTCTTCCTTCTCCTCGCCTTCCTCCTTCCTGTCTTGTTTCCTCGGCGTCGCAATTGTGAAGTTATGTTTCTCTGCGATTGCTCTGCGTTGGCCATGTAGGCGCCTAGACTGCCGAGCGGTCGGGCGATGACCTCCGCGGTCTATAAGCTTGCTTTATTGCCCATTCTCCTAGTCCCAGGGTGCGCGCGACAGCTCGCCTATTGCAGGTTGGCTTGACCGCTGCTCCTGGCTTCTGACTGGTTTCTCTGACCTCGTTCGTCCTTTTCCTCCTCCTGCTCCTCCTTCGGCCGCCCCGAGTCCAGAACGATGGTGTGTTTGGTGTGAACGGTTGGAAGCCGTCCCGGATGCACGCACATTGCGATCGCCAGGCGTATGAGTTTTTTTGTCGCCCGTGTCTGGATAGCCCCCTTGAGGGGCAGCGGATTATTCTTCGTGTCTTGAGCGTTTTCCCCGCGGGGAAACAAAGTATTCGTTGAGCACAAGTCAGAAAATTTGCCAAATCCCGACCAGCAGAACATGATACACGTGTGCACGCGTGCACTGTCGCGCCCGCATGCCGAAATCCTCCAACGCAACGACCTTCGCTGCAGCACGTAAGGACTTCAAGATCGATGCCTCGGGCCATGTTGGGAGGCAATTCTGGGTTTTCTGAGGCCTTTTTGGAGCCATGCTGGGCCGTCTTGTGCGCTCTAACCCTTCGCGGTATTCCACGTCCAGTCCCTGGTGGAGGGGGGAAGGGGCAGGGTAAACCCTTCCCAAAGAGCAAACTTTCTGAACCACCTACACGGCCTGGTGAGATGTCTCGCTTCAGGGTGTGAGTGGTGAAGAAATCTCAGGCCGAACGCCTGGCCCGCCCTGCCGACACGCCTGGGGGATACGACAAGGCGGCGTTAGTTATAAAGAAAGCTGATGGAGGATGGCAAACAGGAGGAGGAGGAAGAGGAGGAGGAGGAGGAGGAGGAAGAGGCGGAGGATGAGGGGGAGGAGGAGGACGGAGGACGGAGGAGGGGGAGGAGGAACATGAGCATGGCGAGCCGAGTGGCCAGGACGATCCGAATTATGATAGCACATGAGGGAGGTGGAGGGTAGCGATTGTTATCGTGCTGGTTACCAGTGGTAATGTTTGCAGACCAAAGGCTATTAGTTTCATTATGATGCGGATTGCGGTGGTCATGGCGACCTTGGTCATTGCAGTGGTGGCGTGAACGATGACGACCATCACGGTTTCGAGGGGAGGGGAACGAGTAGGGGAGGCGGGCGAAGCGGATGAGGAGTATTAGGAGGAGAGGGCGTGGCCAGGCGATTTTCCAGCACGGCAAGATCGACGACAGCGCCTTTTGTCTGGACTTCAAGGCTTCGCTGGCCTGAAGGGGGGAGGGACTGAGGGGAATAGGGAGGGGGAGGGGAAGAGGATGAGGGGTAGGAGTAGGAGGAAAAGGAGGAGGAGGAGAAGGAGGAGAAACAGGAGACGAAGGGGGAGAGGGAGAAGGAGGAGGAAAAGGAGGAGGAACAGGAGGAGGAGGACGCGGAGGAGGACGAGGCGGAGGAGGAGGGGGAGAAGGAGCAAGAGTAGCAGGAGGAGGAGGAGGAGGAGGAGGAGGAGGAGGGGAGGGGGGGGAAGAAGGAGGGCAGGAGAGGCAGGAGGAAGGCAACCATCTCACTTCGTTTCTCTTCCCTCCCCCATCCCGTTCCTCGTGGGCGGAGGAGGGGGGAGGGAGGGGAGGCAGAGAGGGACGGAGGGAGGTAGGCGGCGGGAGGGAGTGTGCGAAGGATTCCATCAGGACATCCCGCCCCAATCACATTCGAAGAGCATGTGGTTACCCGGGTTTGCTTGGGCATTCTGCTCTTGAGTGAGCGCCCAGACCCAACTTGCACCGTCCCCCTGCTCTTTTTGGCTTGGGTGCGGCATGGAGGGGGAGGAGGAGGAGGAGGAGGAGGCGGAGGAGGCGGAGGAGGACGAAGACGAGGACGAGGACGAGGAGAGGACGAGGACGAGGAAAAGGAAGAGGAAAAGGAAGAGGAGGAGGAGGAGGTGGAGGAGGAGGACGAGGAGGAGCGAGGAGGGAGGAGGGAGGAGGAGGAGGAGGAGTAGGAGGAGGAGGAGGAGGAGGAGGAGGCGGCGGATGAGGAGGATGCAGGAGGCAGAAGGCAGGAGGCATGAGGGAGGAGGGAAGAGGGAGGACGAGTAGGAGGAGGAGGAGGACGACGAGGAGGGCGAGCACAGGGGCCATGACGATGATGATGGCGAGCAGAGGGGTCAGGATTATGAGGATGGCGAGCAGAGGAGGAGGAGGAGCAGGAGGAGGAGGAGGATGAGGAGGAGGCAGCGGAGACGGAGGAGGAGGAGGACCAGTGCAAACCCAAGACCCATCAACGATGTTGGAGTACTCCCTTCCTCCAATATACTTCCCTTCTTCACAGGCCACTACGAGAATTAATACCACTGTGGGAATTGCACCGTTGGAGGACAACTGTGTGTAAGTCCGGAAGCGTGCCAAAACACCATGTCTCAGGACTTCGGCGCCACTGGTTAACCTGACTGCTGCGTCTTGGCGACCCTGAATCGTGCCAGAACAACATTCCTGGGACTTCAACACCGCGAAGCAGCGTACCTGTTGCGCCCTGACAACCCTGAACAGTTCCAACACGCCATTTCTGGTATGTTCGCCATGAGGACCAGTATGGACCAGTGGAACTCTTGCAGCGGTTTAAAGCGAATGTGCGCGACGCTAAGGCGAGAGCTGCATTTTGAAACACCGCCCTCAAACCAAGCCACCTTGGCAATGGTTGATAACGAAGGTGCGCGGCGCTAGGGCGAGAGCCACATTTTGAAAACGACCCGCCCTCATTTGTGAAACCTTGCACAGTTTTAAAACGAATGTGCGCGGCGTTAAGGGGAGACCCACAGTTTGAACACGGCCCGCCCTCAAATCGTGAAGCTATGGTAAACATTGGCAAACGTGGTGAGAGCCACACTTTAAAATGCCACCCGCCCTCAATCCGTGAAACGATTGCCAGTGTTGAAGGTTCAGGCGCACAGATGGTAAGGAAGTCGCAGCCGAAGCGCTCGGCCCGCCCTTCCAACTGGCTTCTGTGTGCGACAGGGGGGGCTTCTTCATACGGAAAGGAAAGGAGGAGGAGCACGAGGAGGAGGAGAAGTAGGAGGAGGAGACTGATACTGATACTGATACTGAGGCGTAGGAGGAGGAGAAGGAGGAGGAGGAGGAGGCGGAGGCAGAGACGGAGGCAGAGGCGGAGGCAGAGGCGGAGGATGAGGAGGCGGAGGGGGCGGAGGGGGCGGAGGAGGAGGAGGCGAAGGATGCGGAGCAGGAGGAGGCGGATGAGGAAGAGGAGGAGGATCAGGAGGAGGAGGATGAGGAGGAGTAAGAACAAGACGAAGGCTAATACTACGAATCGTAATACTCATCATCGTAGTAAAAGTACGACCACTCATACCACTACGAATGATACTACTAGTGCCAGGGGTAGCCATATTAATAGTATAGGTAGTAGTAATAGTAGTATGAATCATACTAGAACTAGTAAATCTAATCGCAATAGTAATACTGCTAATCACACTCACATTACTACTCTTAACAGTTTTATTAATCATACGCATATTACCAATACGAATCACAGTACGACTCACAACAACCAATACAACTAATATTAGTATTATTAGTAGCACGAGGGATACTGCGAACACGGGCTAAGACTGCTGGTAACAGAATACGAATGCGAAATCGACTAGTAATGCTAACACGCGTACGATCAATAATCATACTACGACGACTAATAATACTAAGACGAACCATGTGAAAAACAATGATATTAATAATAACACGGATAACACTAAACCGCTCATTATTAATAAGACGACGAAGCAGATGCATATTCATACAACTAAGATGAATAATGCTAACACTGCGTAACTAATTCCAGAACCATTCATGCTAATACTAGGGAAACGAGTAGAAATACGACGAGTAATCAGACGAACCTTTAGCACACGACGAATAATAACAATAATAATAATAATAATGACACGAATGATCAGAGTGAGGGGGCCGAACGGTCATTCACTGTCCCTGGGTGCGTGGCTGAAGTGGAATTCCGCGGTGCGGATTCTCGTTGTTGTTTGTTGTTGTTGTTGTTGTTGTTGTTGTTGTTGTTGTTTGTTGTTGTTTGTTGTCGTCGTCCCACCCGCAACCCGCCCCGCGACCCACCCGCGACCCATCCCGCGACCCACCCCGCGACCCACCCGCGACCCACCCGCGACCCACCCCGCGACCCACCCGGCGACCCACCCCGCGACGCACCCCGCGACCCGCCCGCGGCCCACCCCGCGACCCACCCGCGACCCACCCGCGACCCACCCGCGACCCACCCGCGACCTACCCCGCGACCCACCTGCGACCCACCCGCGACCCAAACCACGTTCAAGGTACAAACCACCATTTTCGGCGCTTGCGGCGGGTTTTTTTTGCAGTCCTTCCAGGTGGAGAGCCCGCGACCCACCCCGTGACCAACTCGCGACCAACCCGCGACCCAAACCACGTTCAGGGTACAGACCACATTTTTCGGCGCCTGCGGCGGGCATCTTTTGCATTCGTTTCAGGTGGAGAGCCCGCGGCCCACCCGCGACCACGTTCAGGGTACAAACCCACATTTTTCGGCGCCTGCGGCGGGCATATTTTGCATTCGTTTCAGGTGGAGAACCCGCGGCCCACCCGCGACCCAAACCACGTTCAGTGTACAAACCAATTTTTTTGGCGCCTGCGGCGGGCTGCTTTTGCATTCCTTCCAGGTGGAGGTGGAGAGCCCGCGACCCACCCGCTACCTAAACCACGTTCACTGAACAAACCAATGCCGCAAAAGCGCGGCGGCGGATTGTTGCATGCCGTCTGAGCCCGCAAGGACCTCTTCAATCCCTGCGCATCCACACCAGCCCGTCCAGCAACTCTGCCCTGGCGAGTTGCCTTGATCAGAGAAGGCGGGGAGCATAAAGTGGATTATCCCGGCAAAGCAACCTAACAGCGATGTGTAGGAGCATATCTGGAAGCATTCCCCTTAAGATTCAGATGAGAATCCAGTTGTAGAATTCTGCTGTTCTCGCAGTCGTAGTCGCATTCGCGATGACAGTCGCAGTGGCAACGGCAGTCACAGTCGCAGCCTCAGCCTCAGCCTGCCTCAGCCTCAGCCTCAGCCTGCCTCAGCCTCAGCCTGCCTCAGCCTCAGCCTCAGCCTGCTTCAGCCTCAGCCTCAGTCTGCCTTCAGCCTCGGCCTCAGCCTCAGCCTGCCTCAGCCTCAGCCTGCATCAGCCTCAGCCTCAGCCTCAGCCTCAGCCTCAGCCTGCTTCAGCCTCAGCCTCAGTCTGCCTCAGCCTCGGCCTCAGCCTCGCCTCAGCCTCAGCCTGCACAGCCTCAGCCTCAGCCTCAGCCTGCCTCAGCCTCAGCCTGCCTCAGCCTCAGCCTCAGCCTGCTTCAGCCTCAGCCTTAGTCTGCCTTCAGCCTCGGCCTCAGCCTCAGCCTGCCTCAGCCTCAGCCTGCATCAGCCTCAGCCTCAGCCTCAGCCTGCCTCAGCATCAGCCTGCCTCAGCCTCAGCCTCAGCCTGCCTCAGCCTCAGCCTCAGCCTGCTTCAGCCTCAGCCTCAGTCTGCCTTCAGCCTCGGCCTCAGCCTCAGCCTGCCTCAGCCTCAGCCTGCATCAGCCTCAGCCTCAGCCTCAGCCTGCCTCAGCATCAGCCTGCCTCAGCCTCAGCCTCAGCCTGCCTCAGCCTCAGCCTCAGCCTGCTTCAGCCTCAGCCTCAGTCTGCCTTCAGCCTCGGCCTCAGCCTCAGCCTGCCTCAGCCTCAGCCTGCATCAGCCTCAGCCTCAGCCTCAGCCTGCCTCAGCATCAGCCTGCCTCAGCCTCAGCCTCAGCCTGCCTCTGCCTCAGCCTCAGCCTGCTTCAGCCTCAGCCTCAGTCTGCCTCAGCCTCGGCCTCAGCCTCAGCCTGCCTCAGCCTCAGCCTGCATCAGCCTCAGCCTAGCCTCAGCCTGCCTCAGCCTCAGCCTCAGCCTCAGCCTGCCTCAGCCTCAGCCTCAGCCTCAGCCTCAGCCTGCTTCAGCTCAGACTCAATTTCCTTCAGCCTCGGCCTCAGCCTCAGCCTGCCTCAGCCTAAGCTGCATCAGCCTCAGCCTCAGCCTCGCCGCCTCAGCCTCAGCCTGCCTTCAGCCTCAGCCTCAGCCTGCCTCAGCCTCAGCCTGCCTCAGCCTCAGCCTCAGCCTGCTTCAGCCTCAGCATCAGTCTGCCTTCAGCCTCGGCCTCAGCCTCAGCCTGCCTCAGCCTCAGCCTGCATCAGCCTCAGCCTCAGCCTCAGCCTCAGCCTGCCTCAGCATCAGCCTGCCTCAGCCTCAGCCTCAGCCTGCTTCAGCCAAAGCCTCAGCCTGCTTCACCTTCGCCTCAGCATCAGCCTGCAATCCAGCCTCAGCCTGCATCAGCCTAAGCCTCAGCCTCAGTCTGCCTCAGCATCAGCCTGCCTCAGGCCTCATCCTGCCTCTGCCTCGCCCAGCCAGGAATGGAGTTCTGGGAAGTGGAAGAGCACGAAGTGGCTTACAGTGGCTCCGGGCATAAAATTGGCCCGGCGAATGGAGTTCTGCGGAACTCGAAAAAGCGCACGAAGTGGCCTACACGTTGGCTCCGGGCATTGTGAATGTGCCGGGAATGGAATTCTGGAAGTCGAAGAGCACGAAGTGGCTTACAGTAGGCTCCGAGCATCCAAAATGTGGCCCAGGAATGGAGTTCAGGGAAGTCGTAGAGCACGAAGTGGCCTACAGTTGGCTTCGGGCATTCACAATGTGGCCCGGGAGTGGAATTTCGGGAGGTCGAAGAGCACGAAGTGGTATACAGTTGGGCTCCGGGCATTCGAGTGGTGGCCCGGGAATGGAGTTCTGGCGAGGTCGAAGAGACGAAGTGGTGTGACTGTTGCGAAAAACGATTCCCGGACCCAGCTCCCCGGATGCCGCCCCGGACTCGCTTGTGGAGAGTCAATTTGATGCTTCTCTTTGACCCTACTAGAAACCTATCAGTCTTCGATGTAGGTAAAAAAAAAAGATGCGTTGAAGTTATCTGGGAAAGGCAGGGGGAGCAGGAGGAGTAAACCGGGGACGAGGAAGAACGCGGAAAGAAGAGAGGATGTAAAGGATAATGTGGAAAGAAAGACGGAGGAGGAGGAGGAGAGGAGGGGCAGCGAGGCACGCAGGAGGCGGAGGAGGGGAGGAGGAGGACGAGAGGCGGGAGGGAGGGGGATGATGATGTGATGATGATGATGATGATGATGAGGATGATGATGATGAGATGAGATGATGATGATGATGATGATGATGATGATGATGATGATGATGATGATGATGATGATGATGATGATGATGATGATGATGATGATGATGATGGAGGCCGATGAGGGGGAGGACGACAACGGGAGGACGATGATGAAAGGACGAGGGGGGGAGAGGGAGGACGAGGAAGAAGAGGAGGAGGAGGAGGACGAGGTGGAGGAGGAGTCCGTAGCCATTTTGGCTCCAGCCTGCCGTGGGCGCCAGGCGGGCTGGCTGCTGGTTGCTGCTTCTGCGCTCAAGAGCGGCTCAGTCCCAGTCCCCTTTCGCGGCCCCCGCGATGCCGGAGGTCGGCCTGGAGGAGAAGGTTGGCATGGCTGCGGGGGCGCTGCCAGCCGCATGGCGGCCCAGTGGGTTGCGGGCTCAGGAGATACTGGCCCTTGGAGCTTCGGCAGCGAGGCGCGCCGCGCGACTCAGGCGCCAGCGTGCCTGCGAGGCTGCCCTCCGCAAGTTCCAAGCGGACGGCCTGGTAGCGCCGGGCTCATGGCGCGACCGCGAGATCGCGGCGAGACCTGCGCTGGTGCTGCTCCGCCGAGGGCCTGCCAGTTCCAGGCGGCCGCCGCCGCCGGCGGAACGCTGCGTGGCATGCGGCTCGCGTGCCAGCGAGGGGCTTCGCGCGCGCGTCCCCCGAGGACTTGGCCTGGGCTGCCGCGGGGCCCAGACTGGAATGCCAGTTCGCGAAGACAGGCGGCATCGTGGACGTGCCGTTCGAGTGCGTGCCGTGCCCTCCTTTGAGCGGGCACGCCGTGCAGTGCCTCGCGGAGGCGACGCCGGTGCTGGCGCCAGGAGCTTGGCTGCGGAGCGACCCCATCGGCGAGGCCTGCGCCTTCGGCCAGGGCCTGGCGGCGGGCTGGAGGCTTGCTCACCGCCAGGCACACGAGCCGCAGATTGAGTCCGACGAGCCCCCCGACGGCGACAGCGGCAGCCTCGAGGGACCGCAGGCCGACGCGGAGGTCATCCAGGGCATCGTGGAGTAGAGCTCCGAGTCCATCGCGAAGCTGGACCTCGAGCGCCAGGACTCCGAGCAGAAGCTGATCGAGTACTTGGAGTGGGTCGCCCTTCCCGCCGCGGCCCTGCAGCGGACGAGGGCGGCGTCGGCGTGCGAGCAGCCCTTCGTGCAGCTGGCCGTGAAGCTCGCGCAGGACGGGTCGGTGAAGGTGGGGCTCCGCAGTGAGGGGCGGATTCTTGCTGGCTGAGGCGTGTCACCGACCACCTCCGCCCTGGGAAACAGAAACAGAGGTGGAGGAGGAGGATGACGATGACGATGAGGACGATGAGGAAGAGGAGGGAGGAGGAGGAGGAGGAGGAGGAGGAGGAGGAGGAGGAGGAGGAGGAGGAGGAGGAGGAGGAGGAGGAGGAGGAGGAGGAGGAGGAGGAGGAGGAGGAGAGCGCCATCGACAGGGAAGGTGGGGGTCACGAGGTCAGCCGCATCGACGACGCCCGCGTCGCCCGCGCCCGCCCCCTCACTCTCATCCGCAATTGCGGGGTGCTACGTACGCATATTAATAAGAAGAGGAGGTAGGAGGAGGAGAAGAAGGAGGAAAAGGAGGAGAAGGAGGAGAAGGACGAGGAGGAGGAGGAGGAGGAGGAGGAGGAGGAGGAGGAGGAGGGAGGAAGGAGGAGGAGGAAAAGGAGGAGTGGAGGAGGAAAAGGATGAGGGGGGAAGAGGGAGAGGAGGAGAGGAGGAGGAGGAGAGGAGGAGGAAGAGGAAAGACGAGAGGGAAAAGGAAGAAGAGGATGATGGACGAGGAGGCGGGCGGAGTCGGAGAAGGAGGAGAGGAGGGGGAAGAGGACGAGGACGAGGAACGAGGAGGGAGGAGGAGGAGGGGGAGGGAGGGGGAGGAGTGAGGGAGGGAGGATGAGGAGGGAGAGTGGAGGGGGAGGAGGGAGGAGGGAGGAGGGAGGAGGGAGGATTCTTTGGGGAGGAGGGAGGACTGGGAGGAGGGAGGAGGGAGGAGGAGGAGGAGGGGAGGAGGAGAAAAGGAGGAAAGAGGAGGAGGAGGAGGAGGAGGAGGAGGAGGAGGAGGAGGAGGAGGAAGGAGGAGGAGGAGGAAGGAAGAGCAGGAGGAGGAGGAGGAGGAAGAGGAGGAGAAGGAGGAGGAAGAGCAGGGAAGAGCAGGAGGAGCAGGAGGAGCAGGAGGAGCAGGAGGAGCAGGAGGAGCAGGAGCAGGAGGAGTAGAGTAGAGGAGGTGGAGGAGGAGAGCGACACCCTCTTCCTCTTCTCTCACGCGCACACACGTTTCCTCCGAGACGCGTGGCGCGTGGTGGGCGAGCGCGCGACCCGGCGGAAGGCCAGCTGCCAGCGGGGGCGACCGAGACCGGGCGGGCAGCCCGCAGAGCCAGGGCGCCGCAGAGAAAGAGCAGGAAGAACGTTGATGGCCCGATATCTCACCACCACTACCATAGGTAGGATGAGGAGGAGGAGGAGGAGGAGGAGGAGGAGGGAGGGAGGAGGAGGAGGAGGAGGAGGACCTGACCAATCTTCCCATCTCCCCCGTCCTCCTATGGTAGTTGGTGGTGGAAAACTGCCCCATCAAAAGTTGCAGCGGGCGGCTTTTTGTCGTTTCTGGGCTTTGCTGGGGGCCGCCTTCCAGCCTCCTCCTTCCTCCTCCTCCTCCTTCCTCCACTCCCTGCCTCCCTCTCCCTCCCTCACCATCCTCCTCCTCCTCCCTTCTTCTCCTCCCTACTCCCCTCCTCCTCCTCCTCCTCCTCCTCCTCCACCTCCTGGGGCCGTCAGAAAGCGACTCGAGATGCAGAGGCGGCCCTGGGCAAGTGGCTTCGAGATCCCGTGGCGTCGGGCGGGCGGCAAAGGGAGGGGGGCAAAACAAGTTTTGGGGATCGGGGATTTGCAGGAAAATTGCCCTACATCGGCGTCAGTCACCCCAACATACTGATACTACATGTTCGTCGCCCCACAAGGGGCGACGCGCGCACCGAGAAATCTCATAGTATATGCGTCGTGGCGGGCGCTGTCTGGCCACACCGCTCGGGAAACGATCTATTACAATATGGGTATATTACATGTTCGGGTCGGCCGCGCGCCTCCAAGGAGGATGTGTAGTATTAGTATGTCTCTGTTCGTCCCACTGCATGGTCCTTGAGCTGCCACTGTGGGCCCCAAAGGTGCACGAAGGGCGCGCGCTTCTTAGCCCCATGTTTGCTGCCCCTCCGTTGACGAACACCCCAGGGGGCTGGCGTCACGAAAACATTGCAACGTCGGAGGAGAAGGCAGGCACGCCGCTTCAAGAGTCAGAGAAGCAGCCGTGCGCTTTTGGCCCCCCCGCCAGCGCGCCTTGGGTCCGCCGCAGGCGCCGCTGGGCATCGTGCAGGCCTTCGGCGCGGCCCTGACGGCCGCCTACTGGACGTGAGGGCGCCTCATCTCTCCAGGGGGTCGGCATCACCCAGTGCATGCTCGGATACTTTGTGTGCATCGGCCTCCCAGGGGGCGGCGCGAGCGCTGATAGATCTCATAGTATGTGCTAGGTGCTGGGCGCTTTCTGGCCATTTCGCCTGGGTGACGATGTGCTCTGAGAATTGTGTACTACACCCAGACACCCGAAATCCTGTTTTTTGTTCCACTGCGGGCCCCCCAGAAGTCCCGGCCTTTTCCCCAGGGCTGGTGTTGCATCCCGAGCCGTTTTCTGACGGTCCCTGGGCTTGGCGAGGGCCCGCGGCGGCCGAAAACGGCCAAACGCCTCCCGTCGTGATCCTTCCACGCCGCGAGCACGCCCGGGTACGCTCGTGTCGGACAAGCGCGGCCAGCACCAGCAGTGGGCAGTATCGGTACGCCCTTCTGCGTCCCACGGGGGTGGCTGGGACCTTGCCCCCCCAGCTGCGTGGCCCCGCGCGCCCACGAGTGGCGCGCCGCCCATCCCCCGTGTTGGCTTTTCCCTCGCAGGCAGGGTTCGCTCCGCATCCCAGCAGACGTCTTCGGGTGCTGCTGTACGCGTGGCCCTGGCACAAGACAAGGTCCAGAGGAGGAGAAGACACAGGTGCACGCCGGTCGTTGAAAGTAGGTATGTTTGGATATCCGGATCCCAATCTACGTCAAGCGCCTTCCTGCTTCAATCATCGATGTGTGTTGCTGTTTGTTTGTTGCGGGCCCGCATTCAGTCTACTTTGTCCGCCTTCCCACTTGATGCTCCACCTACCTCTTCCGACCAGCGGGTGCTGCTGCACGTCCTGGAGAGCCGTCGCCGCCATGGCTGGGTTATCCTCGAAGTTCTGGTCAGCACGCACCCCAGGAGAGGTCCGGGAACTGGTGGCATCGGTATCTCTCGACGGCGAGCGAGGGGGTGAAATGGAGAAGGCCTTCAGAGAGGTTTTTTGTGTAAAACAACTTTTCAGAAGGCTGGGGGACTCTAGAGCCTTTGAGAAGGCCCGCCCCTTCTCACTTCGCCCCCTCGCTCGCCGCCAAATCTTTCCTTTTATCCCCGAGATGTTCCCAGCTCTTCGCGCCATTTTGTGCCCCCTGGTGCCGTCCGGACCTCGTGAGGGGTGCTCCTCTAAAGGCCGTGCGGGCCTCCCTCCCGGGGGGCAGTGCAGGGGACAGTTTTGGCCAGCAGTACCTCTCCAGATCTCCGACTTCCTGTGATTTTTCCCAACCTTCCTTGGTTGGGCATTCGTTTTAAGTAGAGCACTGCGGTCTCAAGTCCTCCTCCTCCTCCTCCTTCTCCTCCTCCTCCCGCCTCCCGTCTCCCGCTCCCCTCTTGTCTCCTCTTGCTTTGTGCCGACCTCGCCCTGGGGGGCTGCGATCTGCGACACTGTCGCCACTTTCGAGGGCTGCTGGTGGGTCATGCGAATTGAGGCACCGCGGGGATCTGAGCGAGACCTCGCCGTCCCTGGGGGGCTGCGATCTGCGACACTGTCGCCACTTTCGAGGGCTGCTGGTGGGTCCTGCGGACTTGGGCACCGCGGGGATCTGAGGTAGACCTCGCCGTTCTGGGGGGCTGCGATCTGCGACACCGTTGCCACTGTCGAGGGCTGCTGGTGGGTCCTGCGGACTGAGACACCGCGGGGATCTGAGGTAGACCTCGCCGTTCTGGGGGGCTGCGATCTGCGACACTGTCGCCGCTTTCGAGGGCTGCTGATGGGTCCTGCGGACTGAGGCACCGCAGGGATCTGAGCGAGACCTCGCCGTCCCTGGGGGGCTGCGATCTGCGACACTGTCGCCACTTTCGAGGGCTGCTGGTGGGTCCAGTGGAGTGAGGCACCGCGGGGGCCTGAGGTAGACCTCGCCGTCCCTGGGGGGCTGCGATCTGCGACAATGTCGCCACTTTCGAGGGCTACTGTTGGGTCCAACGGAGTGAGGCACCGCGGGGACCTGAGCGAGACCTCGCCGTCCCCGGGGGGTGGGGGCTGCGTTAGTAACCACTACGACGCCCTTACTTGATCGGGGGCCTGCGAGTCTTCCGATTGCTGCTCGCAAAATCACATGCGTCCATGTTACGTCATCGCCCCCGTTGTAGCAATCCTGATGTACTTATGCCCCGCATTGCGCAAGGGTTGGGTACGTCGCCAGGGTTATTTACCCCGTGGGGCCCCACAGGCCTCGATCCATTGAGGCGGAGGAGGAGGAGGAGCAGGAGGAGGAGGAGGAGGAGGAGGAGGAGGAGGAGGAGGAGGGAGGAGGAGGAGGGGGAGGAGGAGGAGGGAGGAGGAGGAGGAGGAGGAGGAGGTGGAGGCGGAGGAGGGGGAGGAGGGGGAGGAGGAGGAGGGGGAGGAGGAGGAGGAGGAGGAGGAGGAGGAGGAGGAGGAGGAGGAGCAAGAGGGGGACATTCCCCATGGCTGGTCTTTCGTCCTGAGTTCTGTTTGCTGACATTCCCAGGGTCTGGCGAGGGTCGCCAGAGAGGCCCGACAGCTGGCCAAAAGCCGTCCTTCGTGCTTGTGTTTGTTTGGTTTACAGCGCGAGCAGATCCGGGCTTGGGCCAGGGACGCCCCTTGGCGATACCCGCAGCGCGTGTTGGCGCCCGCCGCGCGTGCACCATCCTGGGCGGCGCCCGCGGCGCCCCCGCTGCAGCCGTATACTGCCTGCCCCGCCGCTACCTTCAGGGTCAGCATCCAGGGGGGGATGCGGACCCACCGTACAGGAGGCGCAGGGGGAGCCATCTCGGGGAACAAACGATGGCGCAAACATGCACTGTCGGAGGTCCGCGCCGATGTCTCGGGGATCGGCGCTGAGAGCCCCTGGCGGTGCCTCCGGCGCCGCCCCCTGGCCCGCCCCGCGCGCAGGGGAGGGGTTCAGCGCAGATCCAAGAAATCCGCGCCCACCTCCGAAAGACTTATGTTGATGTCACTGCTAGTATCCCGACCATCGACCCCTATTCGCCCACCGATCGCCGAGGAGGGGCCCATAGCCCACCCTGCCCAGACGCGCGCCGATCTGTGCTATCTGGAGCCTCTCGCCGATGTATCGGCGATGTATCGCCGATTCCTGACGGCAGAACTGGAGCAGCAGGGTCAGCGGGAGTCTCCTCCTCTTCCTCCTCCTCATCCTCTTTCTCCTCCTCCTCCTCCTCCTCCTACCTCTTCCTCAGACCTACCTGCCTACTCCCCAACTCTCCTACACTCCTCAGGATGTAGTCACCTCAATCCACCTTCCTCAGCCCCTCCTCCTCTACAATCCTCCTCCTATCCTACGCCTCTAAGCTCTATACTCAAAATCCTCCTTCTACGCCCCTCCTCCTATTCCTCCACTCTCAATGCTCCTCATCCCTTCCCCTCTTACCCCTTCTCTGCTCCTCCTCCTCCTCCTCCCTCCTCCCTCCTCCTCCTCCTCCTCCTTCTCCTCCTCTTCCTCCTCCTTCTCCTCCTTTCCCCCCCATATGGTTTTCAATCCGCGGACCCAGTCGGACGGACCTAGAATCGAGATAAATCCATTCCAGAGCGTTCTGGAACGCCCTCGGAGCCCTCCGGAACGCTCTGACGCGGCCGCGGCGCCCACTACATCGTCCAAGCCCACTTACTCTATTTCTAATTTTTGTCTGTCTGATTGTGTCACGATGTTGATTGTCCCTCCATCTTTTTTTTAAATCCGCGGCCCCAAGGTCCGTTTTTGTTGGTGGCCCCAGGGTGGCCGGTGCACGGCCCCCAAGGGCCGACGCCGAGGCAATACCAGCCGACCGACAAGAGTCACGCCGCCATCGCTTCCGACAACATACAGTGGGACCGAGGAAGATCGAGGTCGGTTCGGGGAGGGTACCCTAATGTTTTCGTGTTTGTTGGATGTTCTTGGGCATCCTGGGGGAGGGCACCGTCGAATGCTCTTCAGTTTGGGCCAACGGAGGGTCTCGTGCTCGTGTTCTTGAGGGATGTTCGTCTGGCCTAGGTCCGACTGTGAAAGTGACCTTTCGCTGGAGTTAGATTCGGTGCGGGCCCAATGGGGTCCCCCGATCGCTGAGCGCAAAGCGATAGCAGCGGCTTGCGCGCCTGGTTCGGGCCACTGCGCGTCCTCCGTAGGGTCGCGCACCAAAGGCTACTCTTGCCCAGGGTCACTCTTGCGTGTCTGTCCGAGATCGCCGCCAGGCCCATCAGCGCCACCCAAACGTTTTTGGGTCCGCGAGCGCCAAAGTGTGCGAGACGGTCAAGCGCTGGTCAAAGCGAGCGGTGGGCTGCACCAGAAGCCAGAAGCCAATGGCGGGCACGAAGCGAAAGAGCCAGAGACGCGAGTGGGGACACGGACGTGGCCCGATTAGACCATGAAGGTCAGCGCGGGAGTGCCAGGAGGGCGTGCAGCTGCTTGCGAGCAGCAGGTCATTTGCCAGAGGTGAAGGCCTTGTATAGGAGAAATTGAGCACCAGGATGTCTGGCGCCAACCAAACATACTGATCTTACGTGTATGTCGCCCCCGGAGAGGCGACACGCGCGCCGAGACATTTTAGGATAAGCTCCGTGGCGGCCATACCGCTCGGGAGACTATCACACCTCCGATGAGGACATGTAGTACCAGTACGTACTTTTGCGCTCCAGCCCAGGCCGATGTTTGCTGCCACCCTTGTCTAGGCCTCCCAGATGGGGTGCGAGCAGATGGGGTCGGAAGACCACTCCGCATCGCCGATGAATCGGCGATGCGGCTCGATGTGGAGCCCGATTTTCTCCACGCCGACGTCGCCGATGCGTCGCCGATATCGACGATGCATCGCCGATACCGGTGATGCATCGACGATACAGTGCGATCGTCCGACCTTATCTCGGGCCGGACGAAAGGGGAGGATAGGGAAAGGGGAGTTTACGAGATCTGCTGCATGCAGCTGGTTTCCGCCCCGCCTCCGGGCCCGTTCCTCGATACACGGGCGCCTCCCGGCGCCAGGAGGCGCCAGGAAAACCAGCTACGTGAGCTGATGTTCTACCCTGCCCCTTGCTATCCTGCCCTTCCGCCCCCCCCCCCGACAGCTCCTTCCGCTCCCGCCACGTCGCAAGGCTCAGGAGGCCCCGCGCCCTTTGCGCCCCCAGACCCCCGCGCCCCCGCAGCGTGGACCGTCGGAAGGCTGGACCATCTCTCCAGGACCGCCTCTCAGGGGCGACGATAGGGGGGGGATAGGCACAGGGGGGGAATACATCGACCCCCAATCGCTCATTTGATCGCCGACAAGGGGCCCGACAGCCCCAACCTGCCCGGACCATCCGCTTCGAACCCACATGGGAGGGTTTCCATCGAAAGTGGCGCTCCCCGTGTGGCGGCCTCTCGTTTGACGCGGCCGCGGTGCCTTCGCCTGGCCGCGCGCAGCGCCCGCGCGGATAAATCGACGGCCCCCGCGGCGCCTGCGTTGACGACTCGATGGCGAGGCGAGCGAGCCCTGCACCGCCGATGTGGTCATCGAGGCGACTCTGTGATCCACTAGACGCTGCTGTTGGCCAGTGCGTGGGTGCACACGGGGAGCGCCACTTCCGATGCACACCCCTCTGGGAGGCCCGAGAGTGTCCTGCTGCCCCCGTGTCGGGGCGCGGCGGCGCCGCCGGGCCAGCCCCCGCCTGCCGCTAAGACGGCCCGGCGCTGGCGCGCGCCGTGCGGGCCGCCTGCCGCTAAGACGGCGCGGCGCGGGCCACCGCCTTTCCTTCGCCGGAGCGCATCGGAGCGCAGCCGCAGGGGGGCGTTTCGGGGAATCGATCCTCCCTCCCCATCCCTCCCCTCCCTCACCCCTCCCTCCTCCGTCCTCCTACCTCCTCCCCCTCCTCCAACTCCTCCTCCCCCTCCCCCTCCTCAGGTGGAGCGAGCAGCACATTTACGCCCCCCACCCTTACATATGTAATGAAGACACTCTTTTTGCTGACTGTACACTTACATTCGGCCGCGCCGTTCGTCCGCCGCGCGTGGCCAGCTTCATGTCTCTCAGAATCTTGCATTGGAATCCTCTCAGTTTCAACTCCGCTGCTCGTCAGGAGGAGGTGATCACTATGACTGCTAAGTCCTTCCACGTGAGCATCTTTGTTGGCACCCAGCAGCGCGCCAAGCCCGACACACCCTTGGAGAAGCGGAAGATCCACGGGGTCCTTCTCTTGGAGGCAGGCTATGGGCGTGGACCGTTCACCAATCGTTCGACGGGAATCGCGATGACTTTGAGCTGTGGGTTGCGAGAGTCGCACATTGTTCGCCATTGGCTACCACCTCCGTCGCTAGCTGGTCGAGGGCTCGGAGTTCGGGTAAAACGTTCTGGCATGGACATCGCTGTGCTCGGCGCGTACTTCCCCCCTCGGCCCAGAGGCGTTCAAGGTAGGCCTAACTACTTCGCGTCGGTCACCAAGCTAGTCTCGTGGCTTCGCGGTGTGTTCGGTGAGCTAGCCCAGCATTCCCGAGTTCTGCCTTTACTATGCCTGGATCTGAACGACGGGATTGGTTTATCTAAGGTGGAGGGGGCCTGGGTGTACAACAATACTAACTCGGTTTTGGAGCATCTCGCGTCTAAGGAACACCTTGCTGGGGGAGCTGGGGAACTTGTTCGGGAACTTCTGGACGAATTCGGATTGGTTCTTCTGGGACTTCGGAGGAAGCTGGAGGACACCTGGTTCGGCAACGATAACTCAAGTAGTAGAGTGGATTATATCGTCGGCCCCGCGGCGGCCGCTGAGCTTGTGGTCTCAGGAGGACCTTTGAAAGGTCTTATGAGAAAGCACCAGCTTATCCCCTCTCGGCATCCTCGAGATCATGTACCTCTGCACTGTAACTTTCGCTGGGAGTTTATGCAACGTGAAGCGCTTCCTAGGGAACGAGTCTATTGGAATTTCGAAGCTATGAGATCCCTGGAGGCCCGAAAAATCTTCCTGGAAAAAACGACTCAGGCCTTGGAAGATTGTAGCCAGCAACTTCAGGAGGCGCTTCGGAGTGGCAAACCAGATGCTTATTTCGACACCTTTACGAGGGTGCTGCAGGATCAGGCGGCAGATGTATTTGGAGGCAGTCTCACTCGCAGCTCCGACACATATCGCCAACACGCTGAAGAGCGTCGCCTTTTGCTGCAACGCCGTATTGAGCTTCGTGAGCGCCTGGCAGAGACAGGCACTGACTGGGAGGAGGAGGAGGTGAAGGAGGCCTTGAGGATGCTCAGCAAGGAATGTTCTACTCTGCGGAGGAGGCAGTATCGGACATGGAGGAAGGAGGTCACCGATGAGTTGGACGAAGCTTGGAGAGTTCGTAATTTGAAGGAGGCGCACCGCCTGATCAGACTCCTCGCCTGCCGCGGTAGGGCCCCTAGAGGCCGTAACTTTCGACATCTTCAGGGTGCTAGACTTACTGCTGATGATTGGATGTCGGTTTGGGCCCAGGCCGGCCCTCTTGGGGGTATGATGGTGGAGGAGGTGGACGAGGCTGAACTTACACATGAGGTGGGGACGGAGGGATACTATGGGGTTTTCACTGTTGAGGCCAAGACGGACTTTGCATCGATTTCCAGATACCTTAGGCGAGCACCAAAACGAAGATCATGCCCGCCTTGGACCGTTCCAGCTGAGATCTGGGGCATGATCACGGACCCGCAGTTCGGTCTTCGAAAGCAACTTTTAGGAATTGGCGCTGATTTATCTCTCGACGTGGAGCGTCTGCAACTGACTCTGGAGGAGGGCTTACAGTGTGTACGCTTCGCTCGCCGCTTTCCACGCCTTTGGAATCGAAGTTTTGGATGTGCGTTGCCGAAGAGCTCAGCCCAGGGGCCCAAGGGGAAAAGGGTGATTCACTTGCTTGATCCTTTGAGAACGGCGTGGCTTGCAGGTGCGATGCGTCGTCGTCGGCCTGCACCTCTCGGGCCTTGCGATTATGGCTTTTCTCGGGGAAGGCGGAAGGAGGGCGCGATGATGGTTATCCAGATTATGCTTCACCGTCTTAGACTTGGAGGGTATAGTGCTTCTTGGTCCAATAAGGATCTCAGTAACGCGTTTCCGTCGACCTCCTGGGAACTGTTGGAGAAGGCAAATCTTGCACTTTTAGATCCTGATGATCAGCACTTTGGTCGTCGCCGTTTTCGCAGTGCAACCATTGTGCTGCCTACTCGTGATAGGCCTCTGCTAGTACGCCCTCGTTGCGGAGCACTGATGGGCGATCCTTATGCTGTTGAAGGCTTTGGCAGAGCTCATGAATATCCAGTAGAGAAGTGGAGTGAGACGATGAGGGAGACCATGGAGATGGAGGATTTATTGAGAGTGGAGTGCCCTATAGGTGGGATCGGGGAGGTGGACTTAAGTCTCACTAAGTATGCCGACGACCTCACTAAGCTGCACATTGCAGGAGGTGCGGATATTGTTTTAATGGATGCAGGTCTCTCGGAACTCGCTGCCGCTAATGTGTACTCCAATATTGCACTGGATGAAGCCCTGGCCGAGGGCGGGTGGGCGCAGAACAAAGATAAGCAGACCACCATCCTCTCGCTTGTTGGCCAGGGCTCGGTCGCTGCCAATCAAAGTTTAAGGAGCTCTAATGCTAGTCTCTTCGCAGGCGGAGTTACGCCAGCTATGAGGGTGCTTGGAGGGCAGATTCATGGGATGGGGGCTATTACGGTGGAGGTTGCTAAGCGTATCTCGGCCTTGCAGGCTGCTTTTCATTCTCTTGGGAAGTTTTGGTCTACTGCTGATGTTGCCTTTCGGCTTCGTCGCTCAGTTCTCATGGGGGTTCAGAATGCTGGGATCTCTAATCTGGGGGCTTACTTAGTTACGGAAGCGCAGTGTAAACGTATAGATACAGCGTTCATTAAATACTGTAGAGTTGCTATGAAAGGAGGGGCTAGCTGGGATGGAGAAGTACATAAGCATATACTTTCAAACGAACAAGTATTCAGGCATTGGAGAATTACCCCAGCTTTCCTGGAACTTCGGGTCAGGCGTTTGAGTTGGCTGGTGCAGTTTATTCGTTTTCCCCGTCGACACGCGCAGATTCTCACGGCTTTGTTTGCTGAGCTTCCGACAGATGGCAGAGCCCAGTTCGACTACATGGGCCGTCTCACTGCTTACGCTAATCCTTGGGCGAGGCTTTTTTTACTCGGACGTCGAGTCCCTCAGCTCCATAGAGGACGGCGAGGACTTGCTCGCGCGCCTTCAGGGGTCGTTCTTAGCGCTTTGGTGGGATAAGGAGCTTGGCAAAGCCTTCTGTAAAATTGATTTCACCCTTCTTCGACGGCGTACTCAGACGGTGGCCATTCCTCCTCCGGAGTTTGTTCCCAACACCACGGTCGAGGAGGAGGGGGTGGAGACAGAGAAAGAGGCGAACATTAAGTGGGTATGTGGGGTCTGCTCCGTTGACGGGGAGTCTGGGAATGAGGTTCTGTGCGGAGAAGTTTTTCCTGATAAAAAAGCTGCTCTGAATCATTTGCGTTTTCATCATAACCTACGGTCCCTCGGGCACGTTCTTTGCAAAACCAATCAGTGTCCTAACTGTCTTGGGATATTTTCGAGTACGGTCACGGCCAGTAGACACCTCGTGGGATCTATGATTCGGGGCTGTTGTTATCTTGGGGGAGGTCGAACCCAGGACCCTTTATGCGATGTTGGCGACTTACATTGTTTGTTGTGTGAATATCACGCCGCTGATTTGGCAGACTATCAGATGCATGTCCGAACACATTTTCCTCGAGCTATTCGTATATACGACCGACACCTGCACTGCTACACGGACGATCTTGATTATGGGCGGCTCTCAGGAGCGGCCAGGTTGGATGGCAAAGCTGAGCGACCAGCCCCCAGCCGACAAGAAGGGCAGGACGGGCGAGGCAAGCGTGCTGGTCCCGCAGCAGCGAGGCGTCGGCTCCAAGCCGGCCAAGAAGCAGACGATCGACGAGTTGGTGATCGTGCTGGCCAAGCTGGTGCTCAGCGACGAGGCGGCGAGGCGGAGTTGCGCGCGCTCATCGGCGCGGTGTACGACACGTGGCTCGCCCCTGTCTCGGCCAAGGTCGTGGAGGCGGCGCTCGTGGAGAATCAGGCCTTCAACGCGGAGGCCCAGGCGGAGCGGGAGAAGGAGAAGGAGGCCCAGAAGCAGAACAATACGTCCTGGGTGAAGAAGAAGCTGCGCGCCCCGCACCTGCGGGTGTTCGCAGCGGTGGTGGAAGTGGCAGCGACGAAAGATGGCGAATCAGATATCTCCTTGCAGCGGCAAGCGGCAGTCCACTATTGGACGAACACCGTGACGAAGGTGGAGCAGCCCGAGGATCTCTCGGACATGGTGAGGTTCTGCCGCGTGAAGAAGCTGAAAGCCAAAGCCCCCGACGGCGCGACCGACCTGGCGAAGGTGCAGTTCCTGCTCAGCTCGGATCAGCCGAACTCGCACGACCTGTTGATGGCGCTCCGCCAGACCTTGAAGGAGCAGGGCGGCGCCAAGATGATCGGGGGCGCCCCGCGCGGGGTGCTGGTGCGCGAGGCGCAGCGGCTGCTGGACCTGGTGAAGTGAGTCGTGGACGCGGTCGTGGCCGCGCTGGACGTGCTCATCCTGTGTGGGGCACGAGTCTTCGTGCCCGTGAGCTGCTGCAGGCGGGTAGGATTTCTGAATCCGCCGCTAGGCGAGTGCAGGGAATGCCAGAACCCCCCCCCGCCCACTCTGATTTCGCCTGTCGTTATCTCTCCTCCTCCTGGCCTTGAGCCCCCTCCGAACCCCACCCCACCCACTGTTCAGTTTCAGAATGTTGATGGAGCTGGACCAGCTGTTCAGCTCCCTCGTCTACCGCCTCGCCGTGGTAGGGGAAGGGGCAAAGGAAGGGGCACTGCGGGTCGAGGTGGTTAGCCTAGCGCTGCCTCCTCCTGCGGTGCCTCCTCTCTTTCTGTGAATGCAGGTGCACCTCTCAGGCAAGGTTTCTCCCTGAGGTTGGTGCTGATGGTGGCAGCCACAGGCTGCGCGCCAAAGGGTGCGCCACTGGGCCCGAGCCGTCCCTCTCAGTGAGGCGGCGGTCAGCACGCTGGCGCGACTCAGGCCTCCAGACGGAGAACCTAGGCGCCCTTCTCTTTGCAAGCAGGATGGATGGTGTGGCGCCCCGGGGCTATTCCTATTCCTATTCCTCCCCCTCCTCCTCGTCCTCCTCCTTCTCCTCCTTCTCCTCCTCCTCCTTCTTCTCCCCTGCTGCTGCTGCTGCTGCTGCCGCTTCTCCTCATCCTCCTCCTCCTCCTGCCCCTCCCCCTGCCCCTCCCCCTCCCCATCCCTCTCCTCCTCCCTCTCCTTTCGTTTTTCCGCCACCTCCGCCGCCGCACCCTCCTCCTCCTCCTCCTCCTTCTCCCCCTCCTCCTTCTCCTCCTTCTCATCATCCTCCTGCTCTTCCTCCTCCTTCTCCTTCTCCCCTGCTGCTGCTGCTGCTTCTGATTTCCTCTCCTCCTCCTGCCCCTGCCCCTCCCCTCCCCATCCCTTCCTCCTCCCCCTCCTCTTGTCCCGCCGCCTCCGCCGCCGCCTCCTCCTCCTCCTCTCCTCTTCCTCTTTTCCTCCTCCCTTCTCCTCCTCCTGCTCTTCCTCCTCCTCCTTTTCTCTCCCTCCTGCTCTTCCTCCTCATCCTCCTCCTCCTCTGCTTCCCTCCTCCTCCTCTTCCTCCTCCTCCTCCTCCTCCTCCTCCTCCTCCTCCTCCTCCTCCTCCCCCTCTTCTCCTCCTTTCTTCTCCATCTCTTCTCCTTATTCCCCGAGCAGTGCTTGCACCTAGGGGTTATTAGTCCGAGCCGGTATTGACCCCCCCCGCCATCCTCTGCAAAAAACCTTATGCGCGCACTTCCGCTTCTCAAACATCTAAAGTTGCGAAGAATTTCTTGCAACAAATATGACGAAGTGCGCACGCGCGCGTCGTCGCGCGCGCAAGCCGAAATCTTTCAAACACATTCGTTTTTGTAGCGATTTCAAACAGAATATCCAAACAACATTCAAAACACACATGGTTTCGCAACATTTTTCAAACAAGAAAAACGTGCGCGCGCTCTTGTGAATGATTTAGAAAACCATAGATATTTCAACATGTTCAGGATATGCAACCAAACGGGCTTCGCGCGCGCATGCCGAAATCGTTCGAAAGCCTTTGCGCGCGTGCCGTCGCGAGAATCCTTTGCAACAAATGCGACGAAGCGCACACGCGCGCATCGCCGAAATATTTCAAACACCTTCGGTTTCGTAACGATTTCATATCCGAATATCCAAATAACATACAAAAACACATTGCTGTGCAACAGCAGTTTCCACCAAAAAAGCTTGCGCGCGCGCTCTTGTGAAATATCATTTTTTGCAGCACGAAACATCGGTGTTTAATACGTCCATGGAGTTCTGCCAAGCGGGTTTCTGGCGCCGCATGCCGACAGCATTCGCACGCCCTTGCGTGCGTGCTCGGGGGCACGATCCGTGTCCAATCAAACCATGCGGACCACTCGCGCGTCGGCCGGCGCGCGCATCTCGAATTCTTTCCATCCTCGCCGACGCGAGGACGCCGTCATCGTCGTCGGCGTGATCAGCATCGGCGCCCGCACTGGCCGCGCCTTCGTCGGTGCGAACATTGTCACCAGCATCGCCACTGTCATCATCGAGTCTACCGTAGTCGGCGTTGCCATGATACCGCGCTCGCCCAAGCTGCCGACTCGCAGTGAAGTGCGCGCTGCGATGCGCCCAGCGGTCATCGCCACCGCGGCCGCGTCGGTGGCGCCAAACTAGCTGGCCTGTGCGCGCGCGTGCTAGGGGTGGCGCGGCCACAGAAATGCACCAGCCAACCCCAAGCATGTATCGCAATCGCCGCCGCATGGGTTTTGCAAATCAAGTTGCGGGCGGGCGGGTGGGATTTTTGCAAGAGCATGCGAGTTGACAGCTCGCTGCGAACATAAATCAATTGCACCACATAAATTGCACCACACAGATTGAACAACATATTTTGCGCAGCGTGGATTGCACAGCATAGTTCGCACCACATGCATTGCACATCGTCGATTGCACCACGTCGGTTGCACCACGTAGGCTGCACAACACAACTTGCACAATATAGATTGTACAACATATCTTGCACCGCGCATGCTGTACCACATAGGGTCTCTTTTCAAAAAGAGAACTCTGGATCACCCCCCCCCCCCCGGAACATCCGTTCGCCCTGGGGCTGTTAAATTTACATATGAGTATGCCCCGTCGCTCCATCGAAATATCCCAGCCGATCCAGTATCGACTGGCCCCGTCATCCCTTGCAAGAGTACTATGCTCGCGCACTGGTTTACAACACAAAACATCAATTTCCACAAACCCTTGGCAACATTGAACAAAGTCCGCTCGTGCGCTTCGTCACCCGCGCATGCCGAAACCTTTCAAACCCCGTAGATTTCGTAAGGATTTCAAAATCGAGTATCCCGAACACATATTATTAACAATGTTTTTTCCATATGGTTTGTCAAATCGCGCGCGCTCTCTTTCGAAGTCTTAAGAAAACCATAGGCTGTCAACATGTTCATACAATGCGACCAAACGGGCCTCGCGCGCGCGTGTCGAAGTCATTCGAACGCCCTCGCGCGCGTGCTGGAGCGGCACGATCCCTGTCAAAATCACCATGCTGGCCACTCGCGCCCGTCGGCCGCGCGCGCATGTCGAAATATTCTCAAAACTCGCATCGCCGAAACGTGGACACCATCACCGCCATCGGCGTGATCAGCATCGGCGTTGTCGTTGGCCTTGCCGTCGTCATCGTCACCGTCGCCACCAGCATCGCTACTATCATCATCGCGTCTGCCGTTGTCGACGTTGCCACGATACCTCGCCAGCCCGAGTCACCGACTCGCACTGAATACCCGCGCGTCAGCGCGGGCTGCGAGACGCGCTGGGAAGTCCCCAGCGGTCACCGCCACCGCCGCCTCGTCGGACGCGCCAGACTAGCTTGCTGCTCTGCGCGCGAGCCTGTGTGCGCTAGCGTGGCCACAGCGATGCGCTATCCAGCGAACAGCAGCCACCGCAATCGATTCCCATGGGCTTCGCAAACCAACATGTGGGTGGGTGGGTGGAATGATTGCGCGAGCAGTGGAGTCGACAACTTCAAACTCGGCAGCGTGAGTTGCACCACGTAGATCGCGCCACGTCTATTGCACACCATTGCGCAAAATAGATGGCATAACATAAATCCTCTTTCCCCTCTTGCTCTCCCTCCTCACCATCATCATGCTTCCTTCTCCTCCAATGTCACGGGGTCCCCGCCCCCTGTCCTTCGCTCGCCTCCTCCCTACTTATCCGCAGAGTATCCCTTGCCCTCATGAATCCTCCCCGCCCTCCGCCGTCCTTTTCCGTCCTCTCTCTGTTCATCCTCTTCATGTTCCTCTTCACTTTTCTCTTCCTCCTCCTCCCCGTCCTCAATTTTGTGTTTGATCCTCTTTCCTGTTCCTCCTCCTCCCTCCGCATCCTCGCCGTCCCCTCCCCCCTTGGTCGTCCTCGCCGACGTCGTCGCCGCCGCCGTCGTCGTTTTCTCTTCCCTTTGCCGCTGTCCGTGCTGATCCTCTGCCTCCCCATCCGCCGCCACTTCCTCCTCGTCCCCCTCCCCCCTCACTCGCCTCGTCCCCCGGTTCTCCTCCTATTCCTCCTTTTCCTCCTCCCCATTCGCTTCGCCCCCTTATTCGCCTCGCCTCTTCTCCTCCTATTCCTCCTTCTCCCCATCCACAATGACTCAATATGAGTGCTGCTTCCCTCTCTCTCTCCCCCGAAGGCGGCCTGGAAGTGGCCCGCCCCTTCCGCGTTTTCTTTAACACCCAGGATTTCTTATGTTGGCATTTCCTATGGTTTTGTTTCAATCGGAATGTCTCCGGTGTCTCAAACTGGATTTTAGGACCGGCGCTTTGCTCCCATCGTTCAGAATGGTGCTCTCGCCCAAGCGCGGGCCATCTTTCCAGATCCGAGTCCGTTCGTTTTCCTCTGCCTTCCCCTGGTCCTCCTGCTCCCGCTCCTTTCGTTGCAGTTCTCGCTGCTTTTGGTCCTCGTCGTCCTCCTCCTCCTCATCCTCATCCTCCTCCTCCTCCTCCTCCTCCTCCTCCTCCTCCTCCTCCTCCTCCTCCTCCTCCCTCCTCCTCCTCCTCCTCCCTCCTTCTCCTCTCCTCCTCCTCCTCCTCCTCCTCCTCTTCTCCTCCTCCTCCTCTCTTCCCCTCCTTCTCCCCCTCCTCCTCCTCCTCCTTCTCCTCACTCCTCTCCTCCTCCCCTCCTCCTCCTCCTCCTCCTCCTCCTCCTCCTCCTCCTCTCTCCTCCTCCTCCCTCCCTCCTTCTCCCCCTCCTCCCTCCTCCCTCCTCCTCCTCCTCCTCCTCCTCCTCCTCCTCGTCCTCCTCATTTTCCTCCCGTTCATCCTCCTGCTCATCCGCCACCTCCTCATCCTCCCCCTCCTACTATGTACGCAGCTCCGCTTTTCCGAGTGCGCATCACACGGTGGGGTCTTGATGGGAGTTCCAGGACCGGTATTCACGGTGTGACACGCGTCCGCGGATGGAGAACAAATTAGCGCTGTGGGAATGGACTGGTGGGAGGGTGCGAGGTCAGATGGCGCGAGCGCGCCGAGCTTGTCCTCCCTTCTCCCTCCTCCTGCCCCTCCCTGTCCCCCTCGTCCTCCTACACAGAGAGCTGTGACCGACGGTCCCTGCCCTGCCAACCCAACTTTTAACACTGTTTCGCACGGTCGGCCCCGAGATCAGGCGTGCCGTAGGATACGGCACGCGTCACCACCCAGCTGCGCCGACCAGAGCAACGCCCGTTTTTCCAGAGTCCCAGAGTCGGGGGCGCCACAGCAGAGTTCAGCGCTGACGGGGGTTCAGCCTATCCCCTCCGATCCCCACTGGCTGCCCCGGGTTTGGGGGCCGTGCGGAGCCGACCCTGGCTCCTTGCCCTCGGGGGCGGCCAAGCAAGGGGGGATGACCAAAGGGGGTGGGGGATATCATGGCCAGGCATGATATCTCCCCTGATGTCATGACCACCATATCATTTTATTGCTAGTCTTCTTCATCACAGTATCACTATTATGATTACGAATATTATTCGTATTAGCATGATGCTTCTTAGTAGTATTATGAGTATTTAGATTGATATGTGTATCATTACGTTGTTTCATCTTCGTATTATTATTTTCTGCATTGCTATTCTTGCTCTTCTTCTTGGTATTGTTATTGATTCTTCTTCTTTCAGCACGCCCTTTGGCCCCCACCCTCGTCCGCGCACGCGCCTTGGGCCATGCCTTGCGCCCCCCCCTTTTGGACGCCCCCCCTTTTGACCCCCCCCCCTCCGCTGCCCCGGGCTATGGTCGGACGGGGCTTGGACGAGGGTAAGTCCGTTCCAGAGCGTCCCGGAACGCTCTCAGAGCGTTCCAGAACACTCTGAGAAAGCCGCGGCGCCCGATACATCTTCCAGAGCCCCCAGATCTCAGAGATCCTCGATGTATCCTCACCCGATGTTTCCCTCGCCCTGGCTTCGTCGTGTGTGAAGCTGCTCCCCGCGGCCAGCCAGAGCACCTGGCTCCCACCCCTCGTCCGCGCACGTGCCTCGGGCCATGCCTTGCGCACCCCCCTCTTGGACGCCCCCCTCCTTGACCCCCCCTTGGAGGAGGAGGAGGCGGAGGAGGAGGCGAAGGAAGACCCCTCCGCTGCCCCGGGCTGTGGATATCGGAAACTACCCATTGATCCTCACCCGGTTTTATCCTCGTCTTAGCTTCGTCTTATGTGGAGCCGTTCTGCGCGGCTGGCCAGGGCACTGGCCGTCGTCGGCGTCACCACAACATACTAATACTACTTCACCACCCACCAAACCACCCCAACCCAACCCGAAGGCCCAAATTTATCATCGATTTCCAGTGGGGGGGGTCGGGGAACGTTGAGAAAACACATGGTATCCGTACCCCCCCCAACCCGAAATTCGGGTCAAATTCGGGTCTTCGGGTTGGGTTGGGGTGGTCTGGTAGGTAGTCACTACTTGTGCGTCGCCCCACCAGGGGCGACGCGCGCGCCGAGAAATCTTATAGTATAAGCTATGTGGCGGGCGCGTTCTGGCCATACCGAGCGGGAAGCGATAGACTACAAGGTGGTTCTAATTACGCACTGTATGTTCGAGTCGGACGTAGACGCCTCCAGGGAGGACATATAGTACCAGTATGTCCTTGTGCGTCCCACGTCGTGGCATCGGCTGACCCAGGCTCTGGCGCTGAACTTCGGGCTGTGGCGCGTCCCCGGCGGAGGGGGCGCCGACCACCTGGTGCACCTGCCCAGAGGGGACGAGTCTCCACCACCGCTGCCGTAGGTAGGATGGGGGAGGAGGGAGGATGGGGAGGTCCCCCTCCTCCTCCTCCTCCTCCTTCTCCTTTTTTTTTGCGCTGGGCAAACAGGAGGAAAGCGAGGCGCCGACTTAGGCGGAGTGAGCACACATATTAAGCCGTGGACAGGTGCAGTCAACGGGAGGCATAGAGAAAAGAAAGATAGTGGCCCGCTGGGGCAGGAGTAACCTAGTCAGGTCCTCCTCCCCCTCCTGCTCCTCCTCCTCCTTTCCCATTCCTTTCTCTCATACCTATACCTATGATGGTGGTGGTGGTGGTGGTGGAAAATCGGCCCATCATGGCACACCTCGAAAAACAAACAACGACATAAACGTAAGTTTCCAGAGGTCCGCGCGGAATTCTTGGATCGGCGCTCTCGCCTCCCCTGGCGCGCTCCGCGCGCCAGGGAGGGGGTCCAGCGCAGATCCAAGAAATCCACACGGAGCTCCAACAGCTTATGTTTATCATGCTTTGTCTTCCCCTACACTGGTCCCGGCCAGGCCGATCCTGGATCCAGAGATGGATCTTCGACGTCCTCGAAGTCCTCGACGTCCTCGAAGTCCTCGGAGTCCTCGAATTTCTCGAGGTCCTCAAAGTCCCCGAACACCAAAATCCCCATGTTCGGGCTGAACAGAACGGGGGGCGCGGGAAAGGGGGGGGAGGGGCGAAATCTGCTTCGTACAGCTGCTTTCGGCCCCGCCGCCAGGCGTTTTCCTCGATGCATTGGCGTCTTCAGCGCTGGGAGGCGCCAGGAAGACCAGCTAAATGCTGCCCATGCGCCAAACCCCGCTTTGGAGCCCGTGTTGATATCCTCCCAGCGTATCGGGCGTCGGGGTGGTCGTGGCTCAATCGACGGGGGTAAATGCAAACGGGGGTCAGCCCGAGCGCCAGATCTTCGAGAATCATGCAGGGCAAGGGGTGCATAGACCCGAGTGAGGGCGCAGGATCCTGCAGAATCCTGCAAAGTCCGACTGACGTTGGCTTGCATTGACCCGGCTCGGTGAAAGAGCGCGTTCTGTGGGCGTTTGGGGGGGGGGGTCGAAACCTGGAGAGCCCCCCATCCCCCACCCCCGTCTCAAGGGGAGGGCGGGAGGTTCGAAACCCCCCGCCTCCCCGGGCCGGCGGCGGCGGCGGTGGCGGCCGGGAGCGGCGACAAGGACGACGGCGACGACGACGACGACGAGCACGACGACGAAGCGACGACGACGACGACGACGGCGACAACTACGACGACGACGACGACGACGTACAGCACGACGACGACGACGACGGCGGCGACGACGACGGCGACGACGACAACGGCGACGACGACGGCGGCGACGACGACGACGACGACGGCGGAGACGACGGCGGCGGTGGCGACGACGACGACGGCGACGACGACGACGACGACGACGGCGACGACGACGACGACGACGACGAGCAAGACGGCGACGATGAAGGCGACGATGACGACTACGACGAAGACGACGACGGGCACGACGACGACGACGGCGACGACGACGAGCGCGACGACGACGGCGACGACGACGACGGCGACGACGACGTCGAAAATGGCGACGACGGCAACGACGACGGCGACGACGACGACAGCGAAGAAGACGACGACGATGACGAAGACGACAACGACGACGACCGACGGCGACGACAACGGCGGCGACGACGACGACAGCGAAGATGAAGACGACGACGACGACCGTGGCGGCGGCGGTGGCGACGACGACGACGGTGGTGACGAAGACGAGGACGACCACGACGACGACCACGACGACGACGAGGACGACGACGGCCACGAAGAGGACGAGGACGACGACGAGCAACACGATGACCGCGACGACGACGACGAGCACCTCGACGACGACGACGGCGACGACGACGACGAAAACGGCGACGACGACGTCGACGACGTCGACGACGACGAAGCGACGACTGCGACGACGACAAGGACGAAGACTACGGCGACGACGACGGTGACGACGACGACAACGACGACGACGACGACGACGATGACGACGGCCACAACGACGACGACGAGGACGGCGACGGCGACGACGACGGCGACGACGACGACGATGGATGACGACGGCGGCGACGACGAGGACGACGGAGACGACGGCGACGACGACGACGACGAGCAAGACGACGACGGCGACGAAGACGAGGACGACGACGACGAGCACGACGATGACGTCGACGACGACGACGAGCACGACGACGACAACGGCGACGACGACGACGACGACGACCGACGGCGACGACGACAAACACGAGGACGACGAAGGCGACGACGACGACCACGACGACGACGACGGCGACCACTGCGGTGACGGCGACAACGACGACGACGGCGACGACCAGCACGACGGCGAGCATGACGACAACGACGTCGACGACGGCGACGACGGCGACAACGTTTGCGACGACGGCGACGACGACGGCGACGACGACGACGACGGCGACGCCGATGACGACGGCGACGCCGACGACGATAACGATGACGACGGCGACAACGGCGACGACGGCGACGACGAGACGACGACAAGCACGAGGACGACAGCGACGAATACGACGACGACGTTGACGACGACAACGACGACCGACGGCGACAGCGACGACGACGACGTTTGCGACCACGGCGACGGCGAGCAGTACGACGACGACGACGACGACGGCGACGGCGACGACGAAGACGACGACGACGGCAACGACGACGGCGATGACGACGACGAAGGCGGCGACGACGGCGACGACGGCGGCGACGAAGACGCCGACGACGACGGCGACGACGACGACGACGACAACGACGACGACCTCGACGACGGCGACGACGACGACGGTGACGATAGCAACAAGGACGACGACGACGGGGACGACGGCGACGACAACCACGACGAGGACAAGCATGACGACGACGACGACTCCGGCCCCGGCGCTGGCGCCGGGGGAGGAGGGGGGGGGTTATTCGACGGCGCCGAATGATCGGGGGGGTGCCCTCCCAAGTTTTAACGCGCCGCCGAATCTTCCCACCGCAAGCGCCCGTGAATCGCGCTCCTTCGGATCAGTAGATCCTTGATGGGGATGGAGCGGCTTGATAACGCACGACGATTGGCGCCCGCGGGGATCTCGGGAGGGGTCCGGACTCGTCAAGACGGTTGAGACTCCCAGGCCCCGCCAACGCGGACCGGTCCCAAAGCGGAGAGTACGTCGCCCGCTCGACTGGGCCCCCCCTCGCCAAACGAAGCACGCGGCAGCATACACCGTGCATAAGTTGCGATCGATTGCGAGGGGCGCACCCTGAATCAACCGCGCTCTAATGCGATCGCAGACTGGTGCAGCGTGCGCCGACACGAGGCCGAGCGCACTCCTCAAGAAAATCTGTCCGACCCCATCAGGGCCAACACTAAAGGTCACTCTGGCCAAGGGTCACTCTTACGTGTAGCCGAAGGATGTCTTCAGCGTAACGGGCTGGACCACCTCGCGCGCGGCATCTCGGACCCCAGAGTTGCGACGATGTCTCGGGCGAAACGTGCTGCGAGGAAGTCTCAGGCGAAACGGGCCGGACCACCTCGAGCGCGGCGTCTCAGAGCTCCGAGTTGCGGGGGCCTCCTGGGGCCTCCTGGGGCCTCCTGGTGACCTCCTGGGGCTTCCTCCTGGGCCTCCTGTGGCCTCCTGGACCCCACCTGGGGCTTCCTGAAGCCTCTTGGGGCTCCCAGGGGGGGATATCTAACATGTGGCCGTCGGGGCCCCCCAAAATGGGGGGGGGGCACAAGAGCAGGAAGAATCAACGAATCGACACCGGATGTGTATTAACTTGACACGTTCTGATAGGGGGCCTCCTGGGGCCTCCTGGGAGCCTCCTGGGAATCTCCTGGGGACCCCTGGGGCCTGTCCTGGGCGTCCTGCGGCTTCCTGAAGCTCTCTGGGGCCTCCTGGGGCTCCCAGGGTCCCAGGGAGGATATGTAACATGTGGTCTTCTGGGCCCCCAGGCTGGACCACCTCTTGCGCGGCATCTTGGAGCTCAGAGTTGCGAGAATGTCTTGTGCGAAACAGGCCGGACCACCTTGCGCACGGCATCTCAGAGCTCAGAGTTGCGAGAATGTCTTGTGCGAAACGGGCCGGACCACCTCGCGCAGTGCATCTAAGAGCTCAGAAGTTCGAGGATGTCTCAGGCGGGCTCCCAGGGTCCCAGGGAGGATATGTAACATGTGGTCTTCTGGGCCCCCAGGCTGGACCACCTCTTGCGCGGCATCTGGGAGCTCAGAGTTGTGAGAATGTCTTGTGCGAAACAGGCCGGACCACCTTGCGCACGGCATCTCAGAGCTCAGAGTTGCGAGGATGTCTCAGACGAGACGGGCCGGACCACCTCGCGCAAGGCATCTCTGAGCTCAGAAGTTCGAGGATGTCTCAGGCGAAACGGCCCAGACCACCTCTCGCGCGGCATCTCCGAGGTTAGAGTTTCGAGGATGTCTCAGGCGAAACGGCCCAGACCACCTCTCGCACGGCACCTCGGGGCTCAGAGTTTCGAGGATGTCTCAAGCGAAACAGCCCGGACCACCTCTCGCGCGGCGTCCCGGAGCGCACATTTTCGAGGATGTCTCAGGCGAAACGGCCAATCCCGGCCAACTCAGAAACGAGAGTTGTGAGGATGTCTCAAGCGAAACGGCCCGGACCATCAAATTTTTGTGAGGATGTCTCTGCTCCGACTTCCCTCGGCCGGAGTTAGCTTCTATCACAACAGCACCCCGTTCAGCAAGCTGTTTGGGGAAAAAAGAAAGGAGACTCTACGCGGTGCAACTTACGCGCGGCAACCTACGTAATGCAATATATGTGGTGCAATATATGCGGTGTAATTGATTAAAACAAACGAGTTATCACATCCCGTGCTTTTGCAAACGTCCCACCTACCCACCCGCAACTTGGTTTGCAAAACCGATAAGGCGGCGATTGCGATGCATGCTCGGCGTTGGCTGGTGCGTCTCTGCGGCCGCGCCAACCCAAGCACGCGCGTGCAGCGGCCAGCTGATCTGGCGCGACCGACGCGGCCGCAGTGGTGTTGATCGTTGGGCACATACCAGCGGGCACTTCATTGCGAGTCGGCGACTTTGGCGGGCGCGGTATCATGGCACCGTCGACGACGGTAGACGTTGCGGGCGAGTCTCCAACGACTTAGACGACGACGACGACGACGACGACGACGACGACAACACCGACGACGACGACGACGACGCCGACGACGACGACGATGACAACGCCGACGACGACGACGACGCCGACGACGACGACGACGAAGACGACGACGACGACGACGACGTCGCCAACGAAGACGACGACGGCAACGAGGGAGGAAGGAAGACGACGATGGCGACGACGACAACGACTAGGGAGGAGGGAAGACGACGATGGCGACGACGACAACGACGAGGGAGGAGGGAAGACGACGACGACGATGACGACGGCGACGAAATAGCTGGAACAACGACGACACGCCGACGAAGACGACGAGGGAGGAAGGACGACCACGGCGACAACGACGACGGAAACGACGACGACGCCAAGACGACGACGACGACGAGGAAAGACAGAGGACGACGACGTCGACGACGACGACGAGGGAGGAGGGAGGACGGCGACGACGGCGACGACGACGCAATAGCGCGCGCGCGCGCTTTTGTTGAAAAGCCGCGTTGCGAAACCTTGTGTTTTTGTATGTTTTTTTTTGCCACTCGATTTTGAAATCCTTCCGAAACATAAGGTTTCTGAAGGGTTTTGGCATGCGCGCCCGAAGCCCGTTTGGTAGTATGTTTAGGGAAAATGCTGAAAACCTATGGTTTTCGTAAGATTTCGCAGGAGCGCGCGCCTAAGTTTTCTTTTTTGGAAAAAATGCAGTGTTGCGAAGCCCTGTTGTTTTGTGTGTGTTTTTTTTGGGGGGAAGCTCGATCCTTAACCCCCTCCGAAACCGACGGTTTTTTTGCATGCGCGCGCGACGACGCGTGCGTGTGCACTTCGTCCCTTTTTCTGCAAGAAGGGATTTTTGGAAACCTCTGATGTTTGATAAACGAGTGCGCGCGCATACTATGTTTTGCAAAGGATGGCGGGAGGGGGGCGATACCGGTTTGGCTGGGACCAAATGAATTCACAGTTAGGATGGACGATGGGGCAGAAACATATCTAAATTGGCAATGCGAAAAGGTGGCCCGTTGTCCCCGGGGGGGGGTCGAGTCTATTCTTCGTTTAGAAAGGAGAATATATTTCTGTTCGCAGCGAGTTGTCTTCTTGATTGCTCGCGCAAACATCCCACCTACCCACCCGCAACTTGGTTTGCAAAACCTCGTAAGACGGTGACGGTGGGTACTACATGGCACTTGGCAGCGACACTGCCGTCGACAACGACTACGACGACACCGACGACGTCCCCAACGATTTCGACGACCACGACGACGACGACGACACCGACGACTACGACGACGCCGACGCCGACGACGACAACGATGACAGCGACGACGACGACGCCGACGACGGCGACGACGACGACGCCGACGACGACGACGAAGACGACGACGACGACGTCGCCAACGAAAACGACGACAACGACGAGGGAGGAGAGAGGACGACGACGGCGGCAACGACGACAACGACGAGGGAGGAGGGAGGACGGCGACGACGCGAACGGCGAAGAAGGAGGGAGGACGGCGACGCCGACGACGACAACGACGAGGGAGGAGGGAAAACGGCGACGATGACGACGGCGACGACATAGGAGGGACAACGACGAAACGCCGACGAAGACGACAAGGGAGGAAGGACGACCACGGCGACAACGACGATGGAAATGATGACGACGTTAAGCCGACGACAACGACGAGGAAAGACAGAGGGCGATGACTTCGACGACGACGACGACGACGAGGGAGGGGGGAGGACGGCGACGACGACGACGACGACGCAAGAGCGCGCGCGCGCACGCTTTTGTTGAAAAGCCGTGTTGTGAAACCTTTTGTTTTTTGTATGCTTCTTGGACACTCGATTTTGAAATCTTTCCGAAACCGAAGGTTTTTGAAAGATTTCGGCATGCGCGCGCGACGACGCGCGCGTGCGCACTTCGTCCCTTTTTTTGCAGAGGGTTCTCGCGACCGCACGCGCGCAAGGGCGTTCGAAAGATTTCGACATGCGCGCGCGAAGCCCGTTTGGTATTTTGTTTTTCAGTTGTTGAACAACCTATGGTATTCTCAGGATTTCGCAAGAGCGCGCGCGTTTTTTTTTAGCAAGTCAGTGTTGCGAATGCATGTTTTTTTTAAATGTTTTTGTGAAGCTTGATTTCGAAATCGTTTCGGCATCGAACGTTTTTGAAGATTTCGACATGCGCGCGCGATGGTGCGCGCGTGCGCACTTCGTCCCATGTTTGGCAAAGCGCTCGTGACAACTTGTGAATTTTATAAACGAGTGCGCGCGCATAGTATTTTTTGCAACGGGTGGCGGGGGGGTGGCGATACCGGTTTGGCTGGGATAATATGAATCGTTGGTAGCATGGTCGATGGGGCAGAACCATATATAAATTGCCATACGAGAAGGTGTTATGTTAACCCCCGGGGGGAGTAGAGTCTATTCTTTTTTAAAAGGAGAGTTCACGTTGACTGTCTTGAAGCTGTCCTCTCAACCGCTCGTGCAAACATCCCACACTCCCACCCGCAACTTGGTCGCAAGACTTCTTCAGACCGTGACGGTGGGTACCAAATGGCACTTGGCAACGACAGGGACGCCGACGACGACAGCGACAATGACCACGACGCCGACGCCGACGACGACTACGACGCCGACGACGTTTCCGACGATTTCGACGACGACGACGACGACGACGACGACGACGGCAACACCGACGACGACGACGACGCCAACGCCGGTAACGACGACGACAATGACGACGCCGACGACGACGGCGACGACGACGCGGACGACGAGGATGACGACGACGACGACGGCGACGCCGACGACGACGACGATGATGCCGACGACGACAACGACGACGACGACGACGACGACGACGTCGCCGACGCCGACGACGACGAAGGAGGAGGGAGGACGACGACGGCGACAACGACGACAACGACGAGGGACGAGGGAGGACGGCGACGACGCGGACGACGAAGAAGGAGGGAGGACGGCGACGCCGACGACGACAACGACGAGGGAGGAGGGAAGATGACGACGACGACGACGACGGCGACGACGACGACGACGACGACGGCGACGAAATAGGAGGGACGACGACGAGACGCCGACGACGGACGACGACGACGACAAAGGAGGAGGAAGGACGACCACGGCGACAACGACGACGAAAACGACGACGACGCCAAAGAGGACGACGACGACGACGAGGAAAAACAGAGGACGACGACGGCGGCGACGACGACGACGAGGGAGGAGGGAGGACGGCGACGACGACGACGATGCAAGAGCGCGCGCTCACGCTTTTGTTGGAAATCCGTGTTGTGAAACCCTGTGTTTTTGTATGTTTTGGGGGCACTCGACTTTGAAATCCTTCCGAAACCGAAGGTTTTTTGAAAAATTTCGGCATGCGCGCGCGCCGACGCGCGCGCGTGCACTTCATCTTATTTTGTTGCAGAGGATTCTCGCGACGGCACGCGCGCAACGGCGATCGAACGATTTCGACATGGGCGCGCGGAGCCCGTTTGGTAGTATTTGTTGAACATGTTGAAAAACCGATGGCTTGTTTCAAGATTTCGCAAGAGCGCGCGTGTAAGCCGTTTTAGAACATCAGTGTTGCGACACCCTGTGTTTTTTTGCATATTGTTGGGGCACTTGATTTTGAAATCCTTCCGAAACCGTAGGTTTTTGAAGGATTTCGGCACGCGCGCTCGACGACGCGAGTGTGTGCACTTCGTTTATGTTTTTTTTGCAAGGGATGTTTGAACACTTGTGTTTGTTGATCAACGAGTGTGCGCGCATAGTTTTATTTTGCAGCGGATGGCGGGGGAGGGGTCGATACCGCCCTGACTGGGATAGTATGAACTCACAGGTCGGATGGACGATGGGGCAGAATCATATGCAAATTGCAATACGAAAAGGGGTATCGAGAATTCCGGGGGGTAGAGTCTTTTCTTATTTTACAAAAGAGACTTCACCTTGCCGAACTTGAAGCCGTCGACTCCAATGCCCGCGCAATCATCCCACCCACCCACCCGCAACTTGGTTTGCAAAACCCATGCGGAAACGATTGCGATGAGCGCTTGGTGTTGACTGGTGCATCTTTGCGGCCGCACTGACCTGTGCGCGCTCGCGCGCGCAGCGGCCAGTTAGTTTGGCGCGACCGGCGCGAACGCGGTGGCGCTGACCGTTCGGCACATTTCAGCGGGCACTTCAGTGCGAGTCGGCGACTTGGGCGGGCGCGGTACCATGGCAACGTCGACAACGGTAGACGCGATGATGATAGCAGCGATGCAGGTGACGGTGCTGACAGTGACGACGGGGCAGCCAGTGACGGCGCCGATGCTGATCACGCCGACGACGATGACGGCGTTTTCGCGTCGGTTATGAAGGTTTGGGAAGGAGTTCGACATGCGCGCGCGGCAGACGCGCGAGAGTGGCCCGCATGGTATCTTTTGACGCGGATCGTGCCACCCCAGCACGCACGCGAGGGCGTTAAAACGAATTCGACATGCGCGCGCGAAGCCTGTCTGGTAGCATGTTATGAAGATGTTGAAAACCTATTGGTTCTCTTAAGAATTCGCACAGCGCGGGCGCAAGTTTTTGGGGGCCTCTGAAAATCCGCGTTGCGATACATGTTTGCCCGTAAGGGTTTCGCCCCCTGCCGCGGTGGCGCTGACCGTTCAGCACATCCCAGCGGGCACTTCAGTGCGAGTCTGCGATTTGGGCGGGCGCGGTATCATGGCAACGTCGACAACGGTAGATGCGATGGTGATAGTAGCGATGCTGGTGACGATGTTGACAGTGCCGACGGGGCAGCCAGCGACGGTGCCGATGTTGATCACGCCGTCGACGATGACGGCGTTTTCGCGTCGGTGATGAAGGTTCGGGAAGGAGTTCGACATGCGCGCGCGGCAGACGCGCGAGAGTGGCCCGCATGGTATCTTTCGACGCGGGTCGTGCCGCGCCAGCACGCACGCAAGGGCGTTCAAGCGATTTCGACATGCGCGCGCGAAACCCGTTCGGTAGCATGGTACGGAATGTTGGAGGAACCAGTGGTTTTTATAGAACAAACACAAAAACGCGCGCGCAAGTTTGTTTTGGAAATCCGTGCTGCGCAACAGTGTGTTTTTAATGTCGCTTTGACTTTCGATGTTTATACTTTTTGCGAAACCGATGGCTTTGAAGGGTTTCGGCGTGCGCGCGCGACAACGCGCGCGTGTGCATTGCGTTTTCATTTGTTTGAAAAAGGAGTTCCTGACTCAACGAATGCGCGCGCATGGTAAATTGTTGCAGAGGATGGAGGGGGGGCGATGCCGGCTCGGATGGGATGGTATGACTTCCTATGTCGGATGGACGATGGGGCAAAATCGTATGTAATTTGCAATACGAAAAGGGGTGCCGATAATCCTTTGGGGGGGTAGAGTCTACCCTTTCTAGAAAGGAGAGTCTATGCAACGGCGGCGACGGGCGGCACTTCCCGCAAACGCCGCCAGTTGCCCCGAGCTGCGGCGACGGCGACGGCGACGGGCGGCACCGCCCGCAAAGTCCGCCACACAGCCCGAGATGGTGAAGTAAAAACCCCTAAGTGCAAGCATCGTTCGGAGATTTACCTGGGACGTACCGATCCATTGTTCATCACGCGGCGACTATAAAAAAGGCCGCTCCACGCACAAAGATACGTACATTGAGGGGTTTGTAGTATCCATGAACGCTTCGCCAAGGAGGTTTCGCCTGCATGTGCGTGTCCCCAATCAGCTGGGCACTGTAGGAACCCACAACAGTTGCGACATTTGCGCAGCTGGCAGCCCCCCAGGGAGCTGCGATGTCTCGACTAGATCCGCGTGTCCCCCCATTCCGCTGGGCCTCCCAGGGGCCCACGAACGTTGCGACAGTTGTGCTGTTGGCACTGCCAAGGGAGCGGCGAGGTCTCGACTGGATCCGCGTGTCCCTCCACTCCGCTGGGCCTCTCAGGAACCCGCGAGCATTGCGACTGTTGCGCAGTTGGCAACCCCCCAGGGAGCCGCGAGGTCTCGACTGGATGTGCGTGTCTCAGGAGGGGAACAACCACACAGACACAAATAATCGCAGATTCCCACGACATTGTGAAACAGATGGGAAGGGGGGAGGTGGGGAAACCAACATCCAGAACATATGGAAACATATGGGGAATCCTGGGATTTGTCATGATTTGTGTGTATTTATTTTTGTGTGTGTGTGTGTGTCCCTGGGCCCCTTGAGTGTCCCCCCACTCCGCTGGGCGTCCGATCAGCCCACGAAAGTTGCGACAGCTGCGCAGGTGGCAGCCCCCCAAGGAGCCTCGAGGTCTGCGGCAGGTAGGACGTGTGAAGCATGCAGGCAGGAGGCACAATGCAAGATGATGCTGATGATGATGATGATGCTGATGATGATGCTGATGCTGGTGCTGATGCTGATGCTGATGCTGATGATGATGATGATGCTGATGATGCTGATGATGCTGATGATTATGATGCTGATGCTGATGCTGATGCTGATGCTGCTGTTGGTGCTGGTGCTGGTGCTGATGCTGATGCTGATGCTGATGATGATGATGCCGATGATGATGAGGAGGAGGAGGATGCAGATGAGGGTGAGGATGAGGATGATAATGAGGATGAGGATGAGGATGAGGATAAGGATGAGGAGGAGGAGGATGAGGATGAGGATGCTGATGCTGATGATGATGATGATGATGCTGATGCTGATGCTGATGCTGATGCTGATGCTGATGCTGATGATGATGATGATGATGATGATGATGATGATGATGATGATGATGATGCTGATGCTGATGCTGATGCTGATGCTGATGCTGCTGATGATGATGAGGAGGAGGAGGAGGAGGACGATGGACGATGACGATGATGATGATTAATGAGGATGAATGAGGATGAGGATGAGGATGATGAATGAGGATGAGGATGAGGATGCGGATTAGGAGGAGGAGGAGGAGGAGGAGTTGGACGAGGGAGAGGACGAGAACGAGGAGGACGAGGATGAGGAGGACGAGGAGGAGGAGGAGGACGAGGAGGAGGACGAGGACGAGACGGAGAATGAGGAGGAGACGAAGGAGGCGGCGTGAAAGTCGGAGCCAGCAGCGCTCCTACCCAAAACGAGAGCCCAACGCAGGAGGGCCGGTGGAAACGCGCGCTCTTGCTGTCCCCCCTCTTTCCTCCGACCTGGCCAGACCTCCAGCGACTCGGGCGAATCGCGCCTTGAGAGTTTTTTGGTTGTCTGCCGTTATCGGCCTCTGGGGGATGAACCTGCACAGCGGCTCCGCAGGGTCCATTTCGATCTGAGCGATCTGATTCGGTGCCGATTTCGGTCTTCCCGATCCGATTCGACTCCGACATTCCGCCGATCCGATACGACCCGAGGTTCGCATGGCGTCGTTGTGCATCCTGGCCCAGCCGATCCAATTCGATCACGGCTATGTGCCGACACGGCCCGATCCGACGCACGTTCCGATCCGATCCGGTTCCCATTTTCCGATCCGTGCTTGATCGTGGTACGTCCGTGACTTCCAGGCTTAGCCATGGGGGCGTGCACGCTGGAGTTTGGCCCAGGATGGGCCTAGCCAGGATCCTTGCACTTAGGTTCGCCATGGGGGAGCAGAGTCCTGAGGAAGACGTGCCCTCAGGTGTTTCGCCGTTGCCGGGCTCTCGGGGCCCTCCGCGGGCCCCGGGGCAGTGAGAACCACGCGGGGTGAAGAACTCGTCCCGGGGGAAGGCGCAAAAGGGTCCCGGACGTGTTTCCCGCAGGACCCGCTCGCTGGTCAGGTGTGGGCGACGGAAGAAAACGGAGTCGATTGTGCGGACATTCGCGCGTCAGCTTCCCGTGTGAGGTCGCTCATAATCGCGCCTCTTCTCCACGCTGTGTGCCACGCAGGCGACCCGCGCACGCCGCGGCGTAAGGGCGTAAGGTCGCTGTGGCATCTTGCGCAGGACCCGTTTTTCCTCGCCGCTCCGGTGTCTTCTCGGCGCCCCCTCAGCGTGCAGCCCGTAAGGCCGACGCGCCATAAGGCCGACGCGCCATGTAGTGCCAGCAGTGCGTGTTGGGCTTCCTGCAGATCGGGGTGTTGCCAGAAGTGCCCCTGGCCCAATGTCCCCCCCCAGATTTGCAGGGAGGCCCCCACGGCCTTCAGAGCACCCTTCACGAGGCCCAGGGGGCCCCCGGGGCTCCTAGACCGAGCGAAAAAAGGTGGGGGCACTTGGGGCCAGGGGCACCTTCAGCAACCCCTGAGTAGTGTCAACGCGCCTACTGAGGACGCGCGCCTTCTTCTAGGGTACCCTTCTGTCCTTGCCTCTGCGGCCCGTCCTTTGCCGTTTTCATTGGTCACCCGCCGCCCAAACAATCCCCAACTTTGGCCTTCGAGGGTCTTGCGTCCTTACCACCCGTCCTTAATATACGTTTTGACTGTAGTGTCGGCAGTCCGTGCTCGGCTTCCAGGCGCCGGAGGCGCCGCCAGGGGGCCCCAGCGCGGATCCGAGGAACCCGCGCGGACCTTCGAGTTTTTATGCCTACTTCGTTCCCCTATGAGAAGCCTTCCCCCCTCTCCCTGCGCCCCTTGTTCGGTGCGGCCTCGCTTCCGCCATAACGCTCTGCCCGCAGGCGGCCCGCCCGCTTGCGGTCCTCCCCGCCGCTCCCGCGGCCCCCCTTTGTCGATCGACCCGCGCCGCTCGCCGGAGCGCAGGCTCTGAGCGACGGCCTGCCGCGCCTTCTGCTCCTCCGCCGCCTGCTCATGAATCGGAGGTTGATGGACCTCCTGCCCTGACACGTCGATCAGTGCATTGGCCGTTTTCGGTTCGCGAGAGGGCGTCGTGGCCGTTTTTTTTGCGGGTTCAGGTCCGTCGGTTTCGGTCCTGGGCCGTTTTCACTACAGGATGGTTTACTAAAGAGAGGTTTGTCCACCGCCGACATTATTGGCGTCACCCCAGCATGCTGAGACTCTAGGCCTCCTAGATGGGTGGGTCCGAGTAGATGGGGTCGGAGGATCGCGCCGCATCGCCGATGCATCGGCGATGCATCGGCGATGCGGCTCGATGTGGAGCCCGATTTACTTCACGTCGACGTCGCCGATGCGTCGCCCACGTCGACGGGGCATCGCCGGTGCATCGCCTCCTGCTCATCATTTAGTGAGGGGAACGAACAATGACGCAAACATAATAACTCGGAGGTCCGCGCGGATTTCTCGGATCCGCGCTGCCCCCTTGGCGGCGCCTCCGGCGCCGTCCCTGGCGCGCTCCGCGCACCGGGGAGGGGGGTCGAGCGCCGATCCGAGAAATCCGCCCGGACCTTCGAGTTTTTATGTTGATGTCAAATTTCGCTCCCCTATTATTGGCGTCACCCCAGCACGCTAACACTACAGTCGGACCGAGGTATCAGATCGAGGTCGGTTCGGGGAGAGTACCCTTCTGTTGTTCGTGTTTGATGGATGTCCTGGCGCATCTTGGGGGAGGGTACCCTCGAATGTACTTCCGTGTGGCTGGCGGAGAGTTTCATGTTCTTGAAGGATATTCTTCTGTCCTAGGTCCGGCTGTATTTGTGCGTCGCCCCCGAGGGTCTTTCGGTCCGTCGTTGAGAGTAGGTATTTTTGGATCCCCAGATCCCAATCTGCTGGAGGCGCCTTCCTGCTTCAGGAGTCGAGCGGTTTTCCTTGTCTCCCTCCTCTCTCCAGGGGCGGGCGGAAGCCCGGTCTCCTTCCAATGCCTTCCTACTCCATTTTTCTATCCACTCCTTCCGACGGACGGGTATTGGCGTCACCCTGACATGCTATCACTACGTGCGTCGCCCTCAAAGGGGCGGCGCGCGCGCCGAGAAATCTTATGGTGCACGCTCCGTGGCGGGCGCCTTCTGGCCCTGGTGTTCGGGAGCCGACACACCACAAGCCAGCCATACCTGATGTTCGGGTCGGACGCACGCCCTACAAGGAGGACGCATCGTTGCAGGTGTGTGTGTGTGTGTGCCCTTGTGCGTCCCGCATGATTCAAGCGGCCTGCGCCCCTCCGCCGACTCCCAGGAAAGAGGCGGGGAGTCCACGGGCGAGGCGCCGCGGGCTTCCTGGGCACCGCCCGGGGACTCCTGTGGGCGTCTCGGGAGCCGTCTGGGGGCCCGGTGGAGCGTCCCCCGCCTGCTGCTCAGTAGTTTCCCCCGCGTTCACCGAGCGCGTTCCACTCCTCGCAATTTGCCTGCCTGCAAACGTCCGAAAGCACACAGGTCTGCTTGAATGTCATTTGTCGTGGATCCCCCGCGGCGGATCCAGGCCATTTGCGAGCAGTTACTTTGCGAGCAGTGGAACGCGCACGTCTACTCGTGGTTCCCCTAGCGGACGGGCCCCGTGGATCCTCTGGCAAAGGGTCTCGGGAGGCCCGTCCTTTCTGGTGCGATCGCCTCCTTTGGGCTCTCGCTGGCCCAAGCCCAATCGATGAGGGCCCAGGCTATGCAGGCCAGAGCTCAGCACGAGCAGGGGCCATATGGCCCGCTTTTTCGGAATCCAGGCCATGCAGCTCATCGTTTGAGGGAGTTTCTGTGGAACTACCGTCATCCTCACCCCCGGCGCGGGGAGCAGAGGAGCCCAGAGCGGCCTCCGGCACCGTTTCCGGACAGATCCGCCGACGAATCCCAAACCGGCGCCCTCGCTTGAGACATCCTCACAAAACCGGCCCCGGGGGAGGTGCCCAGAGGAGCCCAGAGCGGCCTCCGGCACCGTTTCCGGACAGATCCGCCGACGAATCCCAAACCGGCGCCCTCGCTTGAGACATCCTCACAAAACCGGCCCCGGGGGAGGTGCCCAGAGGAGCCCAGAGCGGCCTCCGGCACCGTTTCCGGACAGATCGCGCATGATCTAGATTTAACCGCGAGGTGCATGTTGTATTGTTTTTTGTCAGGGATGGCAGCCCTGCGCACAGCAGGGAATATGCTGACACCCCCGCCGTACCCGTGAAAAAACAATGCAAAATGCTCGCTGGTCTCACGAACGTGACTCAAGACTTTGCCCCAAAGTGTACTTCGTATTTTTTTACAAAGATGGTGGGGGGGGCGCATCGGGTTGGCCGCGCATGCTCCAAATGCGGAGGCATAGTGCGGTTTGTATTGTTTTTTGACAGGGATGGTGGGGGGCGGGCCCGCATGGAGTCGGCATGGTTCCGGGTTGGCCGCCGACCGGGTGGGGGAGGGGGTGCATATTGATAAGGAGCAGTGATAAACGTTAAACTTCTCCCCGAAGGGGAAGAAGAGGGGTTGGAAGAGGAAATTCGCTAAACCACTCACGCCCCAAAGGGCTGCTGGGATTATTCCTCCTCCTCCTCCTCCTCGCATCTTCTCTTCCTCCCCCTCCGCCTCCTCACAGTTCTCATCCTCATCCACTTCCTCCTTAATCTCCTAGTACTTCCTGCTCCCGTCCTCCTCCCCCTGCTATTTCCCTCATCCCTCCAGCCCCATCCTCAGTTCCGCCGTCCTCCGCTCTTGACCCTGTCATCCTAGATCCCCCCTGCCGATAGCCACGCTCTCCTCTTCCTGCTGCTCTTGCTGATGGTCGTCCGCGTCGATGTACTCGTCGTCATCGTCGTCGCCGCCGTCGTTGCCGCCCACAACCGTCCGCGTCGTCCTCCTGCTCCTCGTCCGCGCCCTCTCCTCACGCTTCTCCCCTGCAAAGCCCTCCTCCCCCAATGTATCCCTCTCATTCTGTCCCCGTTCACGCTTCTCCTTCTCCTGCCTCCTCCCTTTTCCTCTTCACTCTTTGGCCTCTTCCTTCCTCATCCTCTCGTCTCCTGCCCATTCCCCCTCCGTATTGTCTTTATCATCCTGTCTTTTCTTGGTTCTCGTCCTTTTTCCTCTGCTGGTCCTTCCTCTTCTTTCCTCCCTCTTCCTCCCTCTCTTCTCCTGCTCTCTTCCGTCCTACTCCCCCCAATTTTGTTGTTGTTAATTATCGTCCTTCCTCTTCGCCCCCTCCTCTTCGCTTTCCTCCCTCTCCTCCTCCCTCCTCATCTTCCCTCCCTCGTTATCCTGTTCCTCCCGCTGCTCCGCCTTCCCTTCCTCCTTCATCCTCCTTTTCCCCGCTCCCTCCTCGTCCCTCCTCCTCCATCCTCTTCCCCTCCCTCCCTCCTTCCCTCCCTCCCTCTCTCCCTCCCCGTCGCGTCCTCAGTTTGGCCGCGGGCGCCCCCGGCAGCGGCGCAGAGGGTGTCCGGCAGCCCCCGCTTGCCAGGGGCCCGTTGTTTAGCTTGAAGCTCTGGCGTTGCTGTTTGCTGTTTTCTCTTCCGGCTCGACCGAAATGCGGGGAACGAGCAATGGCATACAGTGGGGGGCCATGCCAAGAAACACCTTGCTTGCCTCCAGGGTGTCCTGGGTTTCTTGGATTTCGATGACTTTGCGATGGAAAGCGTGACGTTCCCACACCAAAAGTCAATGGACGTCCTGGGGTCTCAGGGTTGGGTTTCTTCTGGAAGGTTTCTTGTGGTCGAGCCCATATTGTAAACGTGATAACAACTCGGAGGTCCGCGCAGATTTCTCGGATAGGCGCTGGAGCCCCCATGGCGGTGCCTGCGGCGCGGCCCCTGGCGCGCTTCGCGCGCCAGAGAGGGGGGTCAGCGCCGATCCGAGAAATCCGCGTGAGCCTCCGAGTTTTTATGCTCATGTCATCGCTTTTCCCCCAGGAATGGGTACGCACGGAAAGAACGGGGGCGAAGACCGACCCCAGAGCCCCTCGCGTCGTGTAGAAATTATTATGATGGACGTGTTTGTTTGTTTTTGCTATTTTCGGCCTGTGGGGGCCTTCGCCATGTCCCGGGGGCGTCAATAAATGACTCGGGATGAAAAGCTTGTCCCAGGGAATGGGTCGAGACCTTTGGGGGCCGACGTTATGAATGAAAAAGTTCTGACGTCGGGAGTCTGGGGCAGCTGCTCGTGTCCATTCGGAGCCGTTCTCGCTGTCGGTGTCGCCGCGGGCGTTGTCCGCGTGAGGTAGAATACCGCCTGCCCGATAGCGGCCGCTGTCAGATTGCGAAGGCCTTGCGACCGGTGCCGCCGACCCCGAAGGGGACGGCGACGACGGGAAGGCGAGGGCGCGAAAAAATGCCTCTCGAGGCCCTCTTGGAGGTCCTCTTGGTGAGCTCTCTTGAAGCGTCTTGCCAACGTCGGCCGATGTCATATTTGGACAACCTTGATTTGTTGGGAATCGTACTCGTCCTTTCCGTACCCCTTTCGGTCGCGCCAGTTTTGGCGCCGGCCGTTGGCAGCCTGCTGCTATGAGGGCCTCCTCGCCGCCGAGGAGCAGCAGAAGCGCACCGGCGCGCACCTGGCCCGGAAGAAAGGCCACAGGGCCCTGCAGCCCAGGGCTTTCTCTGCCACGCCCCGCGGGAGGGGGCGAACGTCTCGGCCCACGGCTGCAGTCTTCTCGTGCGTGCCCAGGGGCTCCCACGTGGGCGCGAAGTCATTCGCGCTTCGCGGTCCTCGTTCCTGCTCCCCCCCTCCTCCTCGTCCTCCTCTTCTCCCTTTGGGGGGGCGGCGCGAGAGCGCGAAGTTATTATCGCGCTTCGCGGAGCGCGAAGCGCGAAGTTGGGAGCCCTAGCTGCCAGTGTTCTGGTTCACCGGAGTCCCCGGTCACTGAGCCCTGAAACAGTCGGACCGAGGTGTGAGATCGAGGTCGGTTCGGGGAGGGTACCCTGATGTTCTTCGTGTTTGCTGGATGTGCTTGTGCATCCTGGGGGGGGTACTCTAGGATGCTCTGTGAGTTTGGGCCGTCGGAGGGTCCCATGTTCTTGAGGGATGGTATTCTACCCCACGTCCGACTGTAATACACGGATCTATTGGTTCGGCGCTGGGCCCCCCCCTTGGCGGCACTTCTGGCGCTGCCTCTGGCGCGCTTCGCGCGCGCCAGGGAGAAGGGGTCCAGCGCCGACCCGAGAAACCCGCGCGGCCCTCCGATCATTTACGCATGTGCCGCTTTTGTTGTTCCTCTACGCAGGGCATCCTGACCCCGCGGAGACATGAAGCAGCGCTGCCACCCCTCGCGCCCGCGCAGCAAAAAGTCGAGGAGTGGAGAGGATAGGTAGGGAGTGCGCCACACTGGGGGGAAATGGAGGAGGGGCAGGAGAGGAAGGGGGACGATCAGGGAGGAGGAGGAGGAGGAGGCGGAGGAGGAGGAGGAGGAGGAGGAGAAGGAGCAGGAAGGGGAGGAGGAGGAGGAGGAGGAGGAGGAGGAGCAGCAGGAGGAAGACGAGGAGGAGGAGGAGGAGGAGCAGCAGGAGCAGGAGGAGGAGCAGGAGGAGCAGCAGTAGCAAGAGGCAGGAGCAGGAGCAGGAGCCACAGGAGCAGGAGTAGGAGCAGCAGGAGCCCTCCCCACGAGCGTCCCGGGGGCTCCTGGGGCTTGCTCCCCAGGCCTCCGCAGGCTGCCCAGAGATTCATGGCTGCGCTCCTTGCCTCTCACGCTGCTCTGCTTTCCTGAGTCTCCCCCGAGATCCGATGTTGCAAAAATATCCGGACGAAGGACCCAACCATCTGGGTCCTTCTTTCGACGGGCTTTCCTATGGGACCACGATCCGTGGATGCAATGGGCGGCCCGCAGCGGGAAGAGGAAATGGACGTGCGGTGGGCGAGGAGGGCGCATGCGGACGCGGCCACCGGGGCCTTCATTGGAGCTCACCATGGGGTGGTGTCGGTCCCGGCGGTCTTGGGCGCCCTCGCACGCGCGCCTGCCTGGGGCAACCAGCCGCCCGGTGGGACGAGGGCGTGGCGCTGGCCACCGCGAAGCTCCAGCTCTGAGTCCCCGTTGTTCCTGTTCGACTCTTCCCTTCTTCCCTGTCTCCCCCCCCTCTTCCTCCTCCCCTCCCTCCTCTTGGACGTGCCAGTGATGTGCGCAGCGTTCAATGTTTTCAGCGCAGGCTGCAGGTCTGGAGTCGTCAGTCACAGAGCCACAGCTGCCGCCATCAGCTGCCCAATCAATCAATCAATCACCATGGGGACACGAACCGTGTGAAGGGGTGTGCCGACATGGGCATGCGGTGGGCGGGGAGCCGCATGTGGACGCGGGCTCTGCCTGCCCGGGGGTCCTTGCGCTGCTCGCCTCTCGCGCTGGCCCCGGGCGCGGCGGCGGCACGGCCCCCGCAGGCGCTGCTCTGGGAGAGCGGTGCCAGCCGCCTGGCCGCCTCCGCGGGCGCCTTCCTGGAGCAGGCGGGGGCGGAACCTCGCTGGGCCTGAAGGGACGGTGATGGTGATGGCGATGGTGATGAGGAGGAGGAGGAGGTGGATGATGGAGATGGTGATGATGGTTGCGATCGTGATGGTGATGATGACGATGATGGTGATGGTGATGATGCTGATGCTGATGCTGATGATGCTGATGATGATGATGATGATGATATTGGTGATGGTGATGGTGATGATGATGACGGTGATGGTGGTGATGATGGTGGTGATGATGATGGTGATTGTGGTGATGAGGGTGATGATGATGATGATGCAGATGCTGATGCTGATGCTGATGTTGATGCTGATGCTGATGTTGATGCTGCTGCTGATGATGGTGGTGGTGATGGTGATGATGGTGGTGGTGATGATGATGCTGATGTTTATGCTGCTGATGATGGTGGTTGTGGTGATGAAGGTGGTGGTGGTGATGATGGTTACGGTGGTGGTGGTGGTGATGGTGATGATGATGATGAAGGTGGTGGTGGTGGTGATGGTGATGGTGGTGGTAGTCATGGTGATGATGGTTTGAGTATGTTCCTGGGCCAGGTTCCCTGCCTTTCTATAAGGTTGCGCGGAGGAACCTGACAACGTTGTTTTCTGGTCGACAGTGCAACTTTGGAGGTTTCGGCGCTTTGCTCATGGCGGCCAGTTGATCCCAAACAGACATTGCAGATTGAAAAACAAAGTGGCACGCCTCCCGAGCGCCCTGCGCCACGACTCTCTAGACCTGGCCCCCAGACATACTCAAAGGATGGTGGTGGTGATGATGATGATTAGGATGATGGTGGTGGTGATGATGATGGTGATAATGGTGATGGTGATGATGGTGGTGGTGATTGATAGTGGTGGTGGTGATGATGGTGGTGTTTATGCTGATGATGGTGGTGGTGATGGTGATGATGGCGGTGGTGATGATGATGGTGGTGGTGATGATGATGGTGGTGTTGGTGATGGATGGTGGTGGTTCTGGTGATGCTGGTCATAATGGTGGTGGTTGTGATGGAGATGATGATGGTGCTGGTGATTGTGATTGTGATGATGATGATGATGATGATGATGATGATGATGATGGAGGTGGTGACGATGATGATGATGATGATGATGATGATGATTATGATGGTGTTGGTGGTGCTGATGATGATGGGGTGTGTGTGTGATGAGATTGATGATGATGGTGGTGGTGATGATGATGGTGATGGTGATGATCGTGGTGGTGGTGATGATGGTGATGGTGGTGGTGATGATGGTGGTGTTGATGGTGATGGTGGTGATGATGGTGGTGATGATGATGGTGGTGGCGGTGATGATGGTGATGATGGTGATGATGGTGGTGGTGATTGTGATGATGATGATGATGATGATATGATGATGGTGGTGGTGGTGAAGATGATGGCGGTGGTGGTGAAGGTAATGATAATGGTGGTGGTGATCATGGTGATGATGGTGGTGGTGGTGATGATGATGGTGGTGGTGGTGTTGATGATGATGATGATGGCGATGGTGATGATGATGATGATGGTGGTGATGATGACGGTGGTGATGATGGCGGCGATGGTGATGGTGATGGTGGTGGTGGAGATGGTGGTGACGATGATGGTGGTGGTGGTGATGGTGATCATGATGGTGGTGATGATGTCGCTGGTGGTGGTGATGATTATGGTGGGTGTGGTGATGGTGATGATGATGTTGGTGGTGGTGGTGATGATGGTGGTGGTGATGATGTTGATGATGGTGGTCGTGATGATGATGATGATGATGATGATGATGATGATTGCGGTGGTGGTGATGATGGTAGTGGCGGTGGTGGCGATGATGATGGGGGTGGTGGTGATGATGGTGATGGTGGTTGTGGTGATGATGGTGGTGGTGATGATGATGGGGGTCGGGAGGATGATGATGATGATGACGATGATGACGGGGGTGGTGGTCGTGATCGTTGTGATGATGAAGGTGGTGATGACGATGATAGTGGTGGTGGGGATGGTGGTGATGATGATGGTGATGGTGGTGATGGTGATGATGATGCCGCTGATGATGATGGTGATGATGCTGGTAACGGTTATGGTGATGATGGTGGTGGTGATGGTGGTGATGATTGTGATGATGATGTTGGTGGTGGTGGTAATAGTGATGGTGGTGGTGGTGATGGTGGTAGCTGTGATGGTGGCGATCGTGATAATGGTGGTGGTTGAGGTCATTATGTTGATGGTGATGATGGTTGTGGTGGTGATGGTAATGGTGGTGGTGATGATGATGATGGTGGTGGTGATGGTAATGATGGTAATGGTGGCGATGCTGATGGTGATGGTGGTGGTGGAGATGATGGTGACGATGGAGGTGGTGGTGGTGATGGTGTTGATGATGGCGATGATGATGGCGACGGTAGTGGTGATGATGATGGTGGGGGTGGTGATGGTGATGATGGTAGTGGTGTTGATGGTAATGGTGATTACGGCTGTGCTGGTGGTGATGGTGGTGGTGGTGATGATGATGATGACGGTGGTCGTGATGGTGGTGATGATGGTGGTAATGATGATGCTGATTGTGGCGATGGCGGTGATGGTGGTGGTGATGGTGGTGTTGATGGTGATGATGATGACGGCTGTGCTGGTGGTGATGATGGTGGTGGTGATGATGATGACGGTGGTCGTGATGGTGGTGGTGATGGTGGTGATGGTGATGATGTTGATTGTGGTGATGATGGTGATGGTGGTGATGATGATGGTGATGGTGGTGGTGGTGATGGTGGTGATGATGATTATGGTGGTGGTGTTGGTGGTGGTGATGATGGTGGTGGTGGTGATGGCGATGATGAAGGTGGTTGTGGTGTGGATCGTGATGTTGGAGGTGGTGGTCGTGACGGTGATGATGATGATGATGATGATGGTGATGATTGTGATGGTGGTGGCGGTTGTGATTATGATTATGGTCGTGGTGGTGATGGTGGTGGTGATGATTAGTGTTTGATGTTGATGATGGTGGTGGTGATGAGAATCATGGTAATCATGGTGGTGGTGATCATGATGATGGCGGTGAAGATGATGGTGATGTTGGTCGTGGCGGCGATGATGACGATGGCGGTGTTGGTTGTGATTGTGGTGGTGGTGATGGTGATGATCATGATGGTGGTGGTGATGAGGGTGGTTGTACTGGTGGTGATGGTGATGGTGGTGGTGAGGATGATGACGGCAATTATGATGACGTTGATGATGCTGATGGTGATGACGGTGATGATAATAATGATGATGTCGGTGGTCGTAGTGGTGGTGATGCGGGTGATGATGATGACGAAAATAACGATGTTGATGATGATACTTATGGTGATGACGGTGATTATGATGTTGATGGTGATGGTGGTGAGGATGAGAATGAGGATGAGGATGAGGATCATGATCATGATCATGATGCTGATGATTCTGAGGAGCATCATGATCATGGTGCTGGTGGTGTTGGTGTTGGTGGTGGTGATGATGATGCTGGTGGTGATCGTGATGATGATGATGATGGTGATCGTGATGATGATGCCGATGATGCTGATCATGATCTTAATGATGATGATGGTGGTGATGATGATGCTGATGATGATGATGATGGTGGTGATGATGATTACGACGATGATGATGATGATGATGATGATGATGATGATGATGATGATGATGATGATGATGATGATGATGATGATGATGATGAGGACGAGGAGGAGGAGGAGGAGGAGGAGGAGGAGGAGGAGGAGGAGGAAGGGGGAGGAGGAGGGGGAGCGGGAGCGGGAGGAGGAAGAGGAGGTGGAGGAGGAGGAGGAGGAGGAGGGGGAGGGGGAGGAGGGGGAGGAGGGGAATGAGGAAGAGGAGGAGGAGGAGGGAGAACGGGATGTGGGTGGAGGAGATGGATGAGGAGGAGGAGGTGGGGGAGGATGTGATGGAGGAGGAGGAGGAGGAGGCGGAGCAGGACCAGTTGAATCCCAGGACTCATTGACGATATTGCCATAAAACCGCTTTCATAGGCTCTTATGTGCGTTTGTTTTCACTGGGGGAAATGTCCCGTTGGAACACAATTCTTTGAAACTCTGGAAGTGTGCCAGGGAGCCCCTTCAACGCCGCGAATCACATTTTGTGTCGCGTCTTGACGATCCAAAACCGTGCCAGAACACCATTCTTGGGACTTCAACAGCGTGAATCAACGTGACTGCGGCGCCCTGGCATTCGGACATCGTGCCAACATATTGCTTCTGGGACGTTAGCCATGAGAATTTTCGAAACGGCTGCAAGCTCTTAAGAATCATGTGCGCGACGCTTCGGCGATAACAACAATTTGGAAAGGATCCGCCCTCCGTCCGTGAAACCCTTGCAAACTTGTATGACGAGTGTGCACGGCGCTAGTGCGAGAGCCACATGTGGAACAGGAGCCGGTCCGTGACACGTGTGCGCATGTGCACGGCGTGAAGGCGAGAGCTACATTTTGAGAATGAGCCGCCTTCCATCCACGAAGCTCTTGCAAAGTTTTGAAATGAGTGAGCTCTGCGCTAAGGCCAGAGCCACATTTTGAACACGGACCGCCCTCCATCCGTGAAGCTTCTGCAAAGTTTGAACACGAATGTGCGCGGCGCTGAGGCGAGAGCCACAATTTGGAAACGAACCGCCCTCCATTCGAGAAGCTGCTGCAACTTTCAAGCTTCAGGGGATCAGGCGAAACGCCTGGCCCACCCTTTCGATCGGCCTCGGGGTGTGACAGGGAGGAGTTATGAGGAGGAGGAGGAGGAGGAGGAGGAGGAATAGGAGGAGGGAGGAGGAGGAGGAGGAGGAGGAGGAGGAGGCGGAGGGGGAGGAGGAGGAGGAGGCGGAGGGGGAGGAGGCGGAGGGGGAGGAGGAGGAGGGGGAGGGGGAGGAGGAGGTATTGTGGGAAGAGGGGCCCTGAGTGAATGGGGTCCTGCTGGGCTGCGTGACCACCATTCCATGCCAAAGGGACGGAAAGTGGCGGACGTGTGCGTGGAGGCGTTTTGCCTTTCCTCAACGCTGCGCAAGTAGTTTTTTCCCCCGCAGCCCGACCTAGCTTCACCTACTTAAGCGTTCGCCGAGTCCGCGACACAAAAGTGCGTGGTGGTGGAAACATCCAAGTTGTTGCCATGTAAGGCGCAACCGAACACCAGCGCACTCGCCCTTACTTAGCCCTGGCGCACTTGTCCCTGGGCAGGTGAGCGATAGCCTGGGAGGAAAACTCTGGGGCCATGGTAGCACCGCACGCGGGCACGGCACAGCACGGTACATGTCTCGCACTCTAGAACGTAACCACAGCATGGCGTGGCACGCTGGCACGGCACGGCACGCCTGTGACTTCTGTTTCGCACTGTGAAGGTGCTCCTTCAGAACTGTCCAGATCCTTCGCAGCATTCGCTGTTCAAGGAAGGAGTACATGCGCGTGAGCATGAGACAAACCGGGCGCGGCCGTGGCAACGATCGGTTGGGCTACCTCCCCGCCCGAAAGCTTCACAACGAGGAGTTGTTCTCGATCGCGAACTGGCGTTGACACACAAGGCAAGAGACGCTCAAGCCCGTCATTTAGCCGACAGCCTTGCCAAGCAACATTGGTTCCATTCGCTTCCCTTTGAGCAATTTCAGGCACTTTCAACTCTCTTTTCAAATTCCTTTTCATCGCAGTGCCCCCGTGCAAGGGTTAGTTCCTAGAACGCGCTAAAAAAGTGCCGCGGCGTACCGTGCCCGCGTGCTTGTCGTGTTGTGCACAGATTCTGGTTAGAATGTAGAACAAGAAGTGCCGTGCAGCACCGTGCCCGCGTGCAGTGCCGTGCCTTCCTTCCTCCTCCTCCTCCTCCTCCTCCTCTTCCACCTCCTCCTCCTCCTCCTCCTCCTCCTCCTCCTCCTCCTCCCCCTCCGCCTCCTCCTCCTCCTCCTCCTCCTCCTCCTTCTCCTCCTCCTCCTCGTTTTCCTCCTCCTCTCCCCCAAGATTCTGGAGTGCCCCAACAAGAAAAATGTGCCCTGGCGCGCCGCCGTGCCGTGCCGTGCCGTGTTCAGACCTGCAGGGTTCGAGTAACGCGCCGCGTGGTGTTGTGCCCGTGTGCTAGGCCGCGCCCTGCCGAAGCTCCGCAATGAGGACTGTCTACAAGGCCACTCCGACCCAACCCGAAGACGCAGATTTCGGGTTGGGGCGGGGAGGTACGGATGCCATGGTTTTCGTTCCATGTTCCCCTGCGCCCCCCCGGCCTGGGAAGGGGGGGGCAGTTGGCGTTTTCAGGCTGGGTTGAGGTGGCTTGGTTAGGGGAACGAAGAATGACATAAACATAAAAACTCGGAGGTCCGCGCGGATTTCTCGGATCCGAAAGATTCGCGCGGACCTCCGAGTTTTTATGTTTATGTCATTATTCGTTCCCTCATTGAAACGTTCGCGTTGGGTTGGGGTGGCTTGGTGGGTGGTGGCATGTGTCACGCGTCGCGAACGCGCGAACATCCACAATGATTTTGGGCATTGACACAGCGCCATCACAAGGCAACGCCAAGTTCATCAAACGTCCACGAGCATAGCAGCAACGCGCTATTCGCATTGAATTGCGCGGCGTTGTCGTCGGCTGACCGTCGAGCTGTTTCTGCTTGCACTTCACGCGTCGCTTGGCGGTCCAATTCGTCTAAAGTTTTTCATGTGGGGGGCGAGGGTCGTTTCTCAAGCGTTCATGTGAGAGATGCGACGTGCCGTGCCCGCGTGCCGGGCAGTGCCGAACAAAACCTCGAAAAAAACGTGGCGCGCCCACGTCGCGCCGCGGTGTGCCCTGCTCGGCTTCTCGGGGCACTGACCACCCACACCAAGAGGGTGTTGCTTTATTGTTTGGGGCATAGTGGGCATTATAGCCCCCTCCCCCCTCCCCCCCTTGCGTGACGCCCCCCCCCCCCCCACAGTGCGCTCCTGGCATTGCCGCCGTGCGCATGGGGCGCACGGCGGGGGGAGGCGTTACATTCCCCAATCAGAGCTTGCTTCTGTAGGGGGTCCTAGCGGATTGAAGGCTTAGTTCAGGGGGTCGACGTGCCCGGGTGCCCGGCGGTGCCCAGGGTGTGGGTGAGGTGCGTGGCCGATTTCGTGGCCGGGCCCGGGTGCCTGGGTGCCCGGAGTGCCCAATTGCCCAATAGCATATAGCCCTATAGCCCGATAACCCCATCCGTATAGCCCTATAGTTCCACAGTCTTATAGCCCTATAGCCCAATAACCATATAACCCTATAGCCTCAGAACCTTCTAGCTTTATAGCCTACAGCCCCATAGCCCCAACAAACATCTGATTGGGGTTTCTCTCCGGTGTCATTATCCCCCACCTGGCCCCCTCCCCCCCCATAGTGCCCATTATCGCCGAAAGCAAAAAACGCGTTCCAAGTACGGCCCTGTTGATACTGGTTCACCATGTTTTATGCCTCCTAGATGGGGTCGGAGCAGGTGGGGTCGGAGGATCTCGTCGCATCGTCGATGCATCGTCGATGCGGCCTGATGTGGAGCCCGATTTGCCTCACGTCGACGTCGCCGATGCATCGACGACGTTGACGATGCATCGCCCGTGCATCGCCGATGCATCGCGGCGCGATCTTCCGACCCCATCTACTCCGACCCCATCTAGGAGGCCATTTATGTGAGCGACGAAAAAAAGAGTCGTTTGCGCCGACATTTGCGCGTAAGCTGCCCACGTCAGGCCGCGCGTAAGCGCCCTCGTCTCCAATGTGGCGTGCCGCGCCAGCGGTCCGCGTAAGCTGCGGCGTAAGGTCCCCACGCCATCTCGCGTAATACCCGTTTTTGATCGTCGCTCATGCGTGGCATCATGCAGCGTTGCTGTTTGGGTTTCCTTTGCACGGCGTAATTGTTGTTGTGGCTTACTCTCCGCACGACCGCACGGTTTCAGCCGACGCGGACTCGAGGTATGTGCTTCCTCGCTCGCGGCTGGCGGCCCCCAGGGCGGACGCGTCTCTGGTCGCTTCCCCAGTATGCGGGTTTTGCGGTCCGCGGATGGTTCGGTTCGGGCGTCGTCCATGCGACAATCGAAGAATGTGCTGGACCGACCTTCCTGGCTGTTGAACTTTTTCGGGCTGGTCAGGGAGCGCGGGGTAAAGCACCGCAGGTCACCCGCCTGGGCGCGAAGATAGTCGCGCTTCGCGCGTCACGGTCTGGGCCAAATCAGCTGCCCTTTCCCCAGAAGGAAGGGGGCGGCAGTTGCGCGAGTGCACGGAGGTGACCGCGCATCGCGGGCCGCGATGCGCGAAGTCAGGTGACTTGGCGTACCGAGCTTGGAATGGTAGAGGTGCAAACGCGCACGCCCCCCCCCCCAAAAAAAGCTTCTCCGCGTCCCCCCCATCCCCTCCCCTCCCCTTCCCGCCGCCTGCCCGGTCCCTTATCCCCGCCCCCCCCTTTCCTCCCCCACCTCCCCCTCTTCCTTCCGTTTCCCGCCTCCCGCTCCCCCCTCCCTCCCTCTCCCCTGCCCCCTTCGTCCATTCACCCATCGGCGGCGAAATCCGAACCCTGCCCGGCATCGCTCGGACGTCTGCATTTTTTCTCGGCTGGGACCTTCGAGGAGCATCCTGGGCCATCGTGCGAAAAATACGCGCACGGAGCAGAAAAATGCACTGGGAATGGGCGTCCGAGCGACGACGAGCTCGCCAATCAACGATTCAGGCAACGATGGGCGTCGGGGGTAGGGTTCGGAATTCGTCGAACACGTGGCGACATCCGAACCCTATCCCCGCCTCACATCGATTCAGGAGAACCGATGGGTGATATGAATAGGGTTCGGATGTCGCCATCTAACCCATCCGTCGTCGGCGCCGCCGACGCCGCTGCCACCGCTGCCGCCACCATCGTCGTCATCGTCATCGTCGCCGTCGTCGTCGTCGTCGTCGTCGTCGTCGCCGCCGATGCCGCCACCGCCGCCGCCGCTGCCGCCGCAGCCGTCGTCGTCGTCGTCGTCGTCGTCGTCGAATATCGCCGCCGAAGCGCCTCGAGCGATTGCGTCGCCGCCGCCGCCGCCGAGCGCCCGCCGCCGAGAGCGCCAGCCCTGCCGAGAGCGCCCTTGGCCGCGCCCCGCGCGCCCCCAGGGGCTCTGGGGGCCCCGCTGCGGGGCCGACGGCGAGGAGCCGCCGCAGCGACGCCGCCGCCGCGGGCGGCCACGCGCGCCTGCGACGGCCCCTGCGTGGCCTGGAATCTCGACTAGGCGTAGAGGAGGAGGAGGAGGAGGAGGAGGAGGAGGAGGAGGAGGAGCAGGAGCAGGAGCAGGAGCAGGAGCAGGAGCAGGAGCAGGAGCAGGAGCAGGAGCAGGAGCAGGAGGAGGAGCAGGAGGAGGAGGAGGAGGAGGCGGCGGCGGAGGAGGAGGAGGAGGACGAGGCGGGGGAGGAGGAGGAGGAGGAGGAGGAGGAGGAGGAGGAGGAGGACGCTGAGGGAGGAAGGAGAAGGAGGCGGAGGAGGAGGAGGAGGAGGAGGAGGAGGAAGAGGAGGAGGAGGAGGAGTAACCTTTCGCTGGAGTGACCCGTGGTGCGGGCCCCATGGGGTCCCCCAATCGCTCAGCGCGAAGCGGTGGCAGCGGCTTGCGCGCCCAGGTTTGGCCACCCCACGTCCCCCGTGAAGCCGCGCACCGGAGGTCGCTCTTGCCTGGGGTCACCTCGTGCGTGTGGCCGATGGACCGATGGAAGCCGCGAGCGTTCAGGGTGGAGCGACCCGCGCTGAGCCGGGCACCAGTGCGCGAGTCTTCACGGCACGAACCTGCCGTACCGAGAACATTTCTTCCTCCCCCTTGTTTTGTTTTCCTCCTCCTCCTCCTCTTGCTCCTCCTTCTCCTTTTCCTCCTCTCGGCTACGCGCAGCGGGGGTAGGGGGTGGGTGAAAGACTTCTTAGAAGAACCCCTGCTTCTTAGAAGGCGTCTTAGAAGCACTCCTGCTTCTTAGAAGACGCGGGCCTTGTCTGAAGATGTAGGACCGCAGCCTTCTAAGAAGCAGCCTCCTTCTAAGAAGCCTTTCCCCCCCTCCCCCCTGCTTCCTTGTGCGCGCCGCCAACATGGGCCCAGGGGGGCCTGGGACGCCTTGCGACTTCCTGGGGTCTCCTTGGTATGGCTTCCTGAGTACAGTCAACGCACGTAGTACGGACGCGCGCCTTCATCTAGGGTACCCTTGTGTCCTTGCCTCTGCGGCCCGTCCTTTGCTGTTTCACTGGTCGCCCGCCGCCAAAAAAAGCAACTTCGGCCTCCAAGGGTCTGGTCTTCCCAGGTTCCCCCAGGGCCTCCTAAGGCTTCTTGGGACCTCCCGGGGCCTAGGGCTGGCCCGAGCGTCCGGGGGGGCTCCTGAGGCCTTCTCCCCGAGGCCTCCGCAGGCTCCCCAGAGATTCCTGGGGCTTCCTGGCGCGGCCACTATTCGGGGGCCCCCGAACGATGTGGTAAACACGCGGCGCGGTGAGTCCCTGGGGATTCGGGATCACCGCGCGGTGTTGGGACTCGGGTCGCATGGGAAGATGAACTGGCATCGTATACAAAACGTGCTGGCTGGAATTCTTAGACATCTTCGGCGCCCAGTGAGAGCGAACAGCATTTTACATAGCACGCTCGGCGCTGACCGGCGCGATCCCTCATTCCCCGGCCTTTGTAGAGCCTGCGTGCTCCAGGCGCGCCTGCTTCCCTTGCAGTGGCGCCAGACCTTCTCAGCGGCGGCAGCTTCGTTCGTTTGTTCGTCCGGGTCGCTCTCCGAGGACGCGGTCTCAATGCCGTGTGGTGACGGATCGCGCGGTGAGGTCTCCTGGGACGTCGAGGCCACCACGCGGTCTGTCAACGCCCAGTTTTTTTTTGGGGCCCTCAGGCTGCCCGGTTTTTGTTGGGGGTCTGCAGCCTGGCGCCCTCGCCGACGCCCGTCGGCGCCGTCGCACGAGGCGCTTCGACGACGATCCGATGACGACGACGACGTCAAACGACGACGTCAAACGACGACGATGACGACAGCGACGACAAACGACGGCATCTAGAACAAGAGAAGACAGCATGAATATACACTTCAGAATTCGGCACGGATCCCTTGTGTTGGCGCGCGCCAGGGGTGGGGTCCAGCCCAGATCCAAGAAATCCGGAAGGAGTTCCGAAAGTTTATGTTTATGTTTTTTTGTCCCTCCGTCTAAACGCTGCCGCCGTCAGCATCATCATCATCACCATCATCACCATCATCACCATCATCACCATCATCATCATCATCATCATCATCATCACCATCACCATCACCATCATCATCATCAGCATCAGCATCATCATCAGCAGCAGCAGCATCATCATCATCATCATCATCGTTACCATCATCACCATCACCATCTCCATCGTTGTCGTCATCAGCATCAGCGTCAGCATCAGCATCGTCATCATCATCATTATCATCATCATCATCATCATCATCATCATCATCATCATCATCACTATCATCAGCAGCAGCAGCAGCGTCAGCATCAGCATCAGCAGCATCAGCATCAGGAGCATCAGCATCAGCATCAGCATCAGGATCCTCACAGTCATCATCATTATCATCATCATCATCATCATCATCCCCATCATCAGCATGATGATCATCAGCAGCAGCAGCATCAGCGTCAGCATCAGCTTCATCATCATCAGCATCATCATCAGCATCATCATCATTGCAATCGTCATCGTTATCGTTATCATCCTCGGCATCATCATCATCATCAGTATCATCACCATCATCATCTTCATCCGCATCCGCATCCTCTTCTTCATCATCATCACCATCATCATCATGATCATTCCCATCATCATCATCATCATCATCATCATCATCATCATCATCATCATCATCATCATCATCATCATCATCAGCTCTTGCTCAATCTGGCCCCCAGGGGCGCCCGCAGGAGCTGGAGAACGGACACTTCGGGCGCACCGCGACGAAGCTGTCGCTAACCCTGTCGCAGGCGAGGCGGCGCGGGGGAGACGGAGGGGCAGGAGGAGGAGGAGCAGGAGCAGGAGCAGGAGGCGGAGGCGGAGGAGGAGGAGGAGGAGGAGGAGGAGGAGAAGGACGAGGAAGACGAGGAAGACGAGGAAGACGAGGAAGACGAGGAAGACGAGGAGGAGGAGGAGGAGGATGGAGGAGGAGGGAGGCGGGGGAGGAGGAGGAGGGGAGGAGGAGGAGGGAGGAGGAGGAGAGGAGGGGGGAGGGAGGAGAGGAGAGAGGAGAGGAGGAGGAGGAGGAGGAAGGAGGGGAGGGGGGGAGGATGAGGAGAGGAGGAGGGGAGGAGAAGGGGGAGGAGGAGAGAGAAGAAGAAGAGGAGAAGCAGGAGCAGGAGCAGGAGGAGGAGCAGGAGGAGAGGAGAGGAGAGGAGGAGGAGGAGGAGGCGGCGGCGGCGGCGGCGGAGGGGGAGGAGGAGGAGGAGGAGGGAGGGAGAGAGGGAGGGGGAGGGGGGGGGAGGGAGGGATACATATATATATATATATATATATATATAGAGCGAGAGAGAGGGAGAGGGAGGCAGGGAGGGAGAGAAAGAGAGAGAGAGAGAGAGAGGGAGAGCGAGGGAGAAGGAGAGGGAGAGGGAGAGAGGGAGGCAGGGAGGCAGGGAGGCAGGGAGGAGGTGGAACTAAGCGGTCGGTTTCTTTATTGCAACACTGATCAGGCCGATGCAATATTTCCAGTAGCGGCTGGGCTCTTCAAATGGGAAATCGTAGCAATTTGGAATTGAATATTGGCCGCCCAAGCGTCATCTGGTTTTGAATCGGTCGCTTCGCCTCAACCGAAGAGGATTAGGAGGACGAGGATGGTGGAGGAGGAAAATGAGGGGAGAAGGGGGACCCTTCCGCGCACCGCGACAAAGTTGTTGCGCACCCGCGTTTCTCATGACTGGTAGTGACGCTGGCGATTTTCCTGCCTGCCAAAGTGGGGCTACGCGCCCATGCAGCCGACTGGGAGGCCGAGGTGGCCCAGCACTGATGCTGGCCAGCAGAAAGGGGAAATAAATGGAGGCCCCTCATCGCCAAGGCTGGACGCGTCTCGCCAAGACTGGACAGCCTCGACCCCGGGAGAGGGGGGCCAGGGCCGGGGACAGATTTTGAGCAGATTTGCCCTACTCTTCCCCTCTTGACCGATTGGGAAGAACTTTCGGCTTGAAGGGGGGCGACGACGACGACTTTGAAGAGGGACTACGACGACGACGACGACGACGACGACGACCTTGAAGAGGGACCACGACGAGGACGAGGACGCAGACGAGGACGAGGACGAGGACGAGGACGACTACGGCGGCGGCGGCGGCGACGACGACGACGACGGCGACGACGACGACGACGACGACGACGAGGACGACGACGAGGACGAGGACGAGGACGACTACGGCGGCGGTGGCGGCGACGATGACGACGTCGACGACGACGACGACGACGACGACGAGGACGAGGACGAGGACGACTACGGCGGCGGCGGCGGCGACGTGGGCGACGACGACGACGACGACGCTGACGCTCTGGAGCCGAAAGCTTCTCCCAGGGAGGGGTGCGCCCGGGAAGAAGGCCGATTACAACCACTTCGGGCCGTTCACGAATTATTTCGGGCGGATTACAACCGCCGAACAGGGATTGATCGCAACTTGAAGGATTCCGATTCTAATCCGCCCGATCGCAGCCGTTTTGCCAAAATCCCATCGGTGAGCTCAAGGCAATCCGCTCATTCCAGAAGCTCTCTTGGTCAGCCTCTGCCAATCAAAACAATGTGTAAGCGACCCCAAAGCATCGCAACCACTTCGGCCCGATCGCAACCAGTTGTGATTCGCCCCAAGTGGTTGCGATCAGCCCCAGTCGCGGGTGCTCCCCCCAAGGGGGGGGGGCACAACTTCGGACGAGCCTGGAATCGAGATAAATCCGTTCCAGGGCGCTCCAGAACGCTCCGAGAGCGTTCCGGAGCGCTCTGAAACGGCCGCTGCGCCCAAGACATCCTCTGAGCCCGCCGATTCTCGAAGGCCCTCGATCTATATCAGCCCGATTTTGCCTCGATTCTGCCCTCGTCTTGCCGATCTTCTCAGGGCCCATTCCGCGCAGGCCCCCCGGGGCCGGTTCCAAACGCGCGCAGAGCCTGGGCCGTCGGAGGCCGAGCGGCCAGAGCTGGCACGGTTCCGGCGTGCGCTCTTCTGGCGCAGCTGCTCTGTGGGGGGCGCTGGCGTCTCCCTGCGTGGCCGAGGTTGGGCGCGAGTTCCCGGGGGGGGGGGGAATATAGACGGAGGGGGGGAGAAAAGGGTGCCCTTTTCAGGCCTGGAGAAGGGCCCCCTTCTGGGGCCCTGGGCCCCTTCCCTGCAGCCCTCGCTGCCCGCCCCATGCGCTGTCCTGCCCCCCCCCCAGGACTTCGCGCCCAACGAACCCTCGATCTGTCGTCGGGGGTGGCCACAAGGGGGGTGATGGTTGGGGGGGGGGAACAATCATGGCGGGAGCCATGATGTCTCTCCAGATTTCATGGCGCCTCTTCCTACTTCAGCACGTGCCCGGCCCACCCCCCCCCCGGGCAGCGCGCATGCCGCTAGCCATGATCTGTCCCCCCCCCTCTTCGACGCCCCCCTCGTGGAGGCCCCCGACGTCGGGGGTCGAGCTCCCGAGAGCCCCTCCCTGACGCTGGATCCGCTGTACTTCTTGGGCGGCTCGCACGTGGGGCGGAAGTGTCCGCCCTGAATACTCGGCAGGCTTCTTAGCTGCCCATCTCCGCCCTGCTTAACCGTCGCTGTTGCCGCCGTATCCTTGCACATACATGTCCGCCCTAGTCTTCCGAGGCGCGGATTTCCGCCCTACCTTTGTCGCATCGTCTTGGTGATTTCTTGGAGGCAAACAAGTGGCACGTGTGCCATGGCTCTTGCACAATTATCCCGGCAAGGCAACCTAACAGCGATGTGTAGGAGCATATCTGGAAGATTTCCCCTTAAGATTCAGATGAGAATCCAGTTGTAGAATTCTGCTGTTCTCGCAGTCGTAGTCGCATTCGCGATGACAGTCGCAGTGGCAACGGCAGTCGCAGTCACAGCCTCAGCCTCAGCCTCAGCCTGCCTCACCTCAGCCTCAAGCCTGCCTCAACCTCAGCCTCAGCCTGCTTCAGCCTGATCCTCATCTGCCTTCAGCCTCAGCCTGCCTCACCTCAGCCTGCCCTCAGCCTCAGCCCTCAGCCTCAGCCACTCAGCCTCAGCCTCAGCCTGCCTCAGCTCAGCCTCACCTTCAGCCTCAGCCTCAGTCTGCCTGTCAGCCTCAGCCTCAGGCCTCAGCTCAGCCTCCTTCACCCGGCCTCGGCTCAGCCTAGCCTCCAGCCACAGCCCCCTGTCAGCCTGCCTCAGCAGTCAAAATGTGGCCCAGGAATGCAGTTCTGGGAACTAGAAGAACACGAAGTGGCCTACATGGGCTCCGGCATTCAAAATCATGCCCAGAGTGGAGTTCTGTCAACGAATGGCGTACAGTTGGCTCCGGGCTTCCAATGAGCCCGGGAATGGAGTTCTGGGAACTCGAAGAGCACGAAGTGGCCTACAGTTGGCTCCGGGCATTCAAAATGTGGCCCGGGAATGGAGTTCTGGGAAATCGAAGAGCACGAAGTGGCCTACAGTTGGCTCCGGGCATCCAAAATGTGGCCCGGGAGTGGAGTTCTGGGAAACTCGAAGACCACGAAGTGGCCTACAGTTGGCTCCGGGCATCCAAAATGTGGCCCGGGAATGGAGTTCTGGGAACTCGAAGACCACGAAGTGGCCTACAGTTGGTTCCGGGCATCCAAAATGTACGCCGGGAATGGAGTTCTAGCAGCGCCAAGAGCGATTTTGCGAGGATGTCCCAGGCGATTTGGGCTTCGACGGCAGCCGCCCCGGGTCCCGCCCCGACCCCCCTGAGGAGTCATGATGCTCTGTTTTGAGACCACTAGAAACCTATCAGCAAAAGCTGTTAGTTAAAAAGGAAGGGGGAGGAGGAGGAGGTGGAGGAGGAGGGGGGAAGAGGGGGCCAGACATCGCAGAAGGAGTGAACAAACATGGCCGCAAGAGGAGGTTCAGAGGGCGAGCTCGAAGAGACGTCAAGGGGCGCCCCCCGCAAGATGGACCCAAAGACCTTTAACAGGTTCCCAGGAAGCCTCCAACAGACACCCGAGAAGCCTACAGAGGGTTCCAAGAGGAGGCCTCCAGGGTCCAAGGAGGGCCGGAAGAAATTACTCTGGTGACCTAGCTGTTGGAGGCTCGCGGTGCAAAGTGCGTTGCGGCCTTGTGCTGGGAACGCTTGTCTACGGCAGGCGTTTTGCACACAGTCTGTCGGGTGTATTCTCAGGGGCCGGCTATGCGCCACTTGAATAGGGGCCTCTCCCACAGTCCAGACTTCGGCCCGAGCCGTTTCGCTCGCTCACACCGGAGGCGTTCAGGAGTGGGGAGCCCCACTGGGGGGGCGCTGGGGGCCACGGGGGGCGCTGGGGAGGTCCCCGGGGGGGGGGGGGGGGGCAGGGGAGGCCCCACTGGGGGGCGCTGGGGGCCGCTGGGGCCGAGACTTCCCTTCGAATGCAGGGCTTGTTTGACGCGCAAAACAAATGAAGTAGGTTTAGAGTAGCTCCTGAAGTAGGTCGGCGAAGTAGGTCTGCAGCGCGCCTGGCAACAGTGGTCGGCGCAGGTAACTCGAAGGGAAAGGATGGCGAAACCGATTGCCGCGAGAAACTTTCAGGGGGAAGGAATGCGACATTCATGTGCAAAAGTAGCTTTCCAGGGAAGGTTCTCGGAAACACAATATCAAAAGTAACTTGTCGGGATCGGGTCAGTAATGATATTTTCCAAACAAGCTTCTCGGGGAAATGCTGGAATGCCGCCGGCAAGGCGCGGCTTCTGCTAGCAAGCCAGCCGAGTAATTCGTGAAGTGCGCTGTCTTGGGTTCTTCTGGACTCCTTCGGGGCTTATCTTCAGGCTTCCAAAGTCTTCGGAAGCGCATGGACCAAAAGGCCCAATTCATTCGTGTCTCGTACGATTTGGAAAGATTTCGGCTTCTCGGGGGTGTTATTGGGTGGCTCCGCGGCCGCTTGGGGCGGTCTCGGAGCGGTATTTGGGTTTCTTGGAGCATGCGGGAAACAATGTTGATCCATCTTGGGCTATCTTGAACCATCTGTGAGACCGCGTTGCATTCTGCGAGGTCATGCCGGCTCTATCTTTGACCGTCTCGGGCGCTCCAGCGACCCGCCGCCCCCCATTGCAGACCCCGGAAGGAGGGGGGGGGGGGGGTGCATCCATCCCCGAAGGGAAGACTGGGGGTTGTTGGAACAGGAAGCGCTCTAAACCACCTCCGTCCTGAGATCTGGGGGCATTGCGTTTCCCCCTTGGTCTGACCACAGCGGGAAGTGGGGCATGGAGGGCGGGGCGAGGGCCGCGGGCCCGAGCAAGGGGGAGGGGGGGGGGGCGAGAGGGAGGACCAGGAAGGTTAAGAAGGTCAGAAACGGGAGGGTGGGGGGCTCCAGAAGGCGGGTAGGGGGGAGGTGGCGTTTCCGGGGGGAGGAGGTGGAGGGAGGCTGGAATAATGAGGACGCGTGAAAGAGGAGAGGAGGTAGAGAGAGGTGGGAGGAGGAAAGAGAAACGGAAGGGGAGTAGCGCCCCCGTCGGGCCGGGCCCGGAGGGGCCCCGGGGGGCGGGGGGCGGCCGCGTCAGGTTTGGTTTCTGAAGAACCTAGGGCGCCAGGCGGCGGCCCCCTGCCCGCCAGCGGGGGGGCTGCCAAAAGGCCCTGTCCTGTCGCGGTACGTTCGCTTGTCGCCCGACAGCGAAATCGCGCTCGATCCTCGACCCTCGGGGGGGGGGGGAGACCGCCCCCTTTGGGGGGCTCCCGCCTGTCGGGGGCAACCTACAAGTGTTTTGGGTTTGCTCACCTTCTGGGGGTACTTCGCAGATTCCTTTTTTGGCGCGCCGCCCCCGGGGGCGACTTCTGGGAAAGGCTCGGGCAAGCGTGTGCTGATGTTTCAAGGAACCGCGCCCCCAAAGTAGGTCGGAAAGTAGGTTTGCAGAATTTGTTTTTGCAAAGTAGGTTCCAAGGTTTCCGGATTCCAAAAGTAGGTTTTCGGTAGCGCAAAGTAGGTTTCGGAGGCTTCAAAATAGGTTTTAGAAGCCTCAAAGTAGGTTTCGGAGGCCTCAAAGTAGGGTAGGTCGGAAAGTAGGTTTGCAGAATTTGTTTTTGCAAAGTAGGTTCCAAAGAAGGTTTCCGGATTCCAAAAGTAGGTTTTCGGTAGCGCAAAGTAGGTTTCGGAGGCTTCAAAATAGGTTTTAGGAGCCTCAAAGTAGGTTTCGGAGGCCTCAAAGTAGGTTTCAAACCTACTTCAAACCTACTTCAAACCTACTTCAAACCTACTTCAAACCTACTTCAAACCTACTTCAAACCTACTTCGAACCTACTTCAAACCTACTTCAAACCTATTTCAAACCTACTTCAAACTGTTTTCGGAAGCATGGAAGGTCAGGGATTGAAGGTAGGAGGAGGAGGAGGTGGAGGAGAATGTGGGGGAGGAGGAGGAGGAAGAGGAATGGGAGAGGAGGAGGAGGAGGTGGATGAGGAGAGCCGGGAGGAGGATGTGGAGGAGGAAGAAGAGGAGGAGGAGGAGGAGAGCCAGGTCGAGGAAACGGAGGGCCAGGAGGAAGGAGGAACAGGAGAGAGGAGTAGGAGGAGGAGGACCAAGAGGATCCGGAGGATCGGGTGGGGGATGAGGGGCGGATGAAGGGGGGATGAGGGAGAAAAGGTAGGAACAAGATGGGGAATATGAGGAGGAGGAGGAGGAGGAGGAGGAGGAGGAGGAGGAGGAGAAGGAGGAGGAGGAGGAGGAGGAGGAGGAGGAGGAGGAGGAGGAGGGGGGGACGGGGAGGGCGGGGAGGATCGGGGGCAGGAGGATGAGAACATGGATGCTGCGGCTGACGAGGGAGAGGATGGTGAGGCAAGGGGGGCGATGATGGGAAGCATGATGTGATTGATGACGAGTGGCTTTGGGGAGGGCAGAATGACCTTGGGCGGGGCGGCCGTGATAATGAGGAGGAGCCATGGCGTGTCCGAACCCCGCCGGGACACGGTATCGGCATGGGGGTTTTGCTGGGGTGGTGATTGTTGGTGGCGGGCCGGCTTGTCCAGGATTCCTTGAATTGCGTTGTTCGCCGTGCCAGTTGCTGGGGCTGCCCCAATTGATTTTTGGGCCACCCATCGTCGTGACTGCTTTTCTGGCGGGTCGGGTTTGCGGAGGTCTTCTCCGCAGCCGCTCTCGTTAATTTTCTATGTTTAGTGCCCGAGGGTGCATCGCGCGAAAAGTGTCGTGGCCCCTGCCTGAAATGCAGCCCTGGCGCCCTTTCCATTGCAAACCTTCTTGGCGAGGTTGCCGCGGCCAGGGAGCGTCCCCGGGTGCACTCGCCAGGGCTAGTTTGGCGAATTCGCTTCGCCAACTTAGCTGCCCGCGGCATTTGCGCCGACGCGCTTTGGCAAACCCAGTAACGGGAGGCTATCTGCCCGACGACGCGTTTTCCCCGCGCGTTGCACCTTCTTCCTGGAACCTACTATGCTTGCGAACCTATCTCCCGAACCTACTTTTGAACCTATCTAAAACCTATATCGAAATGTTTTCTGTTCGCCATTGCCCTGCATTGCCGGGGAAGTCTCGGCACTGGGGGGCGCTGGGGAGGTCCCGCTGGGGGGGGGACGGGTGCGTCGCGAAAAATAAAATCGTCGGGGCGGAGGGGGCACTGGGCGCGGCTGGGTGGGCCCCACTGGGGGGCGCTGGGGACCACTGGGGGGCGCTGGGGACCACTGGGGCGGCGCTCGGGGCGATTGGGGGCCACTGGGGGGGCGCTGGGGAGGGCCCGCTGGGGGGGGGGAGGGCGGTTGCGTCGCGAAAGCTCAACTAATCGTCGGGGCGGAGGGGGGCATGGTGCGCCGCCGGGGAGGCCCCAATGGGGGGGGCCGGAGGCATCACTGGGGGGCGCCTGGTGGGGGAGGGCCCCAACTTTTCGTAGAGGAGGGGGGGGAGGGGTGCGTCGCGAAAGGCAAATAAACCTGTACGCGCGACGGATCCGGAGTCAGGGGGCTCCAGGCTCCCAATTCGAGCGCGACTGGACCTGGCAAAGGTCCCGTTGGAAGCGTGGCACCTGCTCGCGCCTCGAGCGTCAAGATAACCCGGCCTCCTCCGCGGGATGCTCCGGGGAGGCGCCCTCGCCGATTCTGGGAGCCGAAAGGTCGGGGGGTGGAAGGCTCCGCTCGTCGATCGACTCCGATGCGTCTCCGCTGCGCGTGCGTATGCCGTGCGAGGCCTGCACAGGCATGGGAAGGCGTGAGCTCGAGGGCGGCCAAGAGGGGAGCGATGACCAGGGGGGGGCACCCCCCTGGTCATCGCACCACTGCTCCTATACCCCGTTGTCAGTGATCTGATGCTTCTCTACATCGCTTCGCATTCCTTTTACTCACCTTTTCCCTAATGAGCACCCTCGACCGCCAGGAGTAAGTGAGTGAGTGAGGGGAGGGGTGGACATCATGGCGGGGGCCATGACATCTCCCCAGATCTCTTGGCGCCTCCTCTTATTTCCATCGGTCCAAGGCCCCCCCCGAGCCGCGCACGTGCGCCACGATTTGCGCTCCCCCCTCTTGGACGCCCCCCTCTTGGCCGCCCCCAGTGATTTTGCCCCGCGAGCAGCGCCGCTGGCGTCAAGCCACGAGAAAGCGCAAGGATGGGCGGAGACTCGTTCTTCGAGGCCCTCGTCCTCGGCGCGAGGGAGCTGGGGTGGCTTTCGGCAGCCGCCCTCCTTTCGATTGAACTGATGGCACGGGAATTTCAAGGCCAAGGTTGACCCTCCACCTGCACGATTGAGGGTCAAAGTCAAGGCTAATTCTCCAGGAGGGGAGGGTCGAGGTCAAGGAACTGATTGGAAAAGCAGGGGCGCTCATCCGCAAATGGTCAAGGCTGAATCCTCCTCTTCCTGGCAGGCCAACGCAGCGCCACGCGGCGATCCGGCAGCCTCCGCGCCGCGTTCGGTGGGAGAGAGGGGGGATAGCCCCCTCCTCATCGAATAATCATCCTTCAGAATATCACGACTCAGACTGAAGCATCCTCTATGCTACACCGCTCCTTATCATCATCCGCCTACTAATCCTCCTACATCCTCAATCCCAAGGGGGATTGTCCCCTCCTCCTCCTCCTCCCTCCCTCCCTCCCTCTCCTCCTCCTCCTCCTCCCCCCCCTCCTCCTTTTCTTCTGTGACCAGTCCAGCTGACCAGTCCAGCTCGAGGCCCAGGTTGTTGCGGCCTTCGCCCGTCCACTGTCGCGTCGTCACCGGGCCATGGAGTCCGCAGCAAAAGAGCAGGCGGACCTCCTTGCCCTCTTTGTCTCTGCTGGCGAGGGCGCCGCCATGTGCGGCGACGAGGCGCAGAAGTTGGTGTCAAAGCACATGGGCCAAGCAGTCAAGAGCATCGCGGAGGTTGGCAGACTCCAGGCCTCCCGAAGCGGGTCCGAGTTGGTGGGGTCGGAGGATCGCGCCGCATCGCCGATGCGTCGGCGATGCGGCTCGATTTGGGGCCGGCTCTCTCTAACACCGACGTCGCCGATGCATCGCCGATGTTGCCGACGCATCGCCGATGCATGGGCGATGCATCGCCGATGCGGCGCGATTCTCCGACCCCATTTACTCGGACCCCATGCGGGAGGCCTCTGAGCATGGGGAAACGACAGACGCAGAACCTTTAGGAGGCTCGCGCGCGGATTGCTTGCATGTGCGCTGCACCTCTCCCGGTGGCGCCTCCGTTGCCGCCCCTGGCCTGGCGCGCCCCGCGCGACACGGGGGCTCCAGCGCCGATCTGAAAAATCCGCGCGAACCTTCGAGCATGCATTGCTCTGCATGTTTGTTTTGTTTGTTTGTTTGTTTGTTTGTTTGCATTCTAGATCGAAGAAGAAAAACACATAAGCATCAACTGGTCGCGCTCCGCGCGGAGCGCCAAAAGTTTATGTTTATGTGTTATTGTTCTTATTATCTTTCTTCTACTACAGGTGGCCCTCAAGGAGCTGAGCTCGAGCGCCAGCAGCCAGCCGGCCGCCCCTGCCACCAAGGTGGTCAAATTGCTGACGTTCATCTCGTACGCAGTCAAGCATGTGGGAGGGTGGTTCGACCACTCCGTCCACATGCAGATCGGCGCGATGGCAAATAGCGTCAGGTCGCAGAACGTCAACTCGACACCTACACCGACCCTGGCCGGGCTGGGCCCACGATCGGTGACTGCGTCTGCCTCGTCAAACGCCAGGAGAGAGAATGCACCGATTCTAGGGGCCGTCATGAGGCCATGTTTAGCCGTCGTGGGTCCATCTTGGGCCGTCTTGGAGACATCGTGGGGCCATCTTGGTGGGATCGTCTTGGAAACAATCTTGGCCGTCTTGGGCTAAGCCCAGGGTGGGCCTGACCAGGATCGGTGTAGGTGCGCAGCTTGCGTCCTTCTGTTGTAGGCTCGTTCACCCGAAGGACGAGGACATTGTTGACTGGAGCGTTTGGCTGATCGCGCTGTCGGCCCCGGAGGCATTCGAGGCCCTCTGGCAGGAGATCCTCGGTGAGCGCTGCGACGAGCTGCTGGCGAGCGCCGTGGTGCGCGCCACTGCCTCCCTCGCATGTGACGCGCGCAGGCCTTCGCATATGCAGCCGTCCGATCTCGCGCGTCGCATGCTGTTGGTGGCACAGCAGCCGCCTACTAGGCCGAGGGTGCTCGCGCGGAGGTTCTCAGGAGGGCGAGTTGAGACATCGGAAGTTGGCCTTCGGGGGGGGGCCCTCGTCGCCACGGCTGGACGCAGCTCGGCCGCTGTCTCAACTCCCTGCTCCGAGAGGTTCCACTACTTGGGGAAGTTCTTGGTCGGAATCAGAGGCGCAGCTGGAGAGGAGGCCGTAGCCAGAGAGGCGGACGAGTTTATGCAGCTTGTGCAGCGCGCCCTGGTGGCGTACCGGGACGAGGACTGGGAGACGGTGGGTAAGAAATTGCTGGCTGTTTCGGCCAGGTTGTGGGGCCTATGCGGCCACATCTGCCTGTTGAAGCGCAGGGAGTTCGCCATGGACAAGTACTGGTTGATGGCCCTCCTGCACGATATAAGCAAACCATCGTATTCAAAAGGCTTACGCCATTCCGCCGTCCCCCAGAAGAGGGATGAAGGCCTCTCGGGGACCCTCTGGGGGCCTCTTGTGGGCCTCTCTTGGGCCTCACTTGGGGCCCTGTTGGGGCTCTCTTGGGCCATCTTGGGCGTTTCCTGGGCCGTCTTGAGACCCTCTTCGGCCGTCTTGGGGCCGTCTTGGGGGCTTCTTGGGCCGTCTTGGAGCGATCATGGGCGCCTCTTGAGCCGTCTCGGGCGCTGTTGAGACCAAAAATGCGAACATGTTAAATTGCTATGTTTTCCCAAAAAAGATTCGGACGATTCTTGCTTCTTAGGGCCCTCTCGGGGGTTGTCTTGGAGCCCTCTCGGGGCGTCTTTGAGGCCCCTTGAGCAGTCTTGAGGCTATCTTGGTCGTCTTCGAGGACTATCTCCTGTGCGTGTTGGAAACATTCTTGAGCAAGCCTGAATCGATTCTTGGGCATCTTGGAGGCCACAGGTTGTAGAAATGGAGGTTCCGGAGGCCCCGGGGGAGCGTTGATGGGTTCTGAGACCCACCCCGGGCCCGCCCCCAGAGCCCCCGCCCCCCCCAGGCCCCCACCCGCCCTTTTCGGATTTCAGGTCCCAGGGGAGGGGGGACAGGGGGAGGGGCGCAGTCAATCATCGCACACGCCTCTGCACCCCCGGGCAAACGGGGGTCGGCAGATTTGGAGTGCCACGCTGAAGATGTAAAGACCAACGACGCCATTTTCATCGTGGGCGGACTTGAGCAAGCTCGTCTGCAAGATGCCCTCGGTGCCTTGCGTCGTCTGGTCGTCGAGGTCGCCGCATTGGATGCCTGCGACGAGAAGACACGGCAACTGACCAAGGCATCAGAGGCGCTTATCGCTTCTTGGAAACGGCCTCGCGCTCATAATGAAAACCATAGCATCATCACCAAGCACGCGGTGAGCATATTGGAAATACTTACAGTGTCGCCACCGCCAGTGGTGCAGCCACTTCGGGAGGCTGAAGGGCTGCAGATCTGGCAATGGTTGGAGAGCCGCTTGGAGGCGCACGACTCTGACAGGAATGATAAAGAATCCGTTTGCCACTTGCTGGCTCGATTGGACCCAAACTTCCTGCCACGCATGGTGGAGAAGATTGAAAAGGAGCTTGGACGCGATCAGTCCTACATGATGCCCCATGTGTTGTGCAGCATGGTGGGCGGCCTGCCCCCAGAGGAGAGACCGTTGGTGCAGCCGAGCGCAGCTGGTGTCGTGGAGCTCTCTCTGCGGCTGCTCCTGCCCCTGTGCGGCCCTGGCTTCGACCCCGAGCACCGGTCCCTGTTGCCCGGGGCTGCCGCTCTTGGTGTCGCCGCGGGGCTGGTGGCACCCGCGGCGGCTGCCGACGCGTCTGGTGCGATGGCGGCGTTGGTGCAGCGGGCGCTGGAGGCCCTCCTCGAGCTGGCCCACTGCTCGGCAGCGCACCCGGTCCACGTGAGCCCGCTCTACTGCTGCTGGTGGGCCCTGGAGGACTCTGTGCCTCCCCAGTACGGGGCAGGGGCTGATGTGGTCTGAGGATCGCCCGCATCGCGGATGCCCCGGTGACACGGCGCGATTTGGAGTCCGTTCTTCTCCATCCCGCCGTCGCCGAGGCATCGGCTGATGCAGCGGTGGCACGGCGCGATCTGGAGCCTGTTCTTCTCCATCTCTCGTCGTCGCCGATGCATCGGCGGTGCGGCGCGATGCTCCGACCCCTGCAGCCACGAGCACGGGAGGCCTCCCAGGACTTCGCCACGTCTTCGCCCGCAGCCAGGCACGTGTTCGGGACGGTGATGGCCCAGCGCCAGCAGGCGGTTCAGGTCTGCCTTGAGAGAGCGGTTGCTGCCCTCCTGGAGGGAGAGCCCGCGCTGGCCGACAGAGAGGGCAGTGACGCCTCCGCGGCACTCGCGCACGTGCTGACGTGCGACGTGCTGTGGCGGGGCCCGCGGGCTGCCCTGACGGTCATGCAGGCCTACAGTTCCACCGGCTCCAGGAGCATCATGCATCAGTGGAGGGGGATCTACCGATGCACCGCTACCCTCCCTTCGTCGCCACGGCCGGATTGGCCTCGAAATGCTGGTCAGAACGTTCTCCAGGAGAGGTCCAGGGAGTACCAGTATTGCTATTTTCTATTGCCCCCCTTACAGGGTCCATCTCGATCCGATCGACCCGATTCGAAATCCACTTTAGCCGGCCCGATTCGCTTCGATTCAGACTCCAGCGATGCGATGCGTCCCGATGCTTGCATGGTGCTGTTGCACATCATCCTGGAGCGGTCGATCCGATACGAGTTCGACTCAGTGTCGACGCAGCCGATGCAGGAGCAGAATGCGGTAGGCGCGTGTCGTATCGACGCGGCGGCGATTCCGGCGCGGGCGTCCAAGGTTCAACGCCGCGGGTTGCTTGGAATCGGCCGACGTCGAGCGGACTGCGGCATCTCGGAAAGCCGCGATCGTTCGAGGCGGTCCATGCGCAGTCGGAAGCCATTGCTGGCATCGTCATTGACACGAGTGAGCCGCATGAGTTCAGGGGCAATGACAGGGGGGCAGGGCTGGACCTAAACGCTGTTTTGCCAGACTTCGGCCGTGTCTGGTTTCTCGTTTTAGGAGGGAGGTCCAGGAGAGCAGCTAGAGCAGCACGAAGACCAAAACGAGAACATGATCGACCCACGAACCCGGAAAGGAATATAGAACTGTAACACATGGCAGCGTTTTCAAAGACACCTGATTGGGTGACGGGCAAATGCAATGCTGAATGTATCGATCTCGATGTACCCTGCCGAGGGCTGTGCTGTGCTGCACCGTGCTGAATTGCGATGTGCCATGCCGCGATTGTGCCCTATAGCCTCGTGGATCGAGTCCTCCTTTGCATCCGAGTCCTGACCGAACTGATCTCGATCTTAAGCTCGAGCTGCCTGAACACATAGTAGCTGCCCCAGAGCTGATGGACAGGGGAGCATGTCAGGAGGACGCGACGCGAAACGTCCCAAGGGATGCGCCAGGCAGAGCTGATGGACAGGGGGGCATGTCAGGAGGACGCGCCGCGAAACGTCCCAAGGGATGCGCCAGGCGACGTGCCAGGGGACATGCCATGGGGTCGCACCGCGGGACGTGCCAAAGGGACGCGCTACGGAACGTGCCAGTGGATGTGCCACGGGATGTGCCAGGGGACGCGCCACGCGACATGCCAGGGAGACTCGCCAAGGGACGCGCCACGGAACGTGCCACGGAACGTGCCAAGTTGCAATGCTGAGTGTATCGTGGGATCCCGCTCTGAGTTTTCTATTATTTTTTACTTTTTTTTGTATTTTTTTGATGTACCGTGCCGCAATCTGCTGCCCGTGTTGTTCTTGGGTGTCCCCACAATTGTGTCCGTATCTGCGCTTTCTTCTCTGTGCTGTGCTGCGCCGTGCTGAATTGCGATGTGCCATGCCGCGATTGTGCTCTATAGCCTCGTGGATCGAGTCCTCCTCCTTTGCATCCGAGTCATGACCGAACTGATCTGGATCTTAAGCTCGAGCTGCCTGAACACATAGTAGCTGCCCCAGAGCTAATGGACAGGGGGGCATGCCAGGAGGACGCGACGCGGAACGTCTCAAGGGACCCGCCAAGCGACGTGCCAAGGGACGTGCCATGGGACGCACCGCGGGACGTGCCAAGGGGACGCGCTACGGAACGTGCTGGGGACAAGCGTTTCGCTCGAGACATCCTGCCAACATCCTCAGAATTCCTGCGCGCGGGACGCGGCACGCGCGAGACATCCTCGGAATTCTTGCGAGCGGGACGTGAAAACAAGCAATTCGCCTGAGACACCCTCTGAATTCTGGACCCCCACGAGGCCCCCCACGAGGCCCCTGCTCGAGACATCCCCCAACTTTGCAAAACCAGCGTTTCGCTCGAAACGTCTTCAACAAATTATGAAAGACAAGCATTTCGCTCGAGACATCCTGCCAAAATTCAAGGACATCCTAGCAAAACAAACGAATTAGTCGAGACATCCTCGAAATTCCTGCGCGCGGGACGCGGCACGCGCGAGACATCATCGGAATTCCTGCGCGCGGGGCGCTTTTCTATGTCGCGGTCGGCTCTGCAAAACCAGCGTTTCGCTCGAGACATCCTCAACAAATTCTGAAAACAAGCGTTTCGCTCGAGACATCCCCAACTCTGCAAAACCAGCGTTCCGCTCGAGACATCCTCAACAAATTCTGAAAAACAAGCGTTTCGATAGGGACATCCTCAATTTTTAATTCGCCGGCCCTACGCGACCTCGTTATTTATCGCAAAAGAAATTCGCCGGCCCTACAGCCGTCAAAACCGGGTGGAAAACAACTAAAAGAGAACCCTGGGCCTGCGCCCTTTCCGGGAAAAACACGAATTAGCCTGGCGAAGGACCCAACCATGTGCAGTTGTGAGTACCGCCGTTGTGAATATCGTCCTCAGCGGAGCTCCTTATGGGGCCACGAACTGTGTGAGGGGCCTGCCACAGTGGTGGTGGTGGTGGTGGGGAACCGCATGCGGGCACCCCCAGTGGGGCCTTCGGTGGAGCCCCCTATGGGGCCACGAAACGCTGCCCTGGGTGGGGGAACCGCATGAGGGCATCCCCACTGGGGCCTACGGTGGAGCTCCCTATGGGGCCACGAAGCGCTGCCCTGGGTGGGGAAACCGCATGCGGGCAACCCCACTGGGGCCTACGGTGGAGCTCCTTGTGGGGCCACGAAACGCTGCCCTGGGTGGGGGACCCGCATGCGGGCACCCCCATTGGGGCCTTCGGTGGAGCTCCCTATGGTGCCACGAAGCGCTGCCCTGGGTGGGGGACCCGCATGCGAACACCCCCAGTGGGGCCTTCGGTGGAGCCCCCTATGGGGCCACGAAGGGGACCCGCATGCGAACACCCCCAGTGGGGCCTTCGGTGGAGCTCCCTATGGGGCCACGAAGCGCTGCCCTGGGTGGGGGACCCGCATGCGAACACCCCCAGTGGGGCCTTCGGTGGAGCCCCCCTATGGGGCCACGAAACGTTGTCCAGGGTGGGGGGCCCGCATGCGAACACCCCCAGTGGGGCCTTCGGTGGAGCCCCCTATGGGGCCACGAAACGCTGCCCTGGGTGGGAGACCCGCATGCGAACACCCCCACCCCCACTGGGGCCTTCGGTGGAGCCCCCCTATGGTGCCACGAAGCGCTGCCCTGGGTGGGAGACCCGCATGCGAACACCCCCAGTGGGGCCTTCGGTGGAGCTCCCTATGGGGCCACGAAGCGCTGCCCTGGGTGGGGGACCCGCATGCGAACACCCCCAGTGGGGCCTTCGGTGGAGCCCCCTATGGGGCCACGAAACGCTGCCCTGGGTGGAGGACCCGCAATGACCCGCATGCGAACACCCCCAGTGGGGCCTTCGGTGGAGCCCCCTATGGGGCCACGAAGCGCTGCCCTGGGTGGGGGACCCGCATGCGAACACCCCCAGTGGGGCCTTCGGTGGAGCTCCCTATGGGGTCACGAAGCGCTGCCCTGGGTGGGGGAACCGCATGAGGACATCCCCACTGGGGCCTACGGTGGAGCTCCCTATGGGGCCACGAAGCGCTGCCCTGGGTGGGGAAACCGCATGCGGGCAACCCCACTGGGGCCTACGGTGGAGCTCCTTGTGGGGCCACGAAACGCTGCCCTGGGTGGGGGACCCGCATGCGGGCACCCCCATTGGGGCCTTCGGTGGAGCTCCCTATGGTGCCACGAAACGCTGCCCTGGGTGGGGGTCACGAAACGTGTGAGAGGTGTGCCGAGAGCAAAGGCAAGGAGGGGGAGGAGGGAGGAGGGGGAGGAGGGGAGGAGGGAGGAGGGGGAGGGAGAAGCGGGAGGAGGAAGGAACGCGGGGCACCGTCTCTTCAAAACGAGGACCCAACACCACAGGATGGTTGGGAAAAACAACTGTTGAGGCCCAGCCCTGCAGGGGGTGGGGGGGTGGCCCACGGGGGGGAGCCATCGACCTCCCACTGCCCGTGCATGGCCGATCGTGGACTGGGCCCCCTCTCCCGCCCAGGAGAGAGGCTTCCCATCGGGGTCCTGTCGGCGACGCATCGCTGCTTCCCGGTCACGGCTCGCGCCCCCCCTGAGCCCACCGAGCGCGTCCCGCTGCTCGCAGGTTGCCTACTCGCAAACGCCCGCAGCAAAACATGTCTTCCTTTCTACGTAACGCATATCGTAGATTTCCCGCGGCGGATCCGGGCCATACTTTGCGAGAGGTGGCACGCGCTTGTCTACGAGCCAGTCCCCCCCGATCGTCCCCCGCGTGGCTTTCGGGTCATGAGTCGGCTTGCCGGCGGCCGTTCGGGGCGATTTGGGCACCCCGAGGACGCACTCGGCGAGGCGCAGCCGCTGGAAGGCGTCCCGAAACGTCCGAAAACCCTGAACCTCAAAGCGATTGTCGATTTGTGATGGCTCTGGGGCTCGTCTTGTGGAAGTCGATCAATGGAGAGGAAGCGTGCTGCCAAGTAATTTCCAGATGTGTAAAACATGTTTCAGAAATGCTTCAAATCTGTGAAACATGATTGAAACATTTTCAGAGCATGTTTTACACATTTTAAACACATGTTTAATTCAATGATAGGACTGTTAGAGTGTCCATTATCATGGCGTCCACAAGGCTCGTCACCGGGCGAACACGCCAGGTGTGAAACAAATGCAGAGCCCGGATCCCAGGGTCGCTTCCTTCTCGTGCTCGTGTTGCCCGTGCTGCTTCCCGTGTCCCTGTCCCCCGAGGAGGGCCGCGAGCTCCGCGTGCTGCACGTCCCTCGTGACCGCTGTCCGCCTGGACGCCGCCGCGGACGCGCCCCCTGGTGGGTTGCGCCAGGATCGGAGGGGGTGAGGGCCCAGGCCTGGGACCCCCTTTCATCCTTTGGAAAGCGCCTCCACTCCGGACTCGCTTAGGCATGCCCCAAAGCGACCATACCCCAAACGACCACTCTGAACTTTTTGAGGCATGCTCAGAAGTATTCGCGTATGGGAGGCCGACGTACACTTCCTGCGCACGCCCAACGACGCCACTCACCCGCCTTGCGCAGTCAGGCCGAATTTGGCCGCCCAGAGTTGTCAAACTAACAGAGGGTTCCAAAGCCCAGACCTCCATCGTAGTGAAAAACATGATGGACCCACGAACCCGGAAAGGGATATAGACATGTGGAGCATGGACACGTTTTCACGATACCCAACTGGGCAACACCTCACGAAACATCCCACGAGACACTTCACGAAACATCCCACGAGACACCTCACGAAACATTCCACGAGACACCTCACGAAACATTCCACGAGACACCCCGCGAAACATTCCACGAGACACCCCACGAAACATTCCACGACGACAGGCAACCACTCAACCAAGGCGGTGTGGTCGTGCTGGGGAGTGGTCGTGCTGGGGTGTGGTCGTGCTGGGGGGTGGTCGTGCTGGGGGGTGGTCGTGCTGGGGGTGGTCGTGCGTGGTCGTGCTGGGGGTGGTCGTGCTGGGGCGTGGTCGTGCTGGGGCGTGGTCGTGCTGGGGTGTGGTCGTGCTGTGGTGAGGTCGTGCTGGGGTGTGGTCGTGCTGGGGTGTGGTCGTGCTGGGGTGGGGTCGTGCTGGGGTGGGGTCCTGCTGGTCGTGCTGGGGTGTGGTCGTGCTGGGCTGGGGTGTGGTCGTGCTGGGGTGTGGTCGTGCTGGGTGGTCGTGCTGTGGTCGTGTCGGGTCGTGCTGGGTGGGGTCGTGCTGGGGTGTGGTCGTTCTGGGGTGTGGTCGTGCTGGGGTGTGGTCGTGCTAGGGTGGGTCGTGCTGGGGTGGGGTCGTGCTGGGGTGTGGTCGTGCTGGGGTGTGGTCGTGCTGGGGTGTGGTCGTGCTGGGGTGTGGTCGTGCTGGGGTGTGGTCGTGCTGGGGTGGTCCGCACCCTGTGATTTATCGATCGGGTCGTGCTGGGGTGTGGTCGTGCTGGTGCTGGGGTGTGGTCGTGCTGGGGTGTGGTCGTGCTGGGGTGTGGTCGTGCTGGGGTGTGGTCGTGCTGGGGTGTGGTCGTGCTGGGGCGTGGTCGTGCTGGGCGTGGTCGTGCTGGGGTGTGGTCATGCTGGGGGTGTGGTCGTGCTGAGGTGTCCCGCACCCTGTGATTTATCGATCGGGATTTCAAAAACAAGCGTTTCGCCTGAGACATCCTCAAATTTTAATCCGCCGGCCTCCTTCGACCTCGATATTTATCAGGGGAAGAATCCGCCGGCCTCCTTCAAGTTGGGCACCGGGGACATGTTTACATACTAAAAGAGAACCCTGGGCCAGAGCCCTTTCCGGGAACAAGACCTCCATGTGGGGCCCTCGCGGGACCGTCACAAAACAATCACGAAGCGATCCAGGACGAAATTTGGTCCCCAGGAGGTGCTCCAGAGCTCCCGTGGACCCCGCATGGAATGAATCGAGACAGCGGGTGTCTTGGTCGGGATCCCGCAAAGGGGGGATGTGCTCCAGGGTGTGTGTGTGTGTGTGTGAGAGTTCGATCGGCTTTTGCACCGAACCGCCCAAAACAGATGCCCCCCAGCCGCAGGCAGCTCCCGATTGTTGCCGATGGGCGGGGCATGTTGGGGGCAGTTCGGTGCACCAGCAGATCGAGCTCATGCCCCCCTTCAGGGTCACCCCCCTTTGGTGGATCCCGAGCTTGGGGCGTTCTTCGTCGTCCGAGGAGGGGGGGTTGGAGGAAGTCTCCCTGGGCTCTTGGAGGCTTTCTGGCCTCGGGGTGCTCTCGGGCGAAGTCATGCCCCCCTCAAGGTCGCCCCCCTTTGTGGTGGACCCCGAGCTCGGGGCGTTTCTCGTCTTCCCAATTGGGGGCTCTTGGGGGCTCTCGGGGGCTCTCTGGGCTCGGGGCTCTTGGGGGCTCTCTGGCCTCGGGGTGCTCTCGGGCGGTCGCGCCTCGTCGGGAGCTCTCCGGGGCTGCCCGGGGGGGCGTCCCGAGTGGCCGCAGGAGGCCCGAGAGCTGCAGCCCGAGAGTCACTTGGGCGTCGGAGGGGGTCGCAAGCGTCACGGCCGGGGCCGTCGGGTCTCCCGGATCTCATGGCTCCCTGTCGTCTTCAGGGAACGAGCAACGACATACAAACATAATTGCACCTCGCTCTTGGCACTGTGGCTTGTGCAATACAGAAAGAATGGGAGGGGAGCGGGCTAACATAATAACTCGGAGGTCCGCGCAGACTTCTCAGATCCGCGCTGGGCCCCCCTGGCGGCGCCTCCGGCGCCGCCCCTGGCGCGCTCCGCGCGCCAGGGAGAGGGGTCCAGCGCCCATCCGAGAAGTTCGTGCAGACCTCCGAGTTTTATGTTCACGTCATTGTTCGTTCCCCTGTTCGTGGTTTCCTGTTGCTCTCTCAGCACATCCCCCGCCCTCTCCCCCTCGTCCGCGCGTACGCCTCGGACTTGTGCCACGATGCGCTAAGCAGGGTCGGAGAAGTCACGACTACATGAGCATCGACCATCGGAGGTCCGCGCGGCTTGTTGCTTGTGGGGGGGGGCCAGCGCCGACCGAAAAGATCCGCGCGGGCCTCCGACAGTTTCTGTTGATGCCGACGTTTCTCCTTCCCGTGGAGCTGAGGGCCGCTCGCTTCGCACGTCGCGGTCAGGGCCGGAGGGGGTGCCCTTCTCCAGGGACGTGCGGCGCGAGGGCGCGAAGGTGACCGCGCGTCGCGCATCGCGGGGCGCGGTGGGAGGGAACCCCTGAGGAGCTGAGGGCCGCCCTGCAGCTCGCCTCGGCCGAGGCCCCAGAGGACCGGTCCTTCGCCGTGGCGCTGGGGCTGCTGGGGCCGCCCTGAGGGCTGCCGTCGTGAGGGGCGGCCGCGCCGCCCCAGCCAGGAATCGAGGGAGGGCTCGAGCTTGGATCGGGGGCGGCCAGGCGGGGGGTGATGGCCCGGGGGGGGGGGATATGATATCATGGCGGGGGCCATGATACCTCCCCAGATTTCATGGCGCTTCTTCTTGTTTCAATGTGTCCCTGGCCCCCCGACCCCTGGGCCGAGCACGCGCCGCCAGCAATGATTTGCGCCCCCCCCTCTTGGACGCCCCCCTCTTGGACGGCGCCGATTGGAGCCGGCTTGGGGTCTGAGGTGGCCCAGCGTTGGTTCTGGCCAGGAGGAGGGGGGGCGGGATGCACTGGTTTCGGTCAGGTTGTTGGCCATTTTCGGCCTCTGGGGGCCGTGTTTGGGCCCCAGGGCCCCAGGGTGGACCCTGGAAGGGGTCAGGGGAACGATCTTGAGCGCCGATGCGTCGCAGAGGACTCTTGTGAGGGGCGGCCGCGCCGCCCCGGCGAGGGATCGAGTGACGAGGATCTTCGCCATCAAGGAAGAAGAGCGAGTCGTGAGGGAAGCGGGCCCTGAGGCTCTTCGCAGTTCTCGGCTTCCCGGGAGTGTCAGAGAGCGGCTCGGGATGAAGAGCTGTTCCTCGGGGAAGGGCCCAGGGTCCAAGACCCGTTCCCCGCAGGACCCGCTCCTTTCATGCCGAGTTCCAGGCCTCCCAAGTGGAGTCCGACAGGACGGGGTCGGAGGATCGCGCCGCATCGCCGATGCATCCCTCCCCGAGGCGTCTCGATGTGGAGCTCGATTTTCTCCACGGCGACGTCGGCAATGCATCGCCGAGGTCGCTGATGCATCGCCGATGTATTGGCGATGTGGCGCGGTCCGCCGACACCGTCTGCTCCGACCCCGTTTGGAAAGGCCTCTGGATCGAGGGGCGAGGATCATGGGCGTCCACGAGTCGGGGGCGGCCAACCAAGAGGGAGGTGGTGACTACTGCGAGTTTCGTAATCAGCGTCGGGGGGGCGTCACCCCCGCCGACGGCCCTACATCGACCCCCGTCGCGGGCAGCCACCGCGCGCCAACGGCGCTCCGACCCCCGTCGCGGCGCGACGACGAGGCGAGGTTGACCCCCCTCTCGGGGGGTACCCACCCCACGCTCACCAACCCAGACAGAGTAGGGGGAAGGGCATCATTGCGGGCGCCATGATATCTCCCAGATCTCATGGCCTCTCTCCTTGTTCTAGTACGGTCCCTTGGCGCCCCGTGGGTCGCGCACGTGCCTCCAGCCATGATGCTTTGCGAGCCCCTCCTTGGACGCCCCCCTCGTGGACCCCCCCGGAAACGAGGATGGGGGGGGCGTCCAAGAGGAGGGCGCTCGGGGTTCGCGGTTCGAGGTTTTCGGGCGTTCTGGTCGGTCCTCGGCGGTTTTCCAGGCTTCGGGGTGCCTCCCATCGGCTGCGCCTGGCCGGGGGCTTTCTGGGGGTGCCCAGGTCGCCCCGAGCGGCCGCCGGAGGCCGAGTCACGACCCGAAGCCACCATGGAGATACGCGTGGGATGCGTCGACCCCCAATGGCCCCCTGATCGCCGACAGAGGCCCAAAGTTAGCCCACCCCGTGCGGGCATCGGGGGTATGTCGACGATGCGTCTGCGATGCATCGCCGATTCCAGGTCGATGTCCCCTCCCCCTGGGCCAGTTCCCCCCCCGAACGTTCCCCCTCGTCGAGGGGCCGAGGAAGGGTCGAGGGATCTAGGAGGGGTCGAGGGATCGAGGAGAAATCAAGGCATCGAGGGAGGATCCAGGGATCGAGGAGGGGTTGGGCAATCGAGGAGGGATCAAGGGATCAAGGAGGGACAGGGGTCGAGAAAGGGTCGAAGGGAGTCGAGGAGGGGTCGAGGAGTTGATGGTCGCGGTGAGGAGGAACAGCAGCGGAAGTAGCGGAAGCAGGCGGAGGATAAGGAGGACGACGAGGAGGGAGGACGAGAAGAGAGAAGGAGGAGGGAGGAGGAGGAGGGAGGAGGAGGAGGAGGAGAGAAGAGGAGGAGGAGGAGGGAGGAGGAAGGAGGAGGAGGAGGACGACGAGGAGGAGGAGGAGGAGGATGGAGGAAGAGGAGGAGGAGGAGGTGGAGGAGGAGGAGGGAGAAGAAGGAGGAGGAGGAGGAGGAACAGGAGGAGGAGGAGGAGGAGGAGGAGGAGGAACAGCATAAGAAGCTGGCCGACGAGGAGCAGGAGAGCAGCGTGAGAGCGTGGGGCCGCACCGCGAGTCAGCGCTCGCCCCTCAGGCGCAGGGCGCACACTCCCGCCGACGACGCCGACGCCGACGACGACGACGACGCCAACGACGACGAGGACGACGACGAAGACGACGACGACGCCGACGCCGACGCCGACGACGCCGACGCCAACCGACGACGCGACGCCAACGCCGACGCCGACGACGACGACGGACGCGACGCCGACACGCCGCGACGAGACGACGACCCGACGCGACGCCGAGGCCGACGCCGGACGCTCCGCGACGCCGACGCCGACGCCGACGACGACCGCCGACGACGCCGACGCCGACGCCGACACCGACGCCGACACCCGACGCCGACGCCGACGCCAACGCCGACGCCGACGCCAACGCCGACGCCGACGACGAGACGACGCCGACGCCGACGCCGGCGACGACGACGACGCGACGCCGCGCCGACGCCGACGCCGCTGACGCCGACGCCAACGGACGACGACGACGACGACGACGCCGACGCCCGACGCCGACGCCGACGCCGACGACGACGACGACGCCGACGCCGCCAAAGCAGACGCTGACGCCGACGGCGACGACGACGACGACGCAGACGCCGACGCCGACGACCGCCGACGCGACGCCGCCGGGCCGACACCGCCGACGACGGCGCCGCCGACGACGACGCCGACGCCGATGACGATGCCGACGACGACGCCGCCGACGCCGACGCCGCCGACGCCGCCGACGACGCCAACGCCGACGCCGACGCCGACGACGACGACGACGCCGACGCCGACGCCAACGCTGAGGCCGACGCAGACGCCGACGACGACGAGGCCGCCGACGCCGACGCCGACGACGACGCCGACGACGTCCGACGCCGACGCCGACGCCGACGACGACGCCGCCGACGCCGACGCCCACGCCGACGCCGACGACGACGCCGCCGACGTCGATGCCGACGCCGCCGATGACGACGAAGACGATGACGATGACGATGACGACGACGACGCCGACGCCGACGCCGACGACGACGATGTTGCCGACGACGACGACGCCGACGCCGACGACGCCGACGACGCCGACGACGCCGACGATGACGACGCCGACGCCGACGCCGACGATGACGACGACGACGCTTCCGCCGCCGACGACGACGAGGACGGCGACGAGGGCGACAACGACGGCGAGGGCGACGACGACGACGATGAGGACCAGGACGAGGACGCCGACGCCGTCGATGTCGACGCCGAAGCCGACGCTGCCGACGCCGACGACCACGATGCCGACCACGACGACGACGACGAAGACGACGACTACTCTACGACGCCGGCAAGGACGAGGACGGAGACGAGGACGACGACGCCGACGACGACGACGACGACGCCGACGACGCCTACGACGACGCCGACGCCGACGCCGACGCCGACGCCGACGCCGCCGACGCCGACGCCGCCGACGACGACGACGCCGCCGACACGCCGACGCCGAAACGCCGCGCCGACGCGATGACGCGACGCCGACGACGACGCCGACGCGACGCCGTCGACGACGACGACGCCGACGACGCCGACGCCGACGACGACGCCGACGCCGACCCGACGCCGACGCCGCCGACGACGCCGACGCCGACGCCGACGCCGACCGTCGACGACGACGACGACGACGACGCCGACGCCGACGACGACGACGCCGACGCCGACGCCGACGCCGCGGACGACGCCGACGCCGACGCCGACGACGACGCTGGCGCCGACGCCGACTCCGACGCCGACGACGACGACGACGATGGCGATGACGACGACGCTTCCGCCGCCGACGCCGACGACGACGACGAGGACGGCGACGAGGACGACAACGACGACAACCCGACGACGACGACGACGAGGACGAGGACGCCGATGCCGACGCCGACGCCGACGCCGACGACCGACGCCGACGCCGATGCCGACGCCGACGCCGACGCCGACGACGACGCGACGACGACGCCGACGACGACGACGACGACGCCGACGCTGACGCCGACGCCGACGCCGCCGACGACGCCGACGCCGACGACGACGACGACGCTGGCGCCGACGCGGACGCCGACGCCGACGACGACGACGATGGCGATGACGACGACGACGCTTCCCCCGCCGACGACGACGACGACGAGGACGGCGACGAGGACGACAACGACGCCGAAGCCGACGACGACGACGACGAGGAGGACGAGGAAACCGACGACGACAACGACGCTGGCGCCGACGCCGTCGACGGCGACGCCGACGTCGAGGCCGACGCCGACGCCGACGACGACGACGACGAGGACGACGACGAAGACGACGACTACGATGCCGACGAGGACGATGACGAAGACGAGGACGAAGACGCCGACGACAACGACAACAACGACGACGCCGACGCAGACGACGACGCCGACGATGACGATGACGCCGACGATGACGACGACGACGATGACGAGACCGAAGACGACGACGCCGACAACACCGACGACGACGACAACACCGACGACGACGCCAACGACGACGATGAGGACGATTACGACGACGATGACGAGGACGAGGGCAAGGACGACGACGCCTACGACAGCGATGCCGACGTCGAAGGCAACGACGCGGACGACGACGACGACGAGGATGAAGACGGCGACGGCGACGACGACGCCGACGACGACGACGAAGACGACGAGTACGATGCCGACGAGGACGACGACGACGCCGACGCCGACGACAACGGCAACGGCAACGACGACCGACGACGCCGACGACGACGATGCCGACGACCGACGACGAGGACGACGACGACGACGACGCCGACGACGACGCCGACGCCGACGCCGACGACGCCGACGCCGCCGACGACAACGACGACGACGACGCCGACGACGCCGACGACGACGACGCCGACGCTGACGACGACGATGACGACGCCGACGACGACGACGAGGACGACGACGACGACGCTTCCGCCGCCGCCGACGACGAGGACGGCGACGAGGACGACAACGACGGCCAGGACGACGACGACACCTACGACGATGAGGACGAGGACGATGCCGACAAGGACGAGGACGACGACAACTAAACCGACGCCGTCGACGGCGAAGCCGACTCCGCCGACGCCGACGACGACGATGCCGACGACGACGACGAAGACGCCGACTAGTGTACGACGCCGACGACGACGACAACCACGACGCCTACGCTGACGCCGACGACTACGCCGACGCCGACGCCGAAGCCGACGACGGCGCCGCCGACGCCGAAGCCGACGACGACGACGACGACGACGACGACGCCGACGCCGACGACGACGACGCCGACACCGATACCGACGCCGACGCCGACGCCGACGCCGACGCAAACGCCGACGCCGACGCCGACGCCGACGCCGCCGCCGACGACGACGCCGACGCCGACGCCGACGACGACAACGATGCCGACGCCGCTGACGCCGACGCCGACGACGACGGCGATGCCAGCGACGACGACGACGACGCCGACGACGACGACGACGACTTCGATGACGACGACGACGACGCTTCCCCCGCCGACGACGACGACGACGAGGACAGCGACGAGGACGACAACGACGACGAGGACGACGACGACGACGACGAGGACGACGACGGCGACGACGATGAGGACGGTGACGAGGACAACGACGCCGACGCCGTCGACGGCGACGCCGACGTCGACGCCGACGCCGACGACGAGGACGACGACGACGAAGACGACGACTACGATGCCGACGAGGACGAGGACGGGGACGATGACGACGACGCCGACGCCGACGACAACGACCACGACGACGCCGACGCAGACGCTAACGCCGACGACGAAGACGACGACGACGATGACGAGGCCGAAGACGACGACGCCGCCGACGACGACGACGACGGCGACGACGCCGACGCCGACGACGACGACGAGGAGGATGACGATGACGACGACGATGACGAGGACCAGGACAAGGACGACGACGCCTACGACAGCGTTGCTGACGCCGACGAAGACGCCAACGACGACAACGACGCGGACGACGACGAAGACGACGACGACGACGACGAGGACGACGACGAGGACGACGACGATGACGACGACGCCGACGCCCTCGACAACGACGACGACGCCAATGCCGCCGACGACGACGCCGACGCCGACGACGACGACGACGCCAATGCCGCCGACGACAACGACGACGACGACGATGACGACGAGGAGGACGACGATGCAGACGACGACGCCGCCGCTGACGACAACGACGACAACGACGACGAGGACGACGACGACGACGAGGACGACGACGGCGACGACGATGAGGACGGTGACGAGGACAACGACGCCGACGCCGTCGACGGCGACGCCGACGTCGACGCCGACGCCGACGACGAGGACGACGACGAAGACGACGACTACGATGCCGACGAGGACGAGGACGGGGACGATGACGACGACGCCGACGCCGACGACAACGACGACGACGACGCCAACGCAGACGCTGACGCCGACGACGAAGACGACGACGACGATGACGAGGCCGAAGACGACGACGCCGCCGACGACGACGACGACGGCGACGACGCCGACGCCGACGACGACGACGAGGAGGATGACGATGACGACGACGATGACGAGGACCAGGACAAGGACGACGACGCCTACGACAGCGTTGTTGACGCCGACGAAGACGCCAACGACGACAACGACGCGGACGACGACGAAGACGACGACGACGACGACGAGGACGAGGACGACGACGATGACGACGACGCCGACGCCCTCGACAACGACGACGACGCCAATGCCGCCGACGACGACGACGACGCCAATGCCGCCGACGACAACGACGACGACGATGACGACGAGGAGGACGACGATGCAGACGACGACGCCGCCGCTGACGACAACGACGACGACGGCGATGACGAGGAGGAGGAGGAGGAGGACCACGACGACGACGAAGACCTCGACGAGGACGACGACGACGACGACGACGACGATAACGACCCCGACGCCGACGCTGACGCCGACACCGACGCCGACTCCGAAGACGACGACGACGACGAGGACGAGGACGAGGACGACGACTACGAGGACGAAGACGTCGAGGACGACAACGACGGCCAGGGCGACGACGAGGACGAGAACGCCGAAGACGACGCCGACGACGACGACGATGGCGACGAGGACGACGACAACGACCACAACAACGACGACGACGACGGCCACGACGAGGACGATGAGGACGACGACGACGACGCCGAGGACGAGGATGAGGACGAGGACGACTACGCCGACAACGACGTTAACGACGACGACGAAGACGACGAGGAGGAGAAGGAGGAGAAGGATGAGGACGACGACGATGACGACAACGACGACCACGACGATCACGACGCCTCGCTGGCCTCCCGCTGGCCGGCGCTCTGGCCACGCGCCCGAGGAATAGATCGCCCTGTTGCGGCCTCCATCCTTCTCCTTCTCCTCCTCATCCTCCTCCTCTTCGTCCTCCTCATCCTCCTCTTCCTCCTTCTCCACCACCTCTCCCACGCCTACTATGTGTGCGGGTCCACACCCTATTTCATTCACTTCTCCTGTACGCGCCTTGCCTGCGATTTCAAGCGCACCTTTCCCACACCCACGCGTCCTTAGGCTACGGCCTCCCGTTCCCTGCCCAAGTGGGCACGGGTACCTCGGTGCCTGGTACCAGCGCGGCTCCGCTCCTCTCGGCTCTTCCTCCTCCTCCTCCTCCTTCTCCTCCTCGTCCTCCTCTTCCTGGCGCCGCTGGCTGCCGTTGGATCTCCTGAGAGCGGTGCGCTCATCTCCTCGTAGGGGGCGCCCTGACGTTGCGGTGACCACACCGTGTGGTGAGTCAGTGGGGTTGCGGGGTGGACGCATGGTTTTCGGTGGTTTGAGATGTCTCGGATCATTATCGGAGGGAGTCTCGGGCGACTGGGGACCCCAGGGTCCCGAAGCAGTGCGGTGACGGACTGTGCGGTGAGGTCTTGGCGGATTTCGAGGATACCGCACGCGCTGTCACCGCACCAGTGCGGGACCCCAAATCATCTTGCTTCCTCCTCCTCCTCTTCCTTTTCCTCCTGTCGCTGAGATTGGCATCTTCTGGTTATCCTTTGAGCTGTTCCCTCCCCTCTTGCTCCCTCCTCCTGCTCTTGTCGCTGACGCTGACGCTGGCGTCCTTTGGTTCCCCTGAGAGCAGCCCCCCCCCCTCCTCCTCCTCCTCCTCCTCCTCCTCCTCCTCCTCCTCCTCCTCCTCCTCCTCCTCCTCCTCCTCCTCCTCCTCCTCCTCCCTCCTCCTCTCCTCCCCTTCTCCCTTCTCCTTCTCCTCCTCCCTCCTCCTCCTCCTCCTCCTCCTCCTCCTCCTCCTCCCCTCTCCTCCTCCTCCTCCTCCTCCTCCTCCTCCTCCTCCTCCTCCTCCTTCTCTTCTCCTCCTCCCCCTTCTCCTCCTCCACTCCCTCCTCCTTGCTCCTCCTCCCTCTCCTCCTCCTCCTCCTCCTCCTCCTCCTCCTCCTCCTCCGCCTCCTCCTCCTCCTCTCCTCCTCCTCCTCCTCCTCTCCTCCCTTTCCTCCTCCTCCTCCTCCTCCTCCTCCTTGTCCTCCTCATCCATTCCGACTCCCTGTAAATAATTTCTCATTGTCACACCGCGAGGTCAGTTGTGACGGCGGCCCGGGCGTCTCGCCTGAGACGTCCTCACCAGTTATTATTCTGAAGCTTCAAATTGGCGACAGTTTCACAGATGGAGGGCGGGTCTTTTTCAAAATGTGGCCTTCGCCCTAGCGCCGTGCACTTTCGCTTTGAATAATTGCAAGAGTTTCACGGATTGAGGGCGGGTGGTTTTCAAAATGTGGCTCTCGCCTTGACGCCGCGCACATTCGCCTTGAATAATTGCAAGAGTCGCCTTGAATAATTGCAAGAGTTTCACGGATTGAGGGTGGTGGCTTTCAAAATGTGGCTCTCGCCCCAGCACTGCACATATTCGCCTATAGCATTTGCAAGAGTTTTACGGCTTTCCATGATCAGCGTACCAGACATGCTGTTTTGGACGGATTCCGGATTTTGCCGGTGCAACAGTTACATTCATTCGCGATGTTGAAGGCCCAGGGATGGCGTTTTGGCACGATGCAGGATCGTCAAGACGCAGCAGTCAGGTTGATCCGTGGCGTTGGAATCTCGAGAACAGTGTTTTAGCATGCTTCAGAGTCTTCAAACGGTTGTCTTCCAACGAGACAGTTCCCTGAACGGAAATGAACCGCTGTATGGGGCCTATGAAGAAGGAGCTTGGTGGGACGGTTTATTCCAACATCGTTGATGATTCTTGGGCTTACACTGGTCCTCCTCCTCCTAGTCCTCCTCCTCCTCCTTCTCCTCTTCCTACTCCCCCTCCTCCTCCTCCTCCTCCTCCTCCTCTTCCCCTCCTCCTCCTCCTCCTCCTCCTCCTCCTCCTCCCCCTCCTCCTCCCCCCTCCCTCCCTCCCTCTCTCCCTCTCTCTCTCCTCCTCCCTCTCTCTCTCCTCCTCCTACTCCTCCTCCTTCCCCTCCTCCTTCTCCTCCTCCTCCTCCTCCTCCTCCTCCTTCTCATCATCATCAGCAGCATCATCATCATCAGCAGCATCATCATCAGCATCATCACCATCATAATCACCATCACCATTACCATCACCATCATCATCATCATCATCATCATCATCATCATCATCATCATCATCATCATCATCATCATCATCACCATCACCATCACCATCACCATCACCATCACCATTCAACATTCACCATTCACCATTCACCATTCACCATCACCACCACCACCATCACCATCTTTATCATCATCATCATCATCATCATCATCATCATCATCATCATCATCATCATCATCACAACAATCATCAATCAGCATCGGAGTCATCACCATCATCGTCCCCATCCCCATCCCCATCCCCGTCCTGCTCCTCCTCTTCATCCTCCTCTTCCTTGTCCTCTTCCTCTCCCTGTTCCTCTTCCTCCTGTGCACCTGGCTGCTCTGCGCCGCGCGAGGGGAGCCTGTAGGCATGCGGCGGCTTTCGCCAGCAACGGGCGCACTCGTGCCAGCCAGCCAGTTCACCTTATCTGGCGAGGTTTTCCCGTGGAGATGAGTTGCTCATGCAGCTCCCTGCACTGCTGCCGCCCTCCCTGCACTGCTGCCGCCCGCTTCGCCCCTGGGTGCGCCCGCGACACCGCCCCGCATTCGCTGCCAGGGGCTGCCCTGTGGCCCGGCCGCCCCCCGCGCCCCCCCGCGGCTTCGCCGCGTGAGAGCGCTCTCTTTTCTCGCCTCTTTGTCTCCGCGGCCGCCTCCGGTCTTCCCCCCTTCTTGCATGCGGGACAAGTCGCAGTACCGTGCCCGGGTTGCCTGGACGCTCGTGCGGACTGCCTCTGCCGCGCTGCGACGCAAAAGCAATGATTCGGCTACAAGTCATGGGAGCCTTGTGTACCCTCACGGGAGCCCTGTATATCCTCATAATTCCGTCTTTCGCGTCGACTAGCACCGACTAGCGTCTGGTAATCGATGGGATATCGCCGAATCGCCGATTCCACGTCGATTGGCGTGGATTTGCGTCGGCTTCGCGCCGGCTCGGAAGAGCCAACGAGATGTCACGGGAGGCTCCCATACGTTGCCACCGAAACGTGTGTGATACGGTCGGACCGTGGTATCAGATCGATGTCGGCTCGGGGAGGGCACCGTGATGTTCATCGTGTTTGAAGTTTTTTGTGGATCCCGGGGGGGGTACCCTCGAGTGTCCTTCAGTTTGGCCGGCGGAGGGTCTCATGTTCGTGGACGTTTTCCCGTCCTGGGTCCAGCCGTACAGCCCCCCGAAGTCGGCAGCACTTCGCCACGAATCACCCCGATCGCGTGTCCTCGTTGTTGCTAGTCCCTGCGCCGGGCCTCGGGTCACCTTCGAGCCTAAGAGGTGCGGGCTTCGGTGCCATCCAGGGCTCGACCTAAACGGTATTTTGGCGATTTCGTGGGCCGTGTCGTTTTGATTTCGTTTCGCAGCAAAGGCGAAACGAAGACAAAACGAACGAAAGCAAAACGAAAACGACAAACACTGTTTAGCTCGAGCGCTGGTGCCATCATAGGCGCAGCCCTCTCGCCCCTGCGCCGTTGGGGAAACGGGGGGCGGACGAGAGAAACAGGAAGGACTAACTTTATGCGCCAAGGCACCCTCCCAGGGGGAGGGGGCACGCCAGGGCCTCCCCCTGCCCCTGGAGGGTGCACGCGGGCAGGTGGAAAAGAGGGGGACGTCGAAGCGGCGAAGACGACGAAGGGGCCTCGTAACATCTCCTCGTCCTCCTCCTCGTTCTCCTCCTCCTCCTCCTCCTCTTCCTCCTCATCGCCCTCTTCCTCCTCCCGGCCACGCGAAGCTGGCCAGAGAGGCGCATTATTTCGAGCGACTGTGAGGAGCACAGCGTGCAGCGCATCGTCCAATCCGATAAGATCCCGCTCCCGCTCCGTTAGGGCTCCCGAGGCATCCTATAACTTCCCCCCTTTCCTCGCCTCGTCTTCGGCGGCTCGCGGGGTCAACCTCGGGGCGGGCGCGGCGGCCCCACGCCGCATTGGAGGGCGAGCGGCGCATGGCTTCGGAAGGGGCTGGTGCGCTTCCAAGGGGCCCCCTTTGAAAGTCTGGGCCATAACGCGCGTTATGCCCCCGCCCGTCTCTCCCCATAATGTGACGCTGTCGCCTCCGCCACCGCCAGGGCGGGGACGACGACGTCAGCGCCCTGCGGCGGCTCCTGAAGGAGGGGCGCCGTCGCCGTCGTCGTCGTCGTCGTCGTCGTCGTCGTCGTCGTCGTCGTCGTCGTGGTTGCCGTCGCCGTCGCCGTCGCCGTCGCCGTCGTCGTCGCCGTCGTCCGTCGTCGTCGTCGTCGTCGTCGTCGTCGTCGTCGTCGTCGTCGTCGTCGTCGTCGTCGTGGTGGTCGTTGTCGCCGCCGCCGCCGCCGCCGCCGCCGCCGTCGTCGTCGTCGTCGTCGTCGTCGTCGTCGTCGTCGTCGTCGTCATCGTCGTCCGTCGTCCGTCGTCCGTCGTCGTCATCTGCCGTCGTCGTCGTGGTCGTCGTTGTCGTCGTCGTCCCCCTGAAGGTGGAAATATATCCAGATCCATCGCTCCCCCCGGATCCAGGGGCTTTTGGCGGCGCGTCGTCGTCGTCGTCGCCTCCGTCTCCGCCCTCGTCGTCGTCGTGGTTGCCGTCGCCGTCTCTCCACCCTCGCCTCGAGTAAGGAATACTGGAACAGCTGCATGAACATACAATTTCGGAGGTCCACGGATTTCTCGTATCGGCATTGGGTCCCTATTGCGCCGCCTCTGAGCCGCCCCTTTGCGCGCTTCGCGCAGCAGGGAGGGCGGTCCAGCGCCGATCCGAGAAATCCGCGCGGACCTCCCTCCGAAAGCTTCTGTTTATGCAGTGGTCCGCTTCTAAATTTTCCTTCATGTTTCTCTTCCTCTTCCAGAGTGCCGTCTAGGCACGGTTCACTTGACTTCCATATGGCAGATATCGGTACTGCTGCCCGTCCATCGTCGCCGAGGCCAGATCCGCCCCGAAGTCCTGGTCGTAGCCCATCCCAGGGGTGGGTCCGCCGGGGAGTGAGGGGGAGGAGGGGAGGAGTGTTGGGTAGGGGAGGAGGGGGGGAGAGGGGAGGAGGGTTGGGGAGGGAATAAGCGGGAGAGAGGGGAGGGGAAGGGAGGAGAGATGCGAGGCCTCTTGGAGGACTACTCGGTTTCTGGGAGGCCTCAGGGCCTTCCGGGGGCCTCATGGAGATTCCTTTGAACTTCCTGGGGGCGTCCTCTCCCGGTGCTGTCTGGTGCTTCCTTCTGCCCCTTGGGGCCGTCTCGGGGATCTGTTGTGCCGTCTTGGGGCCACCCTGGGCTGTCCATGGCCTGTCTTTGGGCTCCTTTCGGGGCCTCGTGGAGCTCCGTGTGTCCTCTGTAGCCGCCGTGGGGCCATTTGAGGCCCTCTTGGGCCGTCCCAGGGCGCTCGGGACCCAGCGTACCCAGCCAGCCACACACGTTCTGTCGGATCACCTTCCTGTGTGTAGTTGAACTCTGTTGTATCAGCACGGTTATGTTCTTACGGTCAAAACTTGAGAAAACGATGTTGCAACCCCACAATTCCGCAAGCTTGTTGTCTTGAGTGCTTCCTGTTCGCGCAGACCTGCCTTGGGGGCTCACGCCTTTCTCCCCCTTTTCTCCTGTCGTCGTCGCCGTGGTCGCCGCCTCGGCCATCGCCCTTGCCGTAGCCGTCGTCGTTGTCGTCGCCTCGGCCGTCGCCGTCTGTAAGGTTGCCGTCATCGTTTCCGTCGCCGCAGCCGTCGGTATAGCCGTCGTCTGCCGTCGTCTGCCGTCGCCGCCGCCGCCGCCGTCGTCGTCGCCAGCAGAGGCCTCGGTGAGATCCGCCCTCCCGCCGCAGGCCCGCCCTCGCCGCGAGGAGGGCGTCGGCGAGGCCGCGGCGCCGCGCCCTCCCCCCCTTCCCCTCGCCCGCGAGGACGTCCTCAGGAACGGGAAGGAGAAGAGCGGCAAGCGGCCAGCCCAGAAGGCCGAGCCCGCCGGCGCTCCCTCGGCCTCTCGGCTCACGGCGAGGGCTCGGAGGGGAGAAGACGGCACAGGCTCGGGTCGGGCATGTCCTCCTGCAGGCGCATTTTGGATCTGACGAGTAGAGCAGATCCAGAACATTGCAAGAAATGCTCCAACAATCGTCCCCATATTATTTTACGGACTATGTTGGAATATTCCACGCCCGACTTAAGCATAAACGCTTTCTCTTCTCCGAGTCTCGCGGGAGGCAGCGATCCGCGTGGGGGGTGCGTCCGATTCTCAGAATGTTGAAGATGTCCGTATCATGATGAGGGTGAGGGGGGCGAGCGGTCCGACACCATCCTTGGGTGCGTGCCTGAAGTAGTCTTTCGCGGTGAGTATCATTGCTTGTTGTTTGTTGATTGCTGTTTATGGTCGTTGCTCAATGTTCATTTGTAGAGAATAGTTTTCTTGGTCACCAGAAACGGTTCCGCGCGCTCTCGCCTCGACGCCGGCTGCAATTCCTCTGAGAACGAGGCTCCCACTCGAGCGCGGGCTTGATTGTAAATGTGTGCCCTTGGAGGCCTGGTTACAACGACAAAGGCGCCCGCCCGATTCTTCGTCACAAGTTACCCCGAGACACCCTTGCCAGAGAGGCCCCCCCGATTTCAGGAACGGCGCTCTCGCTCGATTCGTACTTCAGTCAAACTGGTGGAGGCCCAACCGCGACGACAAGGGATCCCGCTCGATGCTTCCTCAGGATTTTCTCCGAGAGGCCCTGGCCAGAAAGGCCCCCGAACTCAGGAACAGCGCTCTCTCTCGAGACTTCTTCGTAATTCAGTCAAGCTGATGGAGGCCCAGCTGCGACGACAAGGGCTCCCGCTCGATGCGTCCTCACGATTTGCTCTGAGAGGCCCTGGCCAGAGAGACCCCCCGAGCTCAGAAACGGCACCCTCGCAGGAGACTTCCTTGTAATTCAGCCGAGATGTTGGAGGCCCAGCTACGGCGACAAGGGCTCCCGTTCAATGCTTTCTCGCGATTTACCCCGAGCGGCCCTGGCTAGAGAGGCGCCCCGAACTCAGCTTCACCCCCAAAAGATGGGATCGAAGACGAAGTGGGTTGGTATCGAGGGCTGAGGTACACGAATTGAAAGACACGCGGGCAAGTAAGAGTGAACAGTCTCAAATGATTGTTGTCGCTGGTGTTGATGATGTTGCTGTTGTCGTTGGTGTTGGTGTTGTTGTCGTTGTCATTGTCGTCGTCGTCGTAGTTGTCGTTGTTGTCGTTGGTGTTGTTGATGTTGTTGCTGTTGCTCTTGCTCTTGCTGTTGCGGTTGCTGTTGCTGTTGTTGTTGGTGTTGGTGTTGGTGTTGGTGCTGTTGTTTGTTTGTTTGTCTGTATTTTTGTTTGTTTGTTTTTGTGTGTTTGTGTGTTTGTTTGTTGTTGTTGAGTTTTCATATATGATAATGATTCGTGTTGATCCCCCCTTCCAGTAACCATTGCATTTTTCAATGTATGAGCTTCTCCCGGGGCTCGCAACCTGTTTTAGAAGGGAAGGTGAGGTGTCACCAAACTAGGCCGCTGGCCCCCGAGTTATAACAACAACGTCTCTCGCCTGATACTTCCTCACAGTATATTCCCAAATCGCGCTCGCGCACGGGACTTCCTCACAATTCATGCAGGAATCGCGCTCTCACGTGAGATTTCCTCGCACGTTCCGGCTGTGGATTCCCTCACGATTTATTTGGGAATCGCGCTATCGCTCGAGACTTCCTCGCGATTCATGAGGACTCGCGCTTCA
>CAUYUJ010016334.1:114104-121604 GCA_963575745.1 Prorocentrum cordatum | reverse complement strand
TAAGGCCAATAGTAGTTCAGAATAGTAGTAGTAGCAGTAGTATCCGTAGTAGTAGTAGTAGTAGTAGTAGTAGTAGTGGTGGTAGTAGTGGTAGTAGTAGTAGTAGTAGTAGTAGTAGTAGTAGTAGTAGTATTAGTGTTAGTAGTAGTAGTAGTAATAATAGTAGTAGTAGTAGTAGGGGGAGTACTCGTAGTAGTAGTAGTAGTAGTCGTAGTAGTAGTAGTAGTAGTAGCAGTAGCAGTAGTAGTAGTAGTAGTAGTAGTAGTAGTAGTCGGTCGTATCAGTAGTTGTACTTGGTGTAGTAGTAGTGCGCGTCGTTGTCGTTGTAGCAGGTGTAGTAGTAGTGCGCGTCGTTGTCGTTGCAGTAGTAGTAGTAGTAGTAGTAGTAGTAGTAGTAGTAGTAGTAGTAGTAGTAGTTGGTGTTGTAGTTGTAGTAGCAAAGGTAGTAGTAGTAGTAGTAGTAGTAGTTGTTGTACTACTACTAGTACTACTACCAGTACTAGTAGTAGTAGTAGTAGTAGTAGTAGTAGTAGTAGTAGTAGTAGTGCTAGTAGTAGTAGTTCTAGTAGTAGCAGTCGTAGTCGTAGTCGTAGTAGTAGTAGCAGAAGAAGTAGAAGTAGCACCCGTATTAGTAGTAGAAGTAGTAGTAGCCGCAGTAGAAGTAGTCGTAGTTGTCGTCGTCGTTTTCGTAGTCTTTGTCGTAGTTGTAGTCGTAGTCGTAGTAGTCGTAGTAGTAGTCGTTGTCGCCGTCGTAGTCGTAGCCGTAGTCCCTGTCGTAGTGCTAGCAGTAGTAGTAGTAGTAGTCGTAGTAGTCGTCGTAGTAGTAGTAGCAGTGGTAGTAGTAGCAGTAGCGCAGTAGTAGTAGTAGTAGTCGTAGTAGTAGTAATAGTAGTAATAGTAGTAGTAGTAGTAGTAGTAGTAGTAGTAGCAGTAGTAGTAGCAGTACTAGTAGTAGTAGCAGTACTGGTAGTAGTAGTAGTAGTAGTAGTAGTAGTAGCAGTAGCAGTAGCAGTAGCTGTGGCTGCAGTAGTAGTAGTAGTAGTAGTAGTAGTAGTAGTAGTAGTAGTAGTAGCAGTAGTAGTAGTAGTAGCAGTAGTAGTAGTAGTAGTAGAAATAGTAATAGTAGTAGTAGTAGTGGTAGTAGTAGTAGTAGTAGTAGTAGTAGGCGTCGTCGTAGGAGTAGTAGCAGCAGCAGCAGTAGTAGCAGCAGCAGTCGTAGTAGTCGTAGTAGTAGTAGTAGTAGTAGTAGTAGTAGTAGTCGTAGTCTAGTTACTAGTAGTACTAGTAGTAACACTAGGTAGTAGTAGTTAGTAGTAGAGTAGTAGTAGTAGTAGTAGTAGTCTATAGTCAGCCGTAGTAGTAGTAGTAGTTAGTCGTAGTAGTAGTTAGTAGTAGTAGTAGTAGTGGGGTCGAGTAGTAGTAGTTAGTAGGAGTAGTAGTAGTAGTAGTAGTAGTAGTTTAGTGGTTGTCTGTTAGTTCTGGTGTTGTAGGATGAGTCGAATTAGCAGTCGCAGGAACCGTAGGAAGTAGTAGGTTGGTGGTTAAGTAGTTAGCAGTAGTAGTAGTAGTAGTAGCAGTAGTAGTAGTTAGTTGTAGTAGTTCGTAGTAGTAGTAGTATAGTAGTAGTATTAGTAGTAGTAGTGTAGTAGTAGGTTGTAGTAGTAGTAGTAGAGTAGTTAGTAGTGTAGTAGTAGTAGTAGTGGTAGTCGTAGTCGTACTGTAGTAGAAGAAGAAGGAATAACCATTATACCGGAAATAGAAGCAGTAGTTGTAGTAGAGGTCGCAGTGTATAGTCGTCGTCGTCGCCGTCGTCGTCTGAGTAGCATGTATTATCAGTTAGCAGTAGTAGTAGTAGTAGTAGTAGTAGTAGCAGTGCCAGAGTAGGCATGTAGTAGCAGTTAGTAGTATAGTAGTAGTAGTAGTTGTAGTAGTAGTAGTAGTAGTAGTAGTTGAGTAGTAGTAGTAGATAGTGGTAGTAGTAGTCGTAGTAGTCGTAGTAGTAGTAGTAGTAGTAGTAGTAGTAGTAGTAGTAGTAGTAGTAGTAGTAGTAGTAATAGTAGTGGTAGTGGTAATGATAATGGTAGTAGTCGTCGTCCTAAGATGTCTGTTCAGCCCCCTCCTCCGCCCCATGGTTCCTTCCTCCTCCCTGACCTCTTCAGTTCTCTCACCCTCTATAGAAGGAGGAGGAAGTGAAGGAGGAAGTGGAGGAGGAGGAGGAGGAGGAGCAGGCGGAAGAAAACGACTACGACCACGGCAACGCAAAGGGGGGGGGTGAGGCGGAGGGTTGGGAGGAGTGAGAGAGGGAGGGGGGAGAGGGATGAGGAGGGAGGAGGAGGAGGAGTAGGGGAGGAGGAGGAGGTGGTGGAGGTCGAGGTAGAGGAGGAGGAGGAGGAGGCCGAGGACGAATGAGGGCGAGGACGAGGACAAGGAATAGGAGGAGGACGAGGACGAGGACGAGGACGACGACGACGAGGACGAGGACGAGGACGAGGAGGACCACGAGGACGGGGAGGAGGAGAGGGACGAAGACGAGGACGGCGACGAAGAGGACGAGGACGACGAGCTGGAGGAAGAGGTTGAGAAGGAGGAAGAGGAACTGAAGGAGCACGAGGAGCCCCCCCCCCCGCGCGCTCCTCGCCTGCTCGTGGGCCGCGCCCGTCCGACCCCGCCATGTCCGCGGCCCGCGCCCCGGCCGCCGCCAGCGCGGAGGCAATCTCTGCCGAGGAGGGAGGTGGTGGTGGTGGTGGATGTGGATGTGATGGTGGTGGAGGAGGAGGTGGACGGAGGAGGAAAAATATGACCAAGACGAAAAAGGGCAATAATAAACATAATAATAATGAGGAGAGACGAAGAGGAGGAGGATGGAGGGAGGAGGGAGGAGGAGGCGGGGGAGGGGTGGGAGGGGTGGGTGAGGGGAAGGGGAGGCGGGGCGAGGCAGGAGGACGGCGGAGGAGGAGGAGGACGACCAGGAGGAGGAAGGTCAGTGTAAACCCAAGACCCATCAACGATGTTGACATACACCCTCCCTCCAGATCCCTCTTTATAGGCCCCTTATAAGGGGCCATCCATTGAGGGAATTGCCCAATTGGGCAATAACGGTGTGAACATCCAGGAGCGTGCCAAAACTCCATTCCCAGGAGTTCATCGCCACGAGTTAACCTAATTGTTATGTCTTGGCGATCCTGAATCGTGCCAGAACGCCGTTCTTGGGACTCAACTCCGCGAGTCATCGTAACTGTTGCGCCCTGTCAATCCTGAATCGCTCCAGAACAAAAACTCTGATACGTTAGCCATGCGGACCAGTCAATGATTTGCATGTTTTTTGACAACGAATGTGCGCGGCGCTGAGGCGAGAGCCACAGTTTGGAACCGACCCGCCCTCAATCCTTGAAGCATTTGCGAATGTTTAAGAATTAATGTGCGCGGCGCTAAGGCGAGAGCCACACTTTGAACACCACCCGCCCTCAATCCGTGAAGCTCTTGCCGAGGTTTAAGAATGAATGTGCGCGGCGCTAATGCGAGAGCCACATATTGAAAACCACCTGCCCTCAATCCGTGAAGCTCTTTGCTGCAAGCTTTTAGAACGAATGTGCGCGGCGCTAAGGCGAGAGCCGCATTTTGAAATGGACCCGCCGTCAATCCGTGAAACTCATGCAATTCTTGAAATCGAATCTGATCGGCGCTAAGGCGAGAGCCACATTTTGAAATGGACCCGCCCTCCATTCGTGAAGCTCGTGTTATGGTTTACAACGAATGCGCGCGGCGTTAAGTTTCAAAACCACCCGCCCTGAATCCGTGAAATCCGTGCATTATTGAAATCGAATCTGCGTGGCGCTAAAGCGAGAGCCACACTTTGAAATGGACCCCCTCAACCTGCGAAGCTCGTGTTATGTTTTATAACGATTGTGCGCGGGGCTAATGTTGAAAACCACCCGCCCTCAATCCGTGAAATCCGTGCAATGCCTTGCGAAGAGTGTGCGCGGCGCGAAGGCGAGAGACACATTTCGAAAACGACCCGCCCTCACACATGTGAAACGGCTGTCAAGTTTAAGTTTCAGGGCCACACGTGGTGAGGAAGTCCCAGGCGAAACGCCCAGCCACCCCTTTCCTCCGGACTCGCGGTGCGACAGGCAGGAGTTATCGATACGGGAAAAAGAAATGAGGAGGAGGAGGAGGAGGAATTGGGTGGCAGAGGAGGAGGAGGAGGAGGAGGAGGAGGAGGAGGAGGAGGAGGAGGATGCGGCGGAGGAAGGAGTTGGGTGGTGAAGGAGGAGAAGAAGGAGGAGTCGGAGGAGGAATAGGAGGAGGAGGATGAGGAGGAGGAGGAGAGGAGGAAGAGGAGGAGGAGGAGAGGAGGAGAAGAGTAGGAGAGGAGGAGGAGGTTGAAGAGGAGGAAGGGGAGGGAGAGGAGGAGGAGGGAGGAGCAGCAGGACCAGGAGGAGGAGCAGGAGCAGGAGCAGGAGGTGGGGAGGAGGAGGAGGAGGAGGAGGAGGAGGAGGAGGAGGCGGAGGAGGAGGAGGCAGGAGGAGGAGGAGCCCAGGAGGAGCAGGAGGACCAGGCGGAGCAAGGAGGAGCAGGAGGAGACAGGAGCAGGAGCAGAAGAGCAGGGAAGGAGCAGGAGGAGGAGGAGGAGAGGAGGAGGAGGAGGAGGAGGCAGCAGGACCAGGAGGAGGGAACAGGAGGAGGAACAGGAGGAGGAAAGGAGGAGGAAGAGGAGAAAAGAGAGGAGGAGGAGGAGAGGAGCAGGAGGAGGAGGAGGAGCAGGAGGCGGAGGATGCAGGAGGAGGAGGAGGAGGAGGAGGAGGAGGAGGAAGGAGGAGGAGGAGAGGAGGAGGAGGAGAAAAGAGGGACGAGGAGGAGGAGGAGCGAGGTCGGGAGGAGGAGGAGGAAGAGGAGGAGGAGGAGGAGGAGGAGGAAAAACAGGAGCAGCGAGCAGCAGCAGGGCAGGAGCAGGTACAGGAGCAGAACAGGGGGCCGGAGCAGGAGCAGATGCAGAAGCGGAGCTGAGAGGAGCAGGAGCAGGAGCAGAAGCAGGAGCAGGAGCAGGAGGAGGAGGATGAGGGAGGAGGAAGGAGGAGAGATGATGAGGTGAGAGGGAGAGGGGAGGGGAGCGGAGGGGGAGGGACGGGGGAGGAGGAGCAGAAGAGGAGGAGGAGGAGGAGGCGGATGAGGAGGAGGAGGAGGAGGAGGAGGAAGAGGATGAGGAGGAGCAGCAGGAGGAGGAGCGGGAGGAGGAGCAGGAGGAGCAGGAGGATTGGCGGTGGGGGTGTTAGAGGTGGATGGAGTTCAGTGCTGGGAACTTGGGAAGGATGTTCCTATGGCTTGGGTAAACCTCGAACGCTGAGCAACAATCCTAGGATTGCTACACCTCAGATTCGCATCTCTACAATTGCATGGCCTGTTTCTTACTTAGACTCTTACTGTTGCTTGCACCTTACCTGCCGAGGCGACACTTCCTCTGACACATCAGAGGCTTATCATTTATCATGGTTGCGGGGAAGGTCAGGCTTATCATGCCAAGGTAGGTGCTGACCTCCAGTACTTGGCGGGCGTCTACTCCTTTAAGGATTCTCGTCACGGCCTTAGTTTCATTCATTTCCCGCGGCGCAGGTGCATGCGAGCTGATTCGCATAAGCACTTCGGTTTTCAAAATCAAGAACGCCACAGGTGTTCGCCTTAGGTTTGCTCAGCGTATAATAAAGACCACAATAGGAGGAGGATGGGGAGGAGGAGGAGGAGGAGGAGGAGGAGGCGGAGGAGGAGTAGGAGGAGGAGGAGGAGGAGGGGATGGGGGAGGCGGAAGACGGGGGAGGAGGGAGAGGGGGGGCTGGGGGCGGGGGAGGAGGACGGGTGAGGAGGGGAGAGGAGGAGGTCGAGGAGGAGGAGGAGGAGGATGAGGAGGAGGAGGAGGAAGAGGAGGACCAGAGTAAAGCTAGGACGCGTCAGCTACGAGTGCACCAGTCCCAGGTCCCCTCTTCATGAGCCAAGCCAAGAGTTCCTTCTCTTTGGAGTCAGCGACCCTCGGAAAGGCGACAACATCATGGGCCTGTGATTCAGGCGATGGCCCCGTTTTGAAAAAGGCTTCGCCTTGTGCTTGTTGCTGGAACTAACCCATGGCAAAACAGACACGATCAGGACGCCCAGCGAGGTGTCCAGCACGAACCCCATTTTGAAATGGATCCGCCATACATCCTTGAAGTTGTAAGACAAGTTTACACTTCTGGTGATTACGTTTGAGGAAATCTCAAGCGAGAGCCGCCGTCCATCGTGTAAGCTTCTACGGTGAATGTGTGCGGCGCTCAGGCGAAAGCCCCATGTTGAAAAGCCCCCCCTTCAATGGTCCGTTAGTGCAGCTGCTGTTGCAAATGTCAGGTTGCGGGGCCCTGAATGAAGAGAGGAAGTCTCAAGCGAAACGCCTGGCCCGCCCTTCCGACACGTCTTGGGGTGCGGGTGGGATGAGTTACATGAGGAAGAGGAGGAGGAGGGGGAAAGGAGGACAACAGGGCCCAAGAGGTCGGACCATTCTTATCGTTCCCATACGCGCCAGCGCACTCACATACTGCTCAAGCCTTACGGCCAGTGCCGCCGACCCTGGATACTTTTTTATTTTTTTTTTCTTGTGTCGCCTCGAGGAGTGACGGGGATGCCGTGATAAGAGACGTCGTAGGTAAATGAAGACGTGGCGGAAGCGGGGGCGAGGAGAATGAGGGAGGAGGACGGGGAGGAGGAGGAGGAGGAAGGAGGAGGAGGAAGTAGGAGGAGGAGGAGGAGGAGGGGGGGGAGGAGGGGGGGATGGGGGAGGAGGGGGGGGGAGGGGGGAGGACGGGTGAGGAGGAGGAGGAGGAGGAGAGGAGGAGGAGGGTAGGAGGAGGAGGGAGGAGGAGGAGGAGGAGGGAGGAGGGATAGGAGGAGGAGGAGGAGGGAGGAGGAGGCGGAGGAGGAGGGGAGGAGGAGGAGGGGCGGAGGAGGAGGAGGAGAGGAGGAGGGGGAGGAGAAGGAGGGGAGGAGGAGGAGGGGAGGAGTGTTCGCCTCCTGGACTGGCCCAGGAGACTGGGAGACGAGGGAGGAGGAGGAGGAGGAAGGAGGAGGAGGAGGAGGAGAGGAGGAGGAGGGAAGGGGGAGGGGGGGGGGGGGGAGAGGAGGGAGAGGGTTCGCGCGGCGGGATGCGTATCTGCCCCCCCCCCCCACCCCCCCCAACCCCGGTGGGGAGGGTAGGGAGGGGCTTCGCCACGACTACGACTTCCTTCTGTTTCGTGTTCGATTTCCTTTTGTTTCGGGCGACGACGATGACGACGACGACGACGACGACGACGACGACGACGACGACGACGACGGTGATCCACGCAAGACGACGACACCGGGATGCGTCTTCGACACGCCGACAGGGTCGGCGGATTTCATGCTGTTGCATTTCATCTCGCCTGCTGAACCTACCTCCAACACCTACGCCCTCCCCGATGATCTCGGGAGGCCCAAGTTGCAGGGGTCTTGGCATCTCTT
>CAUYUJ010016334.1:100974-114004 GCA_963575745.1 Prorocentrum cordatum | reverse complement strand
GCTTCGCGAGGCGCACGAGTGCCCTGGCAGCGGTCGGTGCCTGGCACGGCGACGAGTTCGCCCAATCGGCGACGCTTGGCGGCGCGCTCGCCTGGCGGCGCGGCCGAGGCAGCCATGCGGCGCGCGGGTGCGCGCCGATATCGAGCCGACGCTGCTCTATGACTGACCATGCGCCCAGTCTCCCAGTCTCGAAAGCGATCGCCATCGCTGGCAACACTTTCTGTCCTCCTCATCCCCCTCCGCCGTCTCAGCGTCATCCTCACCATCATCACCCTACTTCTCATTCCAACCACCGCTCATCACCCCCGCCCCGAGCGATCGCCATCGCTGAACATTTTGACCCCCGCGCTGTTCCTCATCATAGCGATCGCCATCGCTGTCATCCCTCCCGCAGCGATCAGCATCGCTACCCCCCACCCCACAGCGATCGTCATCGCTAGGTCACTCGCCCACCCGCTTCTGCCACCTCCGCGACTGCACCACCCACATCCAGCGATCGACATTGATATCGCCGTTTTGCGTGTACAAGCCACAGCCGCTGCGCGACCAACGCGCAGCAGTCGGTGGGAGAGGGGCAACGCGCGCCACCGCGCGCCTCGCCCGCGCCTGGAACGCGGCGCTGCGCAAATGCGCTGCGCCGCGCGGAAATGATGTGCCGCGTGGCGGGCGGTCGCCGCGCGGAAATGGTGTGCCGCGCGGCGGGTGGCAGGGGAGGCGCCTCACCCTCCTCCTGTGCATCATCCTCGTCGTTCCCCTCCGTCACGATGCGCCTCGCCCGCGCCATGGCACGGCGCGGCGCAAATGCGCTGCGCCGCGCGGAAAGGCACCCTTGTTGGGTGGCATATGCGCAGCAAGGAACAAGGCACATGGCTGGCGCACGCCCGCGGTGGCAGCTACACTCTCTGGCTGCGCAAGCTCCAGCAGAATACAGCTGGACGCCTGCAAGCACATATAAATCTCAACAGCTCAAAATAACCCAGCCTGCGGCTGGACGAATACAGCTCAACAAAATAAAGCTGTCTGACTGCGCAAGCTCAGGCGTGGCGTCTGGATCAGACGGCAGGCTGCTGTGTCTCTGCCAAGGCTTGCGGCTGTGGTGCGCGCGGTGGTGGGCAGGGCGCGCCACCGCCCTCAATCCCCCCACCATGGCCATGGCGGGGAAGACGCTAAGGCACCACGTGGCCGACAGCGCCGCTACCTGCCGCGACTCCTAGCGATGCGTGGCTGCGCTAAGGCCACGCCGATGACGTCCAGACCATGCCCACTTCATGGTCTGGATGCTCTTGCACATCGTGCTCGCGAGCACGCCCTGTGCATTCGCCGTGTTGGCGATGTCGTTCACTTCGGTCGCCGTCCACGTGAACTTGGAGGGGTCCCAGCGCCTGGAGGCAATCTTCGAGCTCGCCCTTAGAATGGCCGACAACGTCTGCAACTTGTCGGTCGCGTTCTTCTTAATGGCATCGGGGAGCTTGCCGAACCCGTCGGATTCAATGGTTGTTTCCAGCCTCTGGTGCGGGATCATCAGCTTCGCCTGCAGGAGGAGAAGGATGCCGAGCAGTGCTTGGGGGTGGGATGGAGGAGGATGGGGGGGGGGGTAAGAGGGTGATGATAATCACCTGCGCCCGCGTCGCCAGGAGCATCTTGGCTGCCTTCTCCTTCTCCGCCTTCTTCAACGTGTCCATCCTCTCTTTGGCGCTCTCCCTCTCAGCCTTCTCGCGGGTCTTCCTATCTTGGGCGGTCTCGTGCGACGGCGGCAGCTCGGGGGAGTCGCTGTCGGCGTTGCTGTCGCTGCCGCTGCTGGTGGGGAGCGGCTTCTTGTGCTTATTGTGAGCATTGCCCTTCTCATGGGCGTCGGCGTCGCGGTGGTTCTTCTCCTTAGTGCTGGCGGCTCTCTTCTTCTCAGCGGCCTTGCCCTTGGCCTTGCCCTTGCTGCTCGCGTGGATGGACGTGTCTTTGGCGCGGCCCGCGCTGCTCTTATCAAGGCGCGTGGCCTTGCTGCTTGTGCCCTTGTCCTTGTGTTTGTCCTTGCTGCTTCTGCCCTTGTCCGTGTGCGCGGCATTGTCTTTAGGGCGCTTCAGTGCTGCTCCGATCATCGCATCGCTCGATAGCTTTGTGTTGCCGCCGTGCTTGCTGACCTTCGCATCGCCGTCCTTGCGATGCTTCTTATCTCTGCGCGTGGTACTGATGCGCTCAATGTCGTCATCGCTGCGCAGCCCGTCCTTGAGTGAGACCTTCTTGGTGCCGTCCTTGCGGCGATGCTTTGCCTTGATGGGTGGCGTCGGCGGCTCGTGACTCGAGCCGTCCTCTGGGCGATCGTGATGATCATCGCTGCCGCTGCCGCTGGGCGGCGCAGGTGAATCACTGATCACCTCGTCGCGTTCGCCGCCCTCCTCCTCCTCGCCGCCATCGCACTCCTCCTCGCATTCCTCGAAGCCGGCGTTGTCGACGTCGTCGGCCCCCTCGCTGCTCCCGCGGTCACCGTCCGCTGCAACGTCACCGCCGCTCGCGTCGACGCCCTTCGCGGACTCCTCCTGGGCCTTTTCTGCCCACTTGTTGCTCCCAGTGCTCTATCTCATGAATTTCAACGCGGTAGCACTTGCCCAGCACGGGGTGCTTAACCACGTCTCCGTGCACGTGGATTTGATGCGGCGCCACGGGACACGGGAACCCTTGTTTCTTGTACCACGTCAATGGGTAATAGCCGCCTTTCTTGCCGTGCCGCTGCCCCTTCTCCGCGAGCGTCTGCAGCGTGAAGCTCAAGTGCTTCTGCAACTCAAACTTCTTCGCGCATTCCTGCAGGCCGCTCCAGAAGGCCTTCCGCTCGTGATCATTGAAACGCAGCAGCCGCGCCTTCATCGCACCCCACTCCTCGCAACCAGCGGCTTGGACGCCGCGCGACGAGCACAACTTGCACCTGAAGACCTGCCCCTTCTTCGCGACCCGTATGGGATACGACGACATCACGTCGCACGGCTGGCCGCACCGATCGCAGTGGAACGTGTCGCCGAGAGCACCCAGGCCCAGCTCGCGCTGGTCGCTCAGGCGGCTCCTCCTCTGCGGGCTCGATAGCGCCGCGAAGCTCCCCACCGCGAACCTCTGTGGAGAGGAGCAGTCCCCGCCCCACCCCGTCTTGCTGGGTGTAGCCGTCCCCGAGCTCGCAGCAGTCGAGTCCGCCTGCGGCGGTCGGACTGGCACCTTCTGGATCCACTTGCCGATGTCCGCGTAGCCAGCCATGGCCTTGCCCGCGGCCTTGGGCACAGAGCGCTGCCGCACTCGCCGCGGCTGCCTTGGTCGCAGGCGCTGCAGCTTTGACCGACTTGGTCCTGGGGGGCACAAGCGCCGCCGCACTCGCCGACTTGGCCCTGGGTGGCACAGGCGCTGCCGCGGCCGTCGCCTTGGCTGTGGCCTTCTTGGGCGGTGGCTTCGGCGCCGACATGGCTTTGCCCTTGGCCTTGCCCTTCGCCGCGTGCTGGACCGCCGCATCTGCAGCCTTCGCCTGCTCCCTGGCCTTCTTCGGCGACCGCGCCCCCTTCATGGGCACGCTCGGCGTCGCCGTCGGTGGCGTCGCGGCGTCGCCCACGATGCTTGCAGCGGCCGCGGCGCCGCCCACGCTGCCTGCATCGACCGCGGCATCGCCCGCGCAACCTGCCGCCGCGGCGTCGCACGTCGCGCTGCCTGCCGCCGCGGCGCCACCCGCGCTGCCTGCCGCCGCGGCGTCGCCCCCCTCGGCGTCGCCAACCGCTGCGTCGCCCCCCTCAGCGCCGCCCGTCGCGGCGCCGCCTCTCGCGGCGCCGCCTCCCTCGGCGCCGCCCGCCGCGGCGTCGCTTGCCTGCCCGTTGCCCAAGCCGAGGTCGGCAATCATAGCAGCGTGCAAGCTATCATCGTTCGGCCCCGCGAGCTTCAGCGTCGCCTCGCTGTCGCAGTCGCTTTCGTCCTTGGCCTGCGCGGCGCCCGTCGCGGCGGACATGGCGCGCGGGTCCCGAGAGCGGCGCGCGGCGCGCAAGCCCCGCGATCGGGGGGGGGGAGCGTTCTCGTCGCAAGGACGAGCACAACGCTCGCCCGCTCGATCTACAACAGCAATGGCGTCACATCAACAACCACGAGCGTTATGAACAAGCGGTCACCATCGCTAAGTTACTTACCACGCCTAAGTATGATAAGTGCGATAAGTTCCACACGATGTTATATTTGTGTTATCGTTTTGCTATATTGTGTTATTATATGTTAACCTGGGGTTTCTGGCACCCTGATAGCAAAATATAGCATGGCACCCTAAAAGATAACATGTTATCCTATGTTATCATGGGCGTGTTATCTGATAAGGTAACATGTTATCAGTTAGGATAACCTGTTATCATATGTTATATGGCACCCGAAATTCCATGATAACAAAAGATAGCACAAGATAACGAACATATAACAAACATATAACATTGTGAGGGACTTATGATACTTGCGGTACTTGCCAGGGCCCTAGGTACACTTACTCCGATCACCACCACCGCCATCTCGCAATCTCGCTCCCCCGACCTCATCATCATTCCCACGAGCGATTGCCATCGCTTGCGCTCGCGGGCGATCGTCATCGCCACACCATCCCCCTCAACATCACTCACCGTCGCCCCTCTCGAGCGATCGACATCGCTACACCCTCCCGTCCGCACCCCTCGCCGCCGCCCCGCCCAAGCGATCGACATCGCTAACCCAATTGACGGTCGCCGCTTACCCAAGCGATCGGCATCGATCGCTACGCAATCCCCACCCAACATCCATCGTCACCAACCCCCCACCACCCCAAGCGATCGGCATCGCTAACCCAATTGGCGGCCATCGCCTACCCAAGCGATCGGCATCGCTCCCCCCCCCCCCCCAACACAACACACACCACACCACGACACACACACACCACACACACCACACACACACACACACACACACACATGCACACACCCACACACACACACACCCATACACGCACCCACACACACCGCTCAACACCCACGTCAATCGCACCCGTGCCGCCCCCCCCCCCCCCCCACCGAGCGATCGACGTCGCCAGTCCAAGCGACGGGCATTTGTTAACCCCAAGCGGTTTTGCCATCGCTTACCCAACCGATCAACATCGCTATCGCTACATATCGGCGGGGCGGCGCCCCCCCCCCCCCCACCCCACCCCCCAAACATCCCGCGCCGCCGCTCCGACCAAGCGATCGACGTCGCTATCTCAAGCGATAGGCATCGCTAACCCACGCGCTCGACATCAAAGCGATCGTCACCTCTTCCCCTCGCGACGCCTTTTGCCAACGATAGGCCGCGCGGCCACCGCGTCACCGCGGCGGCGGGCGCGGGGCGGCGCGGCGCCGCAAGGCCGCGCGGTCACCGCGTCACCGCGGCGGCGGGCGCGGGGCGGCGCGGCGCCGCAAGGGGTCGCCGCTGCGGGCGGCGGGCGGCCGCGGCGACGGGCCGCGGCGGGGCGCGGGGGGCGGGTCGGCGGCGCGGCGGGGCCAGCGGCGCCTGGCGCCGCGGCGGGGGCCGCCGCGGCGGGCGCGGCGGGGGCCAGCGGCGGCGGGCGGGCGCGGCCGCGGCAGCGCTGCCAGCGCTGCGGGGCGGCGGCGCGGGGAGGCAGCCTGGTGACAGTTGGGAGCCGAGCGACTACTTGCTGGATGCATGGATGCCGAATGGCGAGCCACTTGGCGCCACCACCAGCTAACCATTCAGCTTCCTGGTGTCCATCAGTTAATCGATCTGCCCCCAACCGCGGTGCAACCTTGGAGGCCGCGCGGCCGCATCGCCTGCTCGACGTCGGCGCGCGCCGACGCCAGGCTCGCCGCCTCGCGCTGGAAAGCGGCCGCGGCTTTACTGCAGACGCCCGCCGCCGTCTCCGCGCAGCTCTCGGCCCGCCTGATGTGGCCCACGATCTGCTTGGCAGCGCCCATGGGCAGCGTCGCCGTCGTCGCGCTCACCTGCAGCGGCGCCGTCGGCGCCGTGGTCTCCTTGAGGATGGTGACCGCGTTGGGCGCCGACGACGAAGAGGCCGTGGCAGAGCCCGCAGCAACCGCGCCCGCCACCGCCATCATCGTCTCCTTGAGAGACCCCGCAGTCTCGGCGAGGGAGCGGACCTGATCGGCGGCGGCGGCGGGCGGCAGCGCCGAGGGCGCCGACTTGGCGCGGAGGCCGCCACCGCCAGCGACGACGCCTCGGCGGGCGGCGGCGGCGAGCGAGGTCAGCTCGCCCCTGCGCTTCGGCGAGCGCTGGACGCGGGCCGCTGGCGGCGGGCTGGCCTCCTCGCGCTTGGCGCGGCTGGCGCGGCGGCGGCGCATGTGCGACCGCGACCGCGACTCGCGCGACTGCCCGCGACTCGCGGAGGTGGTTGCTGCTGCTGCTGCTGTTGCTGCGCCTGCTGCGTCTGCTGCTGATGCTGCGCCTGCCTCAGCCAGCTTCCTGGCCTCCCACGCGCGCCACTCGTCGACCTCCCCGGGGTCGAGGGGGGTGGCGGTGGACGTGACCACCATCTCGGCCCGCTGCCATTGTTCGATGGACACATGGCTCTCAGCGGTCGAGTTCTTCAGGTGCTCTTCGTACCAGGTGCAGCACTCCTGTGGCGTCTGCTTGGAGCACTTCTTTGTGCAGCCTGGGACCGCGCACCCGAGGCGGTACCACTCGCCCTGCGCCGACATGGTGCTTCTGCTGGAGCTGCTGTCGCTGCTGCTGCAGCGGTGCTGCTGCTGCTGCTGATGTCGGTGCTGCCGACGGTGGTGTTGGCATCTGTTGCTGCTGCTGCTGCTGCTGCTGCCGCGGCTGCCGCCGCCGCTGCTGGTGCCGCCCGCCGCCCGCCGCAGGCCGCGATGTCGCCCGCCGCCCGCCGCGGGCCGCGATGCCGCCCGCTGCAGGCCGCGCGCGGGGACAGAGCCAACAACGGCAATGGCATGCTGCGCGTTCGAACCATGCCCACACATCGGGAGCGATCGAAATCGCTATCCTATACACGCGCAGCCCACCCCCACGCGATCGGAATCGCACGTGACGCCCTCCAACGTCCCCCTCAAGCCCCTCAGGCCGCGATCAGGATCGCTGTCACCAACTGATCCAGGCCACCTTTCCCCCAGCGATCGAAATCGCTCGCCGCCAACCATCGCGCGTTCGCTTCGCCCCCCCCCATCAACGATCGGGGTCGTTTTTACATCTGCCAGCCCAACAATTGGACTGCTCCCACCCCTCAGGCACCAGACCCGCTCACCGTCGCTAACGCCGTCGCCGCGTTCGCCGCCGCCGTCGCCGCCGCCGCCGCCGACCATGCACAGCCGTCTCTGTGCGCGTTCACAAGCGCGAAGTCAAGCGATTATAAGCGACGCGCCGCCGCCGCGACGCTCACGAGCACGGCGCTGCCGCAGCTGACCGCAGCGAAGCGCCGCAGCTGCCGCGAAGCGGGCGCATCAGCGAGCGCGGCAGCGCAGCGGCTGCCGCGAAGCGCCGCAGCTGCCGAGGTGCAGCGGGCTGCGCCGCTGCTCACAAGTACTGCATCTCATGCTGGCGGCTGCCGCTGCTGGCGGCGGTGCTGCTGGCGGCGGTGCTGCTGGCGGTGGCGTTGTCGCAGCCCTTGCCCCTGCCGCTGGCCATGCCCTTGCCGCAGCCCTTGTCCTTGCCCTTGTTCTTGCCACCGCCGTACTTCGCGTTGAAGAACTCGCGGTTCCGACCGCCCCGATTGGCCCAGACACCTCTGTTGGCGCGGTATTGCTGCCCCCGCCACGCGTCGGGGCCGCCTTGCCGCGGGCCCGCAGGGCCGCGCTGATCCCACCGCAGGCCCATCGCCTTCGCCACAGCCGACTCCGCCTGGAGGTCAATGGCCTGCTCGGGCGTGTAGTTGTTGGCCCGCTTCTCGCACGCGCTCGCCCACGCTGCGGCTGCGGCATGCAGTGCTGCAGCAAGGTCTGCAGTTGCTGATTCTGGGCCTGGAGCTGCTGCGGCTGCTGGCTGCGCCTGCTGCCTGGTCTGCATTTGCTGCTTCGCCTGCCGCCACGCTGCGACTGCTGCAGCTGATGCTGTATGTGCGTTGGTTGCCGCTTCTCTCGCTTCTGCTGCTGCTGCTGCTGCTGCAGGCGGTGGCGTTGCTGGTGGTGCTGGGCCTAGGCAGGGGGCCTTCGACAGAGTGCGTGCTGTTGCTCTCGCTTCTGCTGATGGTGGCGCTGATGCTGATTTTGAGCGCCAAGGCGGTGGTGTTGCTGGTGGCGTTGGTCCTGCCGTCACAGCTGCTGCTGCTGTTGCCGGTGCCCTTGGTGGCCGCGGCAGCTGCTGCTGCAGCCGTTGCCGCCATGGCGCGACTGTCGGCGCGCGCGCCCTTGGCGCCGTCTTCGAGCGCGGCGGCATCGGCGCCGCGACGGCGCTCGCGAGCACGTCGAGGGCGTCCGACACCGAAGCCGCGGCCGCCGATAGGCGCGGGCGCTTCGGCGGCTGCTGCTCGGGCGGCTGCGCGTAGATGCCGACGGGCACGCGCGCGGCGCTGCTTCGGCAGCGGCGCGCTGTCGCCGCTCTCCGCCGTATAGCTGCTGTAGCTCTGCGGCGGCGGCGGCGACGGCGACGGCGGCACGTCCACTGGCGACGCCACCTCCCCTGCGTAGCCATCCTCCGTGACTGGCGCAACGGCTTCGCTGCCCGCGCCGTCGCGCCTGCCGCCCGCGACGTCGCGCTCGCCGCCGTGCTGGCTGTCGCGCTCGATCTCGGCGCCAGGGCCGTTCAGCTGCGACGCGAACGCCTGTGCCGCGGACAGGAACTCCTCCGCCATCGCGCGCGAGCGCGGTCGGCGCCGCGCAGAGCCGCGGGCGCCGCGGGTGGCGCGCAGCTGCAGCGGGTGGCACCGCGCAGCGCCAAAACGGCTCGCGATGGCAAACTGATCGTTGCCACGATCGCGCTCACTCTCACGCAACTCCAAGCGATCGAAATCGCCACCCGTCCGACCACCCCTCCTTCCCCAGCGCCCCATGAGCCTCCCCCCGTGCGATCGCACCCGCTGCAGTCCATCATTGAACCCGAGCGATCGCAATCCTTATAAACCTCATGCGAAAATTTCATCATCATTGTCATCAACCCCGATATGCCTCTCAACCTACCTCAAGCGGTCGCCACCGCTCCGCCCAGGCGATCACCATCGCTCCTCCTCCCCCTCATCCTCCCCCTCCTCTTCCTCCCCTCACCCTCATCCTCCTCCTGCCCCCTCCTTCTCACTCCCTCGCCATCCACCTCCTAGCGGTCGAAACCGCTACTCAATCACGCCTTCCACCTTTCGTCATTCATATCGGCCGCATTCCTGTTGCGTTTTCCGCACGCGCGCCACGCCGAAGTACCCCACCTCCGCGCGCGGCAGCGGCCCCGTGCCGCGCAGATGGCGCGCCATCACCCCTGCGGCGCGAGCGCAGCGCGGGCGCGACTCACGCGCCGCCCGCGATCGCTTTGGCCGCCCACTTCTTGGCCGCCGCGATCGCCTTATCGCTGTCGCCACCGAACTTCGCGAACTTGAGCGCCATCGACTGGCCTGGTCCGCGCTTGCTTGTCCTGCACAAGACCTGGTCCCTGCTCCACTCCACGGGGAAGGACGGCTTCCCTGCCTTGTGCGATCCCACCTTCGGCGCCTTCAGCGCCTTCTTCTTCTTCTTCGGCGCAGTCGTCGGCGCCTTCTTCGGCACCTTCTTCGGCGCCTCCTTCATGGGCGCCTTCTTCATGGGCTTATTCTTGGCCTGCTGGGAAGGTTGGTTCTATCTACCCCGCTGCCCCCCCCCCCCTTCGTCGCCCACCCCTGTGGTATGAGATGGGTCTGCCATCACCCGTTGGGGGTGTCACTCTATCTACCGCGCGCAATGCGCCCCCCCCAGTGGCCCTGCGGTGTGGTGGGCGGCCCCGCGCCCCTCACCTTCGCGGCGCCGGCAGCCGCGTCGCCCGCCGCCTCGGCATCTGTCTCCTCGCTGCCGCTGCCGCCGTCGCCCTCGTCCTCGCCCTCCTGGGGTATATTCGGCTTGCGGCCGTTGAGCTCCTCGAGGATCTCGCCCCCGGCCTCCTGCGCTGACAGGCCTGATGCCCGACGCGCTGGCGCGGCAGTGCTCGAAGCGGCGCCGTCGTCCTCGAGCGGCAACGGCGACGACGGTTGGCACCGCCTGCACGGCACTGCCCTGGCGTCGCATTGCCCTGGCGTCGCCAGCGCCAGCGCGATGCCCTGCGCCGAGCCCGACGCAGTCAGCGCCTTATTCCGCGCCTTGCTCTCGCGCATGGGGACGCCGTCCGTCAGCGCCATGAACTGCGCGGAATCCAACGGCAAAGCCGTCGGGCCCTTCTTGGGGAACGCGCGCGCGTACATCTCGGCATGCAACCTGGCGTAGTCCACAAGGGAAGCGGGCAGTGCCGACACGAAGGCGCCCTCGGACTCCGCCATCTGCTTGCGCAGCTTCCAAGGGAGCAACTTCTTTGCGTAATTTTTCGCACGCTCGTAGTAGCCCCAAAGGGCCACGGGACATTGTCGAAGCGCCTTGTCGGCGCCATCTACCTGCAGCGCGATGCAGCAGGCAACCTGGACTGTAGGTTCGTGGATGGTCCTCCACCCGAGCGTCTTGCACGCTTGGGGCACGACCCCCGCGCGGCCCAGAAAGTCGTTGCCCTCGCCCAGTATTGTCTCCCACTGCCTCGCCGTGAGGTAGGCCGTGATGGCCGTGAAGTCCTGTTGGGCGGTGCGAGAGTTGCTCAGCAGCTTCTGGGACGCAGATGCGTTGGCAACCAGCGCGCGCGCCGAGGCAGTGGCGAGCGTTGTGACAGCCCGCAGGAGATCACCACGCTGCTTCGCGCCGAATGGCAGCTCCGAAATGGCCTGCGCCAGCTTGGCCGAGTCCTCGGACGAAATGGAAGACCATGACTGCAGCATGGTCGTCGCCAGCGTCGCCTGGGCGCTGAGCAGCTCTTTCCATGGCTCGCTCCGAGGCTGCAGCTTGGACAAGGATGCGGCGGCGCACCTCAGCTGTTCCAGCAACTCCTGGGCGTCCGTCATCGCGCGGCGCGCCGCTCCCACGGCGCCAGGTGGCGCCCCGCACGCGGCGCGAAGCGCGCGTCGCGTCGCGCGCGAAGCCACAGCGGCTGCCGCCCTGATTACATGCAGAAGGCGGTAGCCGCATAGCGATCGAGATCGTTCGGCAAACACGTCGAGCCCTCCCACAGTCGGCCCCTCCGACCACTCGAGCGATCACAATCGCTGCCAGTTCCCCCCCTCTTCGCGACTCCCCCTCATTCCTCGTCCTAGATATCGCAGTGTCATCCTTATCTTCACTTTGCGCCCTCATCGCCCCGAACAATATCGCGACCTGCCCAAGCGATCGCCATCGCTACATGCGCCGTCAAGCGGTCGCCACCGCCATCCCTCCATCAACCCACAAGCTTCCCAAAGCGATCGCCATCGCTGGTTGCCTCCTAAAATATCCTTTCATATTCTCCCTGCAAGCGATCGCAATCGCTACTCTTCATCGCCCCGCCAACTCTTCCCAGCGATCGGTATCGCTATATCCCTCATCACCGTCCGTCTCCTCCTCCCTCAAGCGATCGCAATCGCTGCATCACCCCACTACCTTCCTGGAGCGATCGCCATCGCTATTTCCCTCATGAGCACCCTCCTCCTTTCCTCCTCTTCCTCCCTCAAGCGATCCCAATCGCCATCGCCCTCGTTGGACTCTCACCCCTTTCCCCCCCGAAGCGCGGTTGCAATCGCAACCCTCCGCTATCCCACTTCATCCTCCAAGCGATCGCCATCGCTAATCCCATCCTCAACGCATCTCCCCTTAAAGCACACAAGCGACCACAGTCGCTTCCAAACCGTTCTCCCAATACCTCGCTCAAGCGGTCGACACCGCTATCTCCCCCTCGGCGTTCCTCCCTTCGTCCTCTCTCAAGCGATCGCAATCGCTACCCTCCATTGTTCCCTCCCCTCGTCCTCTCTCAAGCAATCGCAGTCGCTACCCCCCCCTCGTCCTCTCTCAAGCAATCGCTACCCTCCATCGCTACCTCCCTCAAGCGATCGCCATCGCTATCTCCACTCCTTCTCATCCCCCCCTCGGCACGCCGCTGCGCACGCCCCGCGGCGAGGCGCGCCTGCCGCGCGGAGGGGCGCGCGCGGGGGAAAGGGAGGGGGAAGGGGGGAGGAGATGTCGGAAAGTTGTAAGTTCCGCATAAGTGTCACTAAGTTCTCCTAAGCTACTTAATGCTAGGTACACATAAGTTACTTAGCTGCACATACTAAGTAGCTTAACTCGGTGCTCAAATGCTGACACATACTTATAAGTTCCCCGAGTATACTTACAACGCACAGCAAATACTTACAACACTTGCGAAATTCTTAAGTCACTTGCGAAACATATGCCCGAACACAAGTAATTTCAGCCCAGCCACAAGCACCTCCCAACTATGCTAAGAAGCTCCAGCCTTTAAGCAGGGTCCGATTTTGAGCGGAGCCAGCCTCATCCCCCCCTCCTGACCGATTCTCTGGGGTCCCACCGAGTTCAGCTCCCAAGCCGCCTCCAAGAGAGGGACACGCGCTGACGTGATCCCATCGGTAAACCTCAGGACGTGTGTTAGCCCAAAGTGTATGTTACCCCGTTCAGCTTTGCCAATGGCACGCAGCCTGCAACTGTTTTCATTACGCCCCTGCGTCGTAGTTCCACGGCCTCGGTGGACGAACGCAGGCTGGCGCAGACCCGCGTTCTGTGGATCATCGATCCCGGACTGTCGACGACATTCTTTTCGTTCCAGTCCCAGCGATGATTTGTTCAATTTTTGAATTTTTCTGTCATTCCGGCCTCCAGGCTGTCGGGCCCTAGGACCATCAGAAACGGATCCGGGCGCAAAATTGCCCCTGGGGAAGGAGCTGGGAGCTCTGAGGGCATTAGGAAGGGCGCGCACCGATGTGGTTCAGAGGCCGCTACCCTTCCCTCTCGTTCTCCACTTTCTGGGCCTTCTGGGAGGCCCTCGCCGCCACGGCTGGACTTGCCTCGAAATTTTTGTCAGAACG
>CAUYUJ010016334.1:65974-98474 GCA_963575745.1 Prorocentrum cordatum | reverse complement strand
TCTCCTCCTCCTCCTCCTCCTCCTCCTCCTCCTCCTCCTCCCTCCTCCCCTGCCTTCACTCCTCCCTCCCTCCTCCATCCCTCCATCCTCCGCTTGAGAGAGTTTTAGAATCCCCTGGCGATGACTGACGGGCGTGACCGGGGCGGGGGGGAGGGGTTTGGTGACGTCGCGATTCGCGTCTTTCCAGACGGCGCCGGCGCGAATCGTGACGTGATAAGGGGAGCGGGATGAAGCCCCGACATCTAGCCGCTCCAATGATTTCGATGCGTGGCCCTTGGGCCCCGGAGGTCAGGACCACTTCCCTAGGGTGGGTTTTTCGTCCAGAGTCGTTTTTTGATGGCCCCGAGGCTTGACGAGGGCCCTCGGGAGCGTCGGATCTCTGGGGGGGGATTGAGTGTGGCCGCGGGAGTTGTCGCGAATCATACACAGCGGGTTCCTTCGACCAGGGGAGGACATTCGAGTAGGGGATCGACTGCCGAATTTAGTTACGCCATGCATGATATTCCTGTCGAGTCGGCACGAGATGCGTAGTATGCTCGTAGATCTTGAAGCATCCTACGCACTGCTCGTGGATGATGCATGGATTCAGCGTGGGGTAGATTAATTCTGTACAGTAGGGGCCCGACCACAAGGAACCATCCACAAGAAACCCAACCCTGAGACCCCAGGACGTCCATGGATTCTTGGTGTGGGAACGTCACGCTCTCCACGGCAGAACCATCGACACCCAAGAAGCCCACGGCACCCTGGAGGCAAGCGGGGTGTTTCTTTGCCATGGGCCTCCCTTGTTGGCGATCCCCTACCCGAGGCATGGGGCGGCGCGCGGGCACCTGCGCGCCGTCGCGCTCTCGCGGCGCCCCTCCCCCCTCCAAGGGGAAAGTGGGCGTTTTTTGCTGCTCCTCCCCTCCCTCCTCCGCCTCCTCCGCCTCCTCCTCCTCCTCCTCCTCCTCCTCCTCCTCCTCCTCCTCCTCCTCCTCCTCCTCCTCCTCCTCCTCCTCCTCCTCCTTCCATCCGGGCCAACCTCCCCCCCCTCCCCGGGTGACGCCAACGATCATATTGGGGAGAGGGGCCTGGGCCCCACCCCCTTACATGCTCTTGTTGCACAATGGCGATTGATGCCCCGGTGGCGCGGACGCACCCTGGCGGGTGCACGCCGCGGTCGCCATTATTGTTACCCCCCCGCCCGACCCCCCCCCCATCCCGGGTAACGACCGCTACCCGGGAGAGAAAAAACGGTCACAAGGGAAGCTCTCCAGTCTATGGGCGCCACCCAAGCATATTAATACTATGTGTGCGTCGCCCCCGAATGGGTGACGCGCGCGCCAAGAAATCTTATAGTATGTGTATATATATATATATACATATATATATATGCAGTATATCTGCTCAGTGGCGGAAGCTTTCTGGCCGTACAGCTCATGAAACGATCTATCACCCGATGGGAATATTCTATGTTCGGGTCGGACGCACGCCTCCGAGGAGGACACGTGGTACCAGGATGTCCTTCTGCGTCCCATTCCAGAGCGTGACGTGGGAATCGCGACGATCTTCGTGCCCCCGCAGGTGGCTTAGAGTCGGCGATGCGCCGAGGGGGGAACTGGGCGGGGGCTTCTCAAGCCCTCGGGCCTTCTGAGTGGCCCTCGGGGGCTTCGGGGAAGACCCAGGAAGCTTCGCAGAAGGCCGGAGGGGCCTTCTGAGCCCTCCGAGAAGGCCCGCCCTGTTTGCCTTCCCCCCTCGGCGCGCCGCCGAGAAAGAGCATGATGGCCACGGCCAAGATGTCGCGAGATACTTTCAAGAAGAAGCAGCGGCACAGGCACGAGTTTCGAGACGTCCGCGCGGCGGCTCTTGCCGCTCGCCTCGATCGAGAGAAGACCGGCGGCGCGCCGAAGGGTGACGCGAGAGGGCGGGGGCTTCTCAATACGTGGCGGCGCGCCGCCGAGACGAAGCACGACGGCCACGACCAAGATTTCGCAGGATACCTCGAGGGAGTAACAGTCTCAAGGGAGGGAAGGTCACCCGGACCCGATGATGAGCGTTTGCTAAACGGCCCCAGGCGTTTATTGAACAGCCCTGCCCTGTTCGATTCCTTCTTTGGGCGCGTTTACTCTACGATTTCGCGTGTCGGGGTGGTTACTATGGAGGCGGATTGTTTGACCTCTGAACAGCGGTGCAGACGTTCCTGCTCGGAGGCCCGCGCGACGTCTTGCATCGGCGCGTGGCGACCCTTGGCGGCGCCATCAGCGCCGCCCCTGGCGCGCTCCGCCGATGGGGGTCGGATATCCCGCCCCGCCTGGTTATGGGTGGTTTCACAATCGGCGATGGTGTCGCCGATGACAGGTCAACGTGTCCCTCTCGGGGCTCGTGCCGCCCCTGCCCTGTCCCCTCATATGACCAAGATGTCGCGGGAATGTGTCGACGCCGATCTTGGCCTCGCTGGCCGCCGCTGATTCGCGAGGATGGTCCACGAATTGACGATGAGCAAGGTGGACGACGGTTGAGGGATTTTGTTAAGCAACACTCCCCCTGCCCCCCGCAATTCAAAGTTGGTACGTATACGCATCACTGGTTCGACGCTCAAGCTCGGGAGATCCGAGTCTAACGTTGCATCGGGCGGGAGGGGGGGGAGTTCACACCATAATTATGTCATGCGTGAGTGTTGCTTAATTGTTTCCGACACCTGAAGGTGGACGTTGACCTTCCTCTTTGGGTGCGTGGAGGGGGGGTGTCATGGCGCCAATATCGCAGAGCGGATTTCGTTCGGAAAACGATAGGGTGGGCCCGGGGTGTCCTCAAGAATTTCGCTCCGGATCTCGAGGTGAATTTCGTGCGGATTCCTGGCCAGGAATGAAGACCAAAAAGAACCCACGCGAAACTCGCTTCGTTTTTCGCTCGCGCCGCTTCGGGCAAATACCCCGGCAGACATCCAGGCAGAAATCCGCTGCAGCACGTCTGCAGGGCCAGTGCAGTGAGGGGTGCGCCGCCGGCTCCTGCCGCCGCCTCTTGCCCCTGCGCCGGCCGCCTGCCCGAGGTCATGTCCCGCTCCAAGATCCGCCGGGGGCCCGGCCCTCCCCGGGGGGATGAGGAGCAAGGAGGAGGAGGAGGGAAAGGAGGAGGAGGAGGAGGAGAAAGAGGACGAGGAGGAGAATGAGGACGGGGACGAGGAGGAGTAAGAGGAGGAGAAGGAGGAGGAGGAGGAGGAGGAGGAGGAGGAAGAGGAGGAGAAAGAGGAGGAGGAGGAGGACTTCCCCCCTCCTCTTTCCCTTGACCCGCCTCCTCCTTCCTGCTCCTCCCTCCTGCTGCTTCTCTTGCCTCCGAGGAGGCGGGAAGGGCTCGAGAGCGAAGAGCGTGCTCCCTCCTCGTCGACCGATCCAATCTTCGACCCGACCCGATCCAGACTTGGGCAGACCAACTGTTGAGTGTACAGCGCGCGACCTTGGCGCTGGGCATCAGGAGCGAGGGTGCGCGCCTGCTGATCAGGAGAGGGCGCCGTGCAACGTCCGAGGTGCACTGGCAGGGTGGTGAAGCGGCAGTCTACACGGTCGGCGATGCAAAACTATCGTACATACCATGTGGCGCAGCCGGGTTCGCTTATTACACGCTATCCCACATTTGGGGGATAGCGTGCACCGAGGAAGACCTGGCTGCGAGATAGCGAGCACGACGAGATCTTCGCAAGCGTCGCGGAGGATCGCCTCACAGGGATAGCGTGCTTTTCGGAGATCTATTTTGCACGTTCTGCTTGCAACGCCTATCAGCCGAAAACGTATGTGACCGAACAAAGATCGATGACCGAAAACGTGCCCGACAGTGTGACCGAGAACGTAGTGCGACCGACATTTAAAGTTGCCTTGGTTTCGAACCAAGAGTTTCGGTCACGCTCTGGCGCGTTCGGACACATTTCGAGCGCCGGTTTCGGTCACACTCGAGCAGATCTTCGAGCACAGTTTCGGTGACTACACCCCCCTGCTAAAGACGAGGCTGCGCAAGTGTGGTGAAGAGAGTCGAAGAAGGAACATCGACACAAACATGGACTTTCGGAGCTCCGCTCGGATTTCTTGACTCGACGCTGGACCTTCTCCCTGGCGCACGAGCGCGCTAAAGGCGGGGAAGGGGGCGCCGCCAGGGGCGCCTAGCGCCGATCCAAGAAATCCGCGCGGAGCTCTGGAAGTTTATGTCTATGTGGTTGCTTCGTTCTCCAGCTCAGCGGAAGGTCAATCAGACCACGACCACGACAACGACAGCGACGACAGCGACGACGACAGCGACGACGACGACCACGACCACGACGACGACTACGACGACAGCGACGATGGCAGCGACGACGACGACCGCGACCAGGACCTCGACCACGACGACCACGACAACCACGCCCACGACGATCACGACGACGACGACCACCACCACCACGACCACCACGACCACGACAGCGACAGCGACGGCGACAGCGATAGTGACGGCGGCGCCTCCCGCGTCCCCGTCTGAGGCGCGGAGGTGCCGGTGTGGTACTTCGCGGTCGCGGACGTGGCCGTATTGGCTTGCCGCCCCAGGGGGCGAGTTGTGGTCGTCGTCGTCGTCGTCGTCGGGGTTGTGGTCATGGTTGTGGTCGTGGTCGTGGTCATCGTCGTGGTGGCGGTGGTGGTAGTGGTGGTCGTCGTCGTCGTGGTCGTCGTCGTCGTGGTCGTCGTCGTTTTGCGCTGCGCGCGCGCTGCCGCGGATCGAGGAGCGCGCTGTCCTTCCTCCTCCTCCTCCTCCTCCTTCTCGTCCTTTCCCTCCTCCCACATAACCTCTTCCTACTCCTTCACCTCCTCCTCCTTCCCCTCCTTCTCCTCATCTTTTGCCTCCTCCTCCTCCGCCGCCTTCTCCTCCTCCTTCTCCCCCTCCTCCTCATCCTCCTCCTTCCGCCTCCTCCTCTCCCTCCTCCTCCTCCTCCTCCTCCGCCTCCTCTTCCTTCTTCTCCGCCTCCTCTTCCTCTTTCTCCTCCTCTTCCTCCTTCTCCTTCTCGTCCTCCCCCTCCTCCCACATAGCCTCCTCCTCCTCCGCCCTCTTCTCCTCCTCCTCCCCCTCCAGGGCGAAGGGGAGATGTCTCACTACCGCGCTGCACCTAGACTACGGGGACCAGGACCCTGCCATTTCGCTCCCAGTCAGCACTATCAGTCTTTGGTTTGAGCTCATGTCTTCTTCCAGGCTCCTCAGGCGTAGGGCGCAGAGGGCTTGGCCCCTGGTCCTGCAGTCGGTCTCACCCGCGGACCCCTCGCAGCGTTGGAGGAAGGTGAACGGCGTGATGGCAGGCACGATTGCTGTACTTCTCGCCGCAGGTTGGGACCCCCAGGGACCTTGGGCTTGACTCTATCCCTGTGGGGATCGGTACGCTGTTTCGGATTCGGTTGTTGACGATGAGGTTTACTCCGACTGGGAGCCTTTCCTAGGTTTTTTCGTGAAACCCTGAGGCTTTCGGCCTGGAAGGCCGATCCGAAACATTATAACGGTTGAGGTCTGGAGAACGTAGCTGAGACTTCCGACCTTTTGAAGGCATTGAGGGCCATGGCCAAGAAGGGGTCAAGCACGTTCAGGGCAGGGCAATGCATTGTCGCCGCTGCTGGGTTTTGGCCCAGAGACAGGTTGGCCCAAGCAGGGGTGAATATCGAGTCCAATCTGTGTCCGAGGTGTGGCCGTGAGCCCGGGACTGACCTTCACCGCTGCTGAATTTGCCCAGATAATGCCAATATTACCCGTTGCCAGGCCACTCAACACCTAGTTGACCAGGCCGTGGCAGGCGCCGTGGAGCACCCGTGCTACTGGCTGAGAGGTGTTATTCCAGAAAGCATGGAGTTCTATCCCTGAGCCCCCGACGACCTTGTTGTCAGGTTGGACCCGTCGTTGCATGTTGCCCCCCTGTTGCATCCTGGAGTTTCCCCCCACCCGCTCCTGTGTGGCTTGCGTGATGAAGGGCGGATTTGGCTGGCGGGGGACGGTTCAGGTGTCCCTTCTTCAGGATACCTATTGTTCCGCAGAACCTCTTGGGCTGTGGTTTCCGTTAATTGCGTGGCCGACCCGAGTTGCAGAAGTCTGGAGGTTTCGGGGGGTGCCGTTCCAGGACCCAGGCAGAGCAGCAACCGTTCCAGGCTTCTTGCGCTTCTTGAAGCTATCCGAGCTACCCAAGGCAGGAGTCTCACTTACCTCACCGACAGCGCGTATGTCCAGAAGGGTTATTGCAGGCGCAGGACCAAAGTTTGTTGGAAGCCTAAGTCTAGTCGCGACCTCTGGAACCTGGTGAGGGGGCCTGCTTTGGTCAGGGACATTGAGGTTTGTGAAAATCGAGAGCCACGCCAAGGAAGCTGATGTTGTGCAAGCCTCACTTGAGGTGAGGTCCCTTTTCGCTTTTAACACTTTTGCCGACCAACTGGCAGACCAGGTGTCTCCTGAGGCTCAAGTCCCCACAGGAGTTGCTGAAACCTTGCGTGAGCTCGAGGTGGAGTCGAAAGACATCCGCCGCCGCCTAGTTGCTATTTTGGCAGAGATGCCTGCTTCTCGACCTATTTCGGAGTTGTGTTCGGCCCTGGGGACCGCTCGGCCCAAACTGGATTTGAAGCAGGCTACGGTTGACACGCTCCACTCCCTTGGGCCCGTCGGCGACCGCCATCGCTGGCACTGCCGATCCTGCGGGTCTGAACCCCAGAGGAGGTCCAAGGGGGGCAATAGTACTTTGGCTTCGCGAGCCCTGCAGTGCCCCAGCTGTCGCAGACCCCTCCTGTCAGGCCCCTGTCCCCGTGGCTCCTACCCGCCAGGGCCTGACTGCGCACGCCTCTCACACCATGCGGTGGTGGGAGGTGGGGGTGGGCTCTCGAAAGGAATTGATTTTTGCCTGCTCAACATGCGGTGGCCTTGGCACGGACCACTACAGGAAGGGCGGGAAGCTGGTGCAAGAGTGCTAGCCCCCATACGCACGGGGTTGGCTTAATGAGGGCCCTCGAGAAAGGGCTCGCACCTGGCCGCACGAAGCTGACCAGGGAGGTGAACTCCCAGGCTTGACCTGTGGAGCCGCGCGCAGCGCATCGTCTAATCTAATATCCTCCTCCCCATCCTTCTCCTCCTCTTCCACCTCCTCCTCATCCTCCTCCTCGTCCTCAAATTCCTGCTCCTTGCAAATAATTTCTCCCTGTCGCACCCCGAGGCCAGTTTTTAGGGCGGGCCAGGCGTTTCGCCTGAGATATCTGCAGCATTTATGATTCTGAAGCTTACATTTTCACAGATGGAGGGCGTGTCGTTTTCAAAATGTGGCTGTCGCCTTAGCGCGGCGCACATTCGTTGTAAAGAATGCAAGAGTTTCACGGATTGAGGGCGGGTCGTTTTCAACATGTCGTTTTCGCCTAAGCGCCGCGCACATTCGTTTCAACAATTTACAAGAGTTTCCAGATTGAGCGACTCCTGTTCAGAATGTGGCTCTCGCCTTAGCGCCGCGCGCATTCGGCCGCGCGCATTCGTCTCAACAATTTGCGAGAGTTAGACGGATTTAGGGCTGGTTCTTTTCAAAATGTGGCTCTCGCCTTAGCGCCGCGCACATTCGTTTACACAATTTGCAAGAGTTTCACGGATTCCCATCATCAACGTACCAGAAAATACGTTTTGGAAGGATTCAGGGTTATGCGGGCACGACAGTTACGTTGATTCTGTGCTGAAGTCCTAGGAATTGCGTTCCGGTGCGATTCAGGATCGTCAAGACGCAACAATCCGGTTCATCCGTGGCGTTGGAATCCCGAGAACAATGTTTTGGCATGTTTCAGGGTCTTCAATTGGGCCAACGATGCAGTTCCATCCATGGAAATGAAACGTTATAGGGTCCTAGGAGGAGGGAGCTTGGAGGGAGGGTTTATTCCAACATCGGTGATGACTCTTGGGTTTAGACTGGTCCTCCTCCTCCTCTCCCTCTTCCTTCTCCTCCTCCGCCTCCTCCTCCTCCGCCTTCTCCGCCTCCTCCCCCCCCCCCACACTGAGGCCGCCGCGAGCCCCGCGCTGCGCGCCTCCCGCTTCTCCTCGCGGCCGCCGTCGTGGACGTGGCCCCACGCGGCTGGCCTCGTCGGCGTCGGCCTGTGCTCCTTGCTGGGGCAGCAGCTGAGGCCGAAGGAGAACAGCCGGTACAACCGTTTACTCGGCCACGCGCAGCAGGTGATTGTTTTCTTATCCACTGTTTTGCCGATCGGCGCGGGCCCTCGCATCCCCCATCCTTCCCCCCCACGGAGTAGATCCTGTCTGTTTTTGGCGCCTGTTTCGAGCAGGTGGGGCCTCCCTCATAGGACGCACTGCTGCAAACGGTCGCACTAAGCAGAGGTCTGGAGCCAGACACCCCCCTCCCCCCTTTCCGCCCATTGTCGAAACGCCGAATAAGAAAACGCTCACAGGGGGAAGCGGGAAGGCTTCTGAAGTAAGATCGCCCCTGCTTCTTAGAAAGTGGGGGCCTTCTCTGCAGTTGTGAGGCCGTTGCCATCTAAGAGACGGCCTCCTAAGAAGCCTCCCCCCCTCCCCCTACCCACCTGTGCGCGCCGCCAATCTACGTCGGTCGAGGTTGCAGCCGGCCGGGGGTCTGAGGTGGCCCAGCATTTGCTTCCCGCCAGCAGGCATAGGGGGGCGAGGTTCGGCCTCCGGGGGGTCGTTTTCGGGCCTCCGGGGTGAAACGCTGCACCACGGGGACCACGGGCGGGGTTCGGGGACCGTTTGGGCGGATTTGCTCGATTCCCCCTTTTGTGCAGATTCTCTCGGGACCCACCCAGTTCAGACCCCCCGGCCGCCTCCAAGGTCGAGGAAGCAAGAGGGGCATCAACATAAATGTTCGGGGCTCAGCGTGGATTCTTGGATCGACGCTGGGACCCCAGCTTCGGCGGACGGGAAGGGGGGGGGGCAACTCACGGGGGGAGGATCGGGGATCGCAGGAGAGTGGCCTCAAAGGGTTCCTGAGCGGCCTTTGATCTGCCACCACGGGCCACAGGGTGCAGGGAAGGTGCATGCTTCGGCATGAACGGTGCATGCTTCGGCACGAAAGGTGGTGTCGAAAGAAAAACATTTGCGCAAACATAATCGTTCGGAAATCCGCGAGGAACATCGAACGTTTTTTGTTTGAGCTGTTTTTGTCTCCTCCAGTGTAACTCGTGCCCGACAAAAGGGGGACCGGGAATCAAAGGAGGACAATCTACCGATTCCGCTACTCTTACCTCGTCGTCATTGCTGGAGTCGCCTCGGAAGCCTGGCCAGAACGCACCCCTGGAGAGATCCAGGGAGTAGCGATATCGTATTTGTTCGTCCCCCCAGGGAAAGCAGGGTTGACGAAATCTGCTACATGCAGTTGGTTTCAACCCCACCGCACGGCGCCTTCCTCGATACATTGGCGCCTCCAGCGCCAGGAGGCGCCGGGAAAATCAGCCACACGGGCTGATTCGCTAACACTCCCTTTGTTGTCCCCCGCTTCCTGTTCGACCTGAGTACGGCATGTGCGTGGTTTCTGGCGGTTGTCGAATGTTCTCGGCGCGGCGGTTGTTGGTGGCGCTGGACCCCCCATCCCTTGCGCGCGAAGTGCGCCAGGGGGCGCCGACCCAAGAAATCCACGCAGAGCTCCGACCTCGTATGTTCATGCTATAGTATCTTCCTCTCGTGTTTGTGCCGGTGCTTCTCATTCTGTGATGAGCGTCGGGTACCGCCACATCCGCTCCGCGCTGGGCGCTCTGCTGATCCAGACGGAGACGGCCATCGGAGGGGCTCAAGCTGTGCACTCGAGAAGCTAGAGTCGGGCGGACGGCAACGGGGGGTGTCATAAGCGCAGTGGGATCAAGGATAACGGCAAGGCGGCCCGAACGGGCCCTGAATAGCCCCTCAGCTGCCCGAAAGGTGTCCGAAGGTGGGCCCAAAAGGTGCACGACAGGTGCACGAAAGCGCAAAGCACTGTTCGGTCGAGCCCTGAAAGGTGCACGTTCCTTCGCCCCACGTCTGTTGCCCCCCCCCCTCCCCCCCTCCCCCGGGGTGGACGAGCACCCGCGAGAGGGTTGTTCGCCCCCCTCGGCGGACGGGTAGGTAGCCCTCCCGCGGGCCTCGGGGCCGTCGGGGCCCGATCTTGGGGGGGGGGGGTCGAAGGCCTACAGTCAACCCGCATAGTAAGGATGAGTAACTTTCCTAGGTGACCCTTCCCCATGCCCCCAGAACCCTCTGGAGCCCTCACAGGACCTCTCGAGATGTTTGCCGACCACACCCCAGATACTCTCCAGAATGTTTCAGCCAAAGCCATATGGGCTGCGGCGGCGGGGACGACTACGGTGGCGGCGACGACGACGGTGACAACGACGACGGCGGTGACGGCAACGACGGCGGCGATGATTACGTCGACGGCAAAAATGACGCCGACGCCGACGCTGCCACTTCGGCCCATCCCTGGCAACTTTCGCTGGCCAGCCCCACTCGAAAAGTGTTGACATGGCCTTCCAAGGCCCTTGCATCTTTCATGCGCAGCCCTACCACATGGGTGGGCGGTAGAGGTTGGCACCAAAACCACTATCCCAGGTCACCCGCGGGGGCGCGAAGATAATCGCGCTTGGCGCGTCGCAGTCTCGGCCAGAGTGGTTGCCCTTTTCCAGGGGAGGGCAGCGCGAAGGCGCGAATATAACCGCGCGTCACGCATCGCGGGGCACGATGCTCGAAGTTGGGTGACCTAGATCGGCGGTGTGCCTCCATCGAGGGAAGACGATCCCGACTGCGGTGTGGTGGTAATATTGGAGTTTCCTAGAGGGCCAGAGTACCAGTAACGCCAAACTGGAGGATCATCTTCCTCGGGTGGAGGCAGCCCCTTGTGCTTTTGCCGGTGCCTATTTTCAAGGGGCTGTCGGGCGGGGCGCCAGGACGGCGATAAATCATCCCAGAGCGTGCTCAGCGCGTTCTGGAGCGCTCTGGAGCGGTCGCGCCTTGCCCTGTCGGGTGCTGCCAGAGGTGACCCCGGCCTGAGGCGGCCCCAAGGCTTCGGAGCACCCCTCTCATAGGGCCCACAGTCCGCGGATGATTTGTGTGTGTGCACCATACCGCGTTGGCGTCTCCCGGCGCGTCGTCGATCCTCGACACAGGAATAGCACGGTGCATAGCTTGCTGGGTCTTCAGAGCCCAAAAATTGTGGACCGTACTGCGTCGGAGCGGGCTTGGACGCAGTCCAGGGACCCCCAAGATCAGGGGAACGATGGGGGGGGATCGGTTCAGGTGGGGATGCGTCGACCTCAAGTCGCTCATTGATCGCCGAGGGATATGGCTCTGATGGCCCCACCCAGCCCAGGAAGGTGAGGGTTCCCTATCAGTGGCCTATCGTCGGTCCACTGGCGATGTATCTCCGATGCTGGCCCGATGCTCCCCCCCCCCCCGAGCTGGTCCCCCCCTCCTCGTTACCCCGAGCGCTGGGGGCGCCCTGGGCCAGGGCCACTCCCAGCACCCGAGCCCTGTCGAGGCCCAGTGCCGGAGCGGCCCCTCAAGTGGGGAGGCGCTTCGGAGCCTCTCAGCCCACGCCACTTTTCGACGGTCCTGCGGCCCAGCGATGGCCCCCTCTTTCGGACGGGGCCAGGACGGGGATAACTCCGTTCCAGAGCCTTCCAGCACGCTCTCGGAGCGTTCCGAAACGCTCTGAGAAGGCCGCGGCGCCCGAGACATCCTCAAGAGCCACCAGATCTCAGAGATTCTCGATCTATCCTCACCCGATTTTATCCTCGTCCTGGCTTCGTCCTAGGGTGGAGGCAATCATGGCCCCCTCGTCTTCTCTCAGTGCGTTCCCAGCCCCCTCCCCTGGGCCGAGCACATGCCTCGGGCAGTGATCTGGGAACCGCCCTCTTGGACGCCCCCCTCTTGGACGCCCCCGACTGGAGACCGAACATTGTCGAAAACCTCCCGTTGTGATTTTGTCACGATGCGAGGGGTCTGTCAGGGATGCAACCCCTTTGAGGTTGAAATTCAGCATTGGAGCCGGTACATCCGCGGGTTGAAGCCGGTCTAATTTGACACTGTCCCGCCCAATCTGGCTTAAGCCCGCTTCGTCCGGCTCAGTCCAAAGGGCTTCATCCCGCCTAATGGCTCCGTAGTTCGGCCTGAGATCCCTTGATCGTTCTCACGAAGACCTCCCAGGGGTTGCCTCCGAGACGCGATCTGGGCCCCCCCCCAGGCCCACGCATTCGCGCTGCAGGCGCTGATCTTCGGCCACGTCGGCCTGCAGAGCGTGCTGGGGGCGGTCCTCGTCTCGGAGGAGGGCCCGCCGAGACAGCGGAAGCGTCCTCGCCCCGCCCAAATCCGTTCAAATCCTGTTGTTGGGAGTGATCGGAGTTGGAGTGGGTGAAGAACCTTGATCCCCTCGCGTCGTGGACAAATCGCGTCGTGCACAGGTCTTTCGTAGTTTTCGGCCTCTGGGGGCCCTTGCCGGGCCCCAGGACCGTCAACAAAAGGATTCAGATGGAAGAACCGGGCTTGGAGAATGGGTCAAGACGTCCTAGGATCCACGGTGAGGAACAAGCACGACGTGGGGGGTGCCCTGACTCAGGATCCGCGGTATTTTGAACGATGTTGTTGATATAGCGGAAATCTACGTTTTGGGTTCAAGCTCCTTAGATGCCAATTTCCGCCTTATTTCGTTGTCGCTCTTTCCGCCATACCACTGCAGAAGTCTCCTCCCGATTTTCTGAGGCGCCGATTTCCACCCCATTTTTTGTTTGGCACCGTTTGGGGTGCACTTTCGACACAAATTCAAGTCGGAGCATCAACGAAAGCGCGGTGGACCTGGAGTCAGGGCCAGATCCCTCCCATTATTCGAAGCGGATCTTCGGTACGACCGGAAGGGGTACGGAAAACATGGGTTCGAAGATCGACAGCATTTCCGTGTCGTTTTGAACAGGGCCTGATGTTGGTGTCGCCGCGGACGTTGTCCATTTGAGACCCGCGGCCGTTTGCCCAACCGCGGTCGCAGTCGGTTTTGGACAACATTTGTTTTTGGGCATCGCATGTTTTCCGTACAGGCGGGGGAAGCGAGTCGGGGCGAGCCTTCTCAGAAGGCTCGGAAGTCCCCCAGCTTTCGGAGAAGTGTTCCAAGCCTTCCCCGCATGCACAGGTCCCCTCCCAGAAGGCCAGAGGCCTTCTGAGAAGCCCCGCCGCCTTCTGGGAAGGCCTTCTCCTCTTCACCTCCCCCCACCTCGCTCGCCGCCGAATTCCGGGCGTCCGAAGATCAGGCCTTAAGGCGGGCACGTCCATCTACAGGAGGAGCATCCAGAATAGGGGAACAAAAAGAAACTTGGGGACGATTATTCGATTATTTTAAATTGTTTTTGAACATGTTTTGACTATGTTTCAACTTTCGCTGAAAATCCTTGGTGGCGCGCACAAGGGGGTGGGGGGAGGGGGGAGGGCTTCTTAGAAGGAGGCAATTTCTTAGAAGGCGCCGGCCTTACATCTATAGACAAGGCCCGCGCCTTCTAAGAAGGAGTGGTGCCTCTAAACTTCTGAGAAAGCCTCCCCCCTCCCCCCCACCCCCCCTTGTGCGCGTGGCTGACATCCGCCCGTAGGAGGACACGCCCGACCGAAACCCGGCCGCGGCGACGAGCCTCCCCCCGGAGGCCCCGAGAGCACGCGCACGCCCCGGGCGGGCCGCCGACGTCTCGGCCTGGGCCCCCCTCCGGCCCTCTGCGCCGCCTCGGGCGCCCTGGCCGCGCGGGAGCTCTTCGGAGGGGCCTCTGGCGAGGAGCGGCGGCGCGCCCCGGGGGAAGAAGGGCACCCGGAGGTCGCCCGCAGAGATCCGACGCGCTCCCCCCCACAGAAGTGGAGAGGCGGAGGAGGAGGAGGAGGAGGAGGAGGAGGAGGAGGGAGGTCCGTAGCCATTTTGGCTCATGCCATCCACCAGCGGATGACAGCCCTATTGCTCAAGCTCGCTAGGCCTCATGTCTTGCGGCGGCGGCGGTGGGGCAGTCTCTGGCGTGGAAGTGGCTGCGGGAGGTGCCCCATCGAGAGGCACCATCTGTTTGTCTCGTGCTTCACGGAGGTCGTGAGCACGTGTATCAGCTGATCGCCTCGTTCAACGCCTTGCTTATCAAACAGACCAGCTCGCATGCCAATTACAGCTGGCTGAGGAGGCTCTCTCGCTCATCGTAGGGAGCTCGGAGGTTGGGTCACGACTTCGGGCTGTTGTTCCTGCTGTCTTGGCCCTTGTCAACGGTGAGGAGCCGAAGTGGCTCGACGTGCTGCGCAGGAACGTCGCGCTGCACTCCGACGCTAAGGACATCGACGTGGAGCATTCCTCGGCCGCCCAGCTGCGTCGGGCGCAGCACGGAGCTCGGCTGGAGGCGAGGAGGCGCTCCCCGTCACCTGAGCAGCTCAGGTTCCCCGAGAACGCCGACGCCCCGATCTTCGTGCCTGCTGCTGGCTCCTGGGGGCCTTGCCGCCATGCTCAGGCCTTGTGTGCACGTGCGGTGCTGTGGTCTTCTCCAGCTGTTCGTGGGAGTCCCTGAGCTACCGGGGCATGGCTCTCTTCGTCCCCATGGACGCCGAGGGTCCCGAGGAGCCTCAGAAGGAGGAGCTCAGGGAGCCGCAGACAGTGCCAGTGGCCGTGGGCGGAGGCCCTGATCGGGCCCATATGGGGGTGATTGTCCGCCGCTGGGGCCGCGGAGGCGCCGCTGGGTGTGGTGCAGGCTGGCGGTGGCTGCGGCTCGGTGAGCTTTGAGCGTGCTGATGCTGGCCGTTCCCATCATCGGCTTTGTGCGACTGCTGAACGAGTACGACAATAGGTGGACCGAGGAGGCGTTCGTGTTGGATGAACTGTGAATTCGCGTTTTGCTCGGCGAGCACGGGGGCCTATGCGGCCTGATCCCGTCTTGTTCTGCAGCCTCCTGTTGCAGAAGCTCTTCCTGGCATTATCCTTCGCATTCCTGGCGCTCCTACGTCTTCCACCACATGTGCGTCAGTGTGTTCCTCTACCTGTACTCCGTTCGTCGTCCGAGGGCTACTGTCTCGAGGTGCCGCTGTACGAGGCTAGAGGTTGCTTTGCCTAGTTGATTGGTGTGCGAATGCCCCAGGCACGCACGCATGTGCGATGATGATGATGGTGATGATGATGACGATGATGATGTTGATGATGGTGATGGTGGTGATGATGATGATGATGATGATGATGAGGAGGAGGAGGAGGAGGAGGAGGAGGAGGAGGAGGGAGGAGGAGGAGGAGGAGGAGGAGGAGGAGGAGGAGGAGGGAGGAGGGAGGAGGGAGGGAGGGGGAGGAGGGAGGAGGGAGGAGGGAGGAGGGGGAGGAGGAGGAGGAGGAGGGGGGAGGGGGAGGAGGAGGAGGAGGAGGAGGAGGAGGAGGAGGAGGAGGAGGAGGAGGAGGAGGAGGAGGAGGAGGAGGAGGAGGAGGAGGAGGAGGAGGAGGAGGAGGAGGAGGAGGAGGAGGAGGAGGAGGAGGGAGGAGGGAGGAGGGGGGAGGGAGGAGGGGAGGAGGGAGGAGGGAGGAGGAGGAGGGAGGAGGGAGGAGGGAGGAGAGGAGGAGGAGGAGGCGGAGGCGGAGGCGGAGCGGAGGCGGAGGCGGAGGGAGGAGGAGAGGAGGAGAGGAGGAGGAGGAGGAGGGGGGAGGAGGAGGAGGAGGAGGAGGAGGAGGAGGAGGAGGAGGAGGCGGCGGCGGCGGCGTTTTCGGCCACCAGGGGAGATCGCTGGGCCTCGGGGCTGTCAAAAAACGGTTCGGGACGAAACCCCGGCCTTAGAGAAGTGGTCCAGACTTCTGGGGCCGAGGCGTCGAAAAAATTGGAGCGGCCAGCTGTCTGGGAGGCAGTGGGGTGGGCTTTGATCTCGATTCGTCTTTTTTCGTCTCGTGTCGCCTTCCTTCGTTTCGTCCGCCTCTCCAGGCGGGCGAACCGAAGCGGGCGAATCGAACAGGACGAATCGAGCAGGATGAACTGAAATCCGGACGAAATGAAGCGGAATCGGCAGTGAGGGCGGGCCTGCCAAGGAACGTGACTGGGGGGGCTGGTCGCGTCACGCCTCGTCCCGGGACGAGCCATTATCCGGCATTCCCAGATGGCGCCATCACGAACCATGATGTGACCAGGGGTGGATTGGGGGGGGCCAGGGCCGGTCGCGAGCGTTACCGCGAATAAGAAGGAAGGGGGCTCCAGAAGGCTCAGAAGTCCTCTGGCCTCCCGAGAACATCGTTGAGCCTCCTCCGAAGACGCAGACGGCCTCTCAGAAGGCGCGCGGGCTTCTCAGAAGCCCCGCCGCTTTTGAGAAGGTCTGCGCCCTCAATGATCGTCGTGTGGCTTTCGGGCTATCATAACTCAGATATCTGGCGGCCGTTCGGGAAGATCCGGGCAGCCCGAGACGCCTCCCGGCGAGGCGCAGCTGCGGGAACGCATTTTGAGCATGGGCAGCGACCGAGAACCGACAAACCTCGAACCTCGAGCAGGTCCTCCGTTGCCCAGGATCGGGCTTCGAAGATCGATCACTGGACCTCTCTAGGGGTGCGTTCCGATTAGAGTTTCGAGGCGGATCCAGCCGTACCCACGAGGGCGCCCCAGGACGATCAAAGACCTCCAGAAAAAAGCGAACCTCGAACCGCTGATATCTACGCTTGAGTCAGGCCTGTCCCTCTACAGGGGGATTATTATTCAAAAGTAGTCAAAAAATAGTCTGGGGGCTATTTGTTTGATGATTGTTTGACTATTTGGGGGTATTTTTAAAAGTTTTCGCCCACAATCCGCCTGTAGGGGGACACAGGGGGACACGCCCGACCTAAATCTAAGCTCGAAAACGCCCGAGAACCTGGAAGCTCGAGCCCGAGCTTCCCCCCAGAAAAGCCCCTGGGCGCGCCCGCGGCGAGGAGCTGGGCGTGCGGGCGCTCCCCGCCGGGGCCACCGCGGCTGCGCCGCAGAGGGTGCCGCGGTTCTCGTGCCTGGACGAGGCGGACGAGTTCAACGAGGACTCGGGCGAGACTCGAAGGAGAAACCACGGCACAAACATAGACTTTCGACGGTTCGCGCGGAGCGCTCGGATCGGCGCTGGGCCCCCACTGGCGACGCCTCTGGCGCCGCCCCTGGCGCGCTCCGCGCGCCCAGGAGGGAGGGGGGGCCAGCGCGGATCCAAGAAATCCGCAGGGACCTCCCAAAGTTTAATGTTTATAGCGATTTCTCTTCCTCCAGAGACGCCGGCTGAACATCCAGCACCGATGCTGGCGGGTCCCACCCTTCACACTCGGGGACTACAGAGGGTGTGGTTGCGCTGGGGTGTGGCTTGCAATCTGCGTCGTTGGGGTTTGGCGGGCACCACGTTGCCCGCGTCTGGCCTCGTCGGGGCGCGGCGGAGAACTTTGTCGAGGTCCGCGCCCGCCCCAAGGGATGCGGGTTGCAAACCGCACCCACTGCAGACCACACCCTCTGGAGTCGCCGACAGATCCAGGCCTCCCAGATGGGGTCCGAGTAGATAGGGGCCGGAGGGTCGCGCCGCATCGCCGATGCGTCGGCGATGCATCGGCGATGCGGCTCGACGTAGAGTCCGATTTTCTCTGCGCCGACGTCTCCGATGCATCGCCGACGTCGCCGATGCATCGCCGATGCATCGGCGATGCGGCGCGATCCTCCGACCCCATCTACAAGGGCTCCCACGAGGGCGCGAAGTTATTCGCGCTTCGCGGTCCTCGTTCCTTCTCCCCCTCCTCCTCGTCCTTCTTTTCCCCCTTTGGGGGCGGCGCGAGAGTGCGAAGTTTTTCGCGCTTCGCGGAGCGCTAAGCGCGAAGTTGGGAGCTCTAGCCGACCCCATCTGCTCGGGCCCCACCTGGGAGGCCTCTACCAGAAGAAGGCCCAGACGTGCTCGCCTCGCGGGAACGATCACGGTTGACGGTTCTGGACAGTCTCTGGGCCTCCATAATTAGGGGCCTCGCTGGGCCTCGGGGAATCGGGCTCCACCAGGGGGGGCCTCCACCGGAAGAAGGCCCAGACATGCTCGCCTCGCGAAACGATCACGACGGACGGTTCCAGAAAATCTTTGGGCCTCCATAGGGGCCTCGCTGGGCCTCGGGGGAGCGTCAAGCAAGGCTCGGGGTGAGAGGTCATCCTTGGGCAAGGGTGGCGTCGGGCCTGTCCCTCTACAGGAGGAATATTCAAAAATAGTCCAACAACAGTCTGGGGATTCTGTTTTGGCTATTAGTTGACTATTTGGAGGTATTTTGGGGGATATATTTTTAATTCTTCGCGCAAAATCCGCCTGTAGAGGGACACGCCCGACCTAAGGCAAGGGGCGGGACGTCCGGGGGGGCCATAGCGACGCACGTAGTTGCATACGCAGTGTAGCACAGGCGGGAGAGACGGGCTTGCGGCAAGGCTTCCCAAACTCCGCAGCCGTTTTTAGCCTCAGAGGCCCCGTAAGGGGCCGTGTTGGCAGCACGCATCTATTGTACACGCGTTGAGTCCAGGAGAAAGTCCTTGTGTCTGGGGAGGTGCCGATGCCGCTGCCCTTTCGTGGAATGGCCTGGTCGCCACGGCTGGATCTGCCGCGGAGGCCTGGTCAGAGCGCGCCCCAGGAGAGGGTCCAGGAGCAGCGGCATCGGGGCGTACAGTCGGCTCTGATCAGCAGGTCGCCCCTGCCGAATCAAGGGTACCCTTGTGCCCTCTGTCTCGCGACCCCTGCCTCTCACATTCCCATGGCGATGTGGCCCTCGGGAGGGTCGTGTGTGAAGTCGGGCCTGCCCCTCTACAGGAGTAATACTCAGAAATAGTATTTGGCCATATTTGGAGTACGTTTCGACTATTTCTTATTTTTCGTCCGAGATCCGCCTGCAGGGGGGACGTGCCCGACCTACTTCTGGGCCCGGGATCGGCGTGCGCACCGTCCCGGCAAGGCCGGGGAGAGAGGACGCAGGCACGGGCCCCGGGCGCCCGACGTCCGCCATTGGCGGCGACGTGCAGAGGGAAGATCTGTCTGCGTATGTGCACCGCACGGGCGCATTAGCGCGTGGCGCTTCCCGCCTCGCTGCAGGCGCTCGCGACACTCACAGCGCCGGAGGGGGGGCGAGTGTAGGGTAGGTTCGTGTCGTGTCGACCGGCGGCGACCCCGCCAGCGGCGTTCAACGTTGAACGCCGCGGGCCATCCAGAATCGTTCGATGTGGAACGCAGTTGGACGTCTCGGGAACGGCCGATCGTTCAAGTTTGAACGATGTCAGGAACCAACGCCGGGGTCGACACGACACGAACCTGCCGTATTTGCAGTGCCCTCGGCCCGCGGCTCGCCGCTTCTCGTCTTTCCGCGACTCCCCCGAGGTCCTCTCTTCTCTCCAGGGGCAGTTTTTTTTTTCGTCCCGGGCTCGTGCTTGATGGTCCAGGGGCTCGAAGACGGCCCCCGATGGCCGAAGTCAAGGAAGAATGCTCAGGCTTATGCTGTTCCGACCCACTGGCCTTGATCACCAGAGATGATTTCGAGCATCATGAAAGTACAGAAACTTGAAGGTTTTCACTTGTCGAGCCCTGGGAGGCGATACTCTTTTGACACCGTTTCGATATTCTTCTGGGTGCTCGACAATTGTTCTGGGATGTGGTCCTCAAGTACGATGGGGGCAACACGAGCCCAGACTGAAGACATCACATTGTCGAACGTCGCAGGTCCCCCCAGGGGCTCGAAGACGACCGCGCTTCGCGCGCCGTGGCCTGAGTCAGAGTGGTTGCCCTTCTCCAGGGGGGCGGCGCCTGGGCGCGAGAGCGAGCGCGAAGGTGGGTGACCGGGATGTCTGGGGTTCAGCCGGGCGTGTCCCTCCACAGGAGGCGTGTCCAAAAATCGTCTGGGGACGATGTTTCTGGTATGTTTTGGCTATCGGGGGGCATTTTGGGGGGGCATCTTTTATTTGTTGTCCAGAATCCGCCTGTAGGAGGACATGCCCGACCTTTGAAAGTCTGGGGCTCGAGAGCGGCCTGGCCCAGGTCGGTATCGGGGTGCAGCTGCCGCCGCCCTCGAGGACTGGACCTGACCTGCAGGGGGTGCGCAGCGCCTCGAGGGCCACCCCCGTGCTGAACCTGGCCACCCCGGGCGCCGTGCGCGCGGTGCCTCTTTTCGCGGAGGAGGTGGTCGGGCCTGGGTATCTCCCTCCTCCTCCTCCTCCTCCTCGATCCTCCTCCTCGATCCTCCTCCTCCTCCTCCTCCTCCTCCTCGATCCTCCTCCTCTGCCTCGGGGTGGCCTCGCCGACCACCTCGCCGCACAGTCACAGCCCACAGCAGGGGTGCGCTGCTTCATCGCGGCTGCCCTTGCACCCCTGCTTCTTCGGCCCGCCCCGAGCCAGCGCTGACGTCCAAGGAGCCCTGAATGTGAGGGGAACATCTGCATCCTTCCCCTGCCATCCTTGCTATGGGTTGTGTCCGTCTCTCGGCCACGCGCAGAGGGGGGTAGGGTTGGGTCGGGCCTGTCCCTCTACAGGGGGAATGTTCAAACATAGTCAAAACATAGTCTGGGGACGGTGTTTCGACTTGCATTTTTGGAGCATTTGGGAGGTAGTCTTTATTATTCGTTCGTATTCCGCCTGACATGCCCGACCTAAGGGTAGGGGGAGGGGCGAAGGCTTCTTAGAAGGAGGGGCTGCTTCCCAGAAGGCGGCGGCCTTAAATCTATAGATAAGGCCCGCGCCTTCTAAGAAGCAGGGGGTGCCTCTCTAAGAAGCCCTCCACCCTCCCCCCTGCCCCCCCCCTCTGCGCGTGGCCGAGTCTCAGTGACCTGACCCGAGCGCCGCGAGGCGAGACCGCTCAGAGGCCCGAGGCCCACTCGGCCGCCGGGCGGGCAAGGCCGCTCGCCGTGGGGCCACCGCGGCCGCGACCGCGACCGCGCCAGAGCCACGCGCACGGCCACGACTCGCAGGAGGCGCCCGCGCACCACTCGGCCACGCGCAGGGGGGAGGAGGTGGGGGGGGGAGGGGGGAGGGCTTCTTTTTCAGGGGGCACCCCCTGCCTCTTAGAAGGCGCGGGCCTGACCTACGGATGTAAGGCATGCGCCTTCTAAGAAGCAGCCTTTTTCTAAGAAGCCCTCCCCCCTCGCTCCGCACCGCCAACGTGCACCACGGGGGCCTCTCGGTGGATGGGCGAGGCAACTCGGGTGGGGCAACGATAGGGGGGGGATGGGCTCACCGAGGTTCGAGGTTCGAGGCTGTCGGGCGAGTTTGTGGGTTCTCGGCGCGATTGCCTCGGGATGGTTTCCAGCGGCTGCGCCTCGCCGAGGGCGTTCCGAGGGTGCCCGGATCGTCCCGAACGGCCGCCGAAGAGCCGAGTTATGGCCCGAAGCCAGGGAGCGCCGACAGCGGGGGATAGACTCAGGGGGGACTGCATCGACCCCCCCCGCTCGCCCATTGATTTTCGATAGGGGTCTGATAGCCCAGCCCCGTTCCCCCCGATGAGCCAGTCCCCACCTACCATTGCCCCTGAGCTCGGAGCGCCTCTGTCCTGGGCCCTCCGTGGCTGCGCTGCGTGTGCTGCCCCGGCCGCGGCCATGCACGCCGCGACCTGCTGGCCACCGCCGTGGCACGACCACGGCGTGCATCAGGCGCCTCTGTCCAGGGGCAGCGATAGGGGCGCATGGGTCCAGGGGGGGAAACATCGAGCTGGAGTCGGCGATACAATGCCGATGGATCGGCGATAGGATCCTGGGCGGGGTGGGGCCATCAGGCCCACGTCGGCGATGTACCGCCGATTCCAGCTCGATGCCCCCCCCCCCCCGAGCCTATCCCCCCCTACCGTTGCCCCTCATCCGTGCGCCCGCGCATGCCACGCCGTCGCCCCCGAGCACGACGGGCACGCCCGCGCCAACGCAGCTGACCGTTTTCCACCACCATCACCATGAGTTGGAGGGGGGGAAGTAGATGGAGGAGGAGGAGGTGGAGGAGGAGGAGGAGGAGGAGGAGGAGGAGGAAGAAGAAGAAGAGGAGGGGGAGGAGGACCCCCTCCCCCCTCCAACTTGTGGTGGTGGTGGCGGCGGTGGAAAGCAGGCCCATCAGCAGCACCAGCCCGGCTGGATTCGGCCTCGGGCACGCCACGGGCATGCCGTTTCTGCGAGGCGGCCGCCGCAGCCTCGGCCGCCGCTTGCGGCAGCGGCGGGGGGAAGAAGAGCGCGCGGCCGCACCTCGAGGAAGCAGGTGGTCAGAGGAGGAATACCGTCGGCTGCACTCGGGGGCGGCCAAGATCATGCAGCGGCGAAGCGTCCTGCCTCGCCTATAGGCCTACGGAAGAATGTTCCAAGAACCTTTTTGTGATTGGCACGAACTGTTCTTAGAATATTTCTGGCTGGAACTGTTTTATGTTAGCACGTCGGGCTTATGTTCTAAGAGAATTGTTTTTGTTCTTCAAACATTTCTGGGTTCTAAAAAAATTCGTGGTAGGCCTATATAAAAATGCCGAGACGGTCGGTCCCTGCTCATCAAGCGGGGGGCGATGACTAGGGGGGTGACTATCATGGCGTGGGCCATGAGATCTCCCCAGATTTCATGGCGCCTCTTCTCCTTTTATTGCGTCCCCGGCCGCCCCCGCCCTGGGCCGCGCACGTGCCGCCGGCCACGATCTGCGCCCCCCCTCTTGGACGCCCCCCTCTTGGCTCTTAGCCGCTCCCGATTTTGCCGGAGTGAATTTTCGTGCGGGCACACCGGGGTCTCCAGGTGGCCGAATGCGATGCGACAACAGCGGCTTGCACGTTCGGGTTGGGTTTCCCCGCGCCCCCCGAAAGTCGCGCACCAAAGGTCACTCTTGCCGGGGGTCACTCTTGCGTGTTGCCGATATAGAAGAAGAAAAGGCGGCACAAACATAAACGTTTGGAGCTCCGCGCGGTTTTCTTGGATTTGCGCTAGAACTCCCTGACGGCGCCTCGGGCGCTGCCCCTGGCGCGCTTCGCGTGCCAAGGAGGAGGGTTCAGCGCAGATCGAAGAAATCCGCGCGGACCGTCGAAAGTTTATGTTTATGTTGTCACTCTTCTTCTGAGAAAGAGGTAATTACGGATACCGCTGCAAGTGCCTCGCTTTGACTATTTTGGGGGACTCCTGGGATCCCTCGCCGCCACGGCCAGATTCGCTTCGAATTTTACCTAACATCGAAGACTGATAGGTTTCTAATGGGCTAAAAAGAGAGCAGCACATTACTCCACAGGGGGGTCTGGGCAGCCGTTGGGGAGCCGTTGGGGATTTCCGGGGGGGATCCGCGGAACCTCGTTTTTCGCAAACAGTCACACACTTCGTGCTCTTCGACCTCCCAGAACTCCATTCCCGGGCCACATTCTGAATGTCCGGAGCCAACTGTACTACACCCACTACTACTACTACACTTCACTCGTTCACTCCCGCCAACTACAACTACTACTTCACTGTTACCACTGTTTCATCTCTCCTACTCTTATTGCTACTACTACTACTGTGACTGTTACTGCTGCTGCATGCCTCCAGCTATGCTTCTACATATCGATGTTAGGTTGCTTTGCCGGGATAATATCGTCAGAACGGGCCTGGCAGAGGTCTGGGGAGTAGCGGCGTCAGTATCCCAGATTTCGCAATAAAAAGGAAGGGGGCCACAACCCTCCCAGACGAGCAGTTTTAGACCCCACCCAGACCATCCATGAAAGGGTGGCCTGTTGCCCAGACCTCACTGGAGCATACTGGAGCCCTCCAAAACAAGTCGAATCAGACCCCCCAACAAAAATCAGACCATCCCCCTCTTATAATGGTATATGTTGAGCTCGCGAGATGAGGGCAAACAGGGGGCGGCAGTGCCTTCGGGAAGTTCAGCCTGCAACACAAGCAGGGCGAAGCGTCCTGGCCTGCCTACCGCCAAATTGTGTTCTGAAAACCTTCTAGCGGCCTGTCCGAGATGTTCTCAGAGCATTTGTTTGGCTGAGGCAGTCTTGCTTCAGCACATCGGAATGATGTGCTAAGAACACTGAAGCTTTTCAACCCGAGCAAAAACGAAGTCTACGGGTGAGCATTTCTGGGGCCGTCGTGATTGTTGGGAGGGCCCTTTGGGGGTCTTGGGGTTGTCTTGGGGGCTCTTGGGCACCATTTGGGGACATCTTTGGGTCCTCTTGGGGACCGCTTGGGGCCCTTCTTGGGCGCCTGCTGATGGTCTTGGGGGTCCATTTGGAGCGGAGGGCTCGATTTATCAGTTCGAGCTACCTACCCCTCTTGGGCCACTCTTGGGGCCCTGTTGAGGCTCTCTTGGGCCATCTTGAGGGTTTCTTCGGTAGTCTTGGAGCGATCTCGGAGGCCTCTTGAGCAGGCTTAGACGTTGAGACCGAAGAGGCGGACATGCTGAACACACACACACACACATACACACACACACGTCCACAAGAAAATGGGGACGATATTTGCCATTGTTTGCCTCTTGGGTTTTTTGGGGAGGTCCTCTTGGAGCACGCTTGGTGCGTCCTGGAGGCCACTTGGACAGTTTTGAGGCTTGATTGTTTTGAGCTCTCCTCGGCGTGCTGAAGCCCAGCTTGAGCTGGATGAGATGGCATCTTGGCCACCGAGCGGTGCGGAGGAGGAGGAGGAGGAGGAGGAGGAGGAGGAGGTGGCACCCAGGGTTTGGAGGCTCCAGAGGCCCCAGGGGTGCGTTTAGGAGCTCGTGACCCCCCCCACCCCAACCCCCACTCTTTCCCCCTCATCGAACGCCAAGTTGGACCCTGGGGGAGGGGGAAATGGGGGAGGGGGACAGCCAAATGTTTCACACGCCTGGCCCCCCCCAGCAACAGAGGCGCCTTCGAGGGCGCGATGCTAGTCGCGCTTCGCGATTCGGCTCCGATTCCTCCTCGGCCTCCTCTTCTCCTCCTGGGGGGCGGCGCGAGAGCGCGAAGCTACTCGCGCTTCGCGCAGCGCGGGAGCGCGAAGCTGGGCGCCCCTTGAGCGGAGGGCCCCTCGGGTCGGACGGGGGGGGGCAGGCAGGCGGGCCCTCCTCGTCGGGCAGGGGCCCCGACCGGAGCGGCGGGATGGCCACTCTGCGAGGCGTCCCCGCCGTGCAGCGGGGGGGCCCTGCTGCGGTGAGGCAGCGTGCCCCTCTGGTGGTCGGAGGGGGAGCGGCCGCCCCGACCCCGGCAACGGGCGCTCGTGCCAATTCAACGGGCCCGGAGTGGGCGAAGCAGCCCTGCCCCACTGGACGGCTTCGCTTCTCCGGGCGCTTGTTCCGGGGGCGGGTGTTCTGCTTTCTGTGTTGGCAACTGGGTAGTCGAAGGCCAGCCGGTCAGGTTGGATTGAGGCGCCGGGGCCAATCTGGCATCAGTCTTCTGTGAATTCTAATCCGGCGCCAGTCCGGCGCAGCCCAGTCTGATGCTGACCTTCTCAATCTGTTTTTTTCTGCCCGCCACCTTCTTTCGCGTGTATGGTTTGCGGCCGTCTGGCTGTATGTTTTCATATTATTCTGTCAGGGCGAGCCAGAGTGCATCACTTCGCAGATTGCCAGATTGGTTGCGTCGCCAGATTGGCCAGATTGTAGCGGGCGCCAGATTGCACCAGATTGCCAGATTGGACCCGCCAGATTGGCGCCAGATTGGCTTCGACTACCCAGGGCAAGTTGGCAGTCGGGGGCTGAACTTCACCTGTCGCCGAGTGCCGATTTGGCAAGGGTGCCCGTAACAAACGGGCGAAGTTCGCGCAGCCCTTTATGCGGCGATATCTTGCCTTCCCCTGGGGAGGGGGTCAGGGGTCGGGGGGGGGAACAATCTCACAAGCCAGCGGCCCCAATGCGCAGATGAAGCACAGTATGGCAATGATGATGAGGATGACGAAGCTGAGTCTGAGGATGATGAAGATGCTGATGATAATGATGATGGTGCTGATGATGCTGATGATGATGATGATGATGATGACGATAATGATTATGATCATGATGACCATGATGATCAGGATGAACATGATGATCATGATGAACATGATGGTCATGTTGGTCATGATGTTCACGACGGGGATGAGGATGCTGATGGTTATGCTGATGATGATGCTGAAGATGCTGATGCTGCTGATGAGGAGGAGGAGGAGAAGGATGAGGAGGAGGAGGAGGAGGAGGAGGAGGAGTACGGACAATGCAAACTAGTGATGAGGAGGTGAACAACGAGGGCAGCGAGGACGCAGTCGAGGAAGCGGAAGCAATAGGACGGAGGGAAGCGGAAGGAGAGGGGAAGAGGTGGATGCGAGGATGGTGGAGGAGGATGATGTAAGGAGGAGGGGAAGGAGGATGGAGGGAAAGGAGAGAGAGATAGGAGAGTAATGGGATGATATGGAGGAGATAGAGGACGAGGAGCAGGAGGAGGACGATGAGTGATAATCAGTAAGGACAAGTGAACATTGGGGGCGGGATGACGCAGAAGGGGGGCCGAAGCAAGGAGGAGCGAGGGCGGAGCGAGAGATTGTGAGCGAAGAGGACGGAGGAGGAGGAGGAGGAGGAGTAGGAGGAGGAGGAGGATGCTATGGACAGGGGGCCCTGCCCTCCTTGTTGTTGACAGGTTGTTGTTATCCGTATATTGGCTCCTTTTGCCGGCCGCCGCAGCTCGGCCCAGGGTGCCGTGTCGGCGAAGGCGGACGACGCGAAGTTGGAGGAACGATGCTGCATCCTCCCCCGTCTTTCTCTCTCTCTCTCTCTCGCTCTCTCTCCCTCCTCCTCCCTCCTCCTCCTCCTCCTCCTCCCTCCTCCTCCCTCCTCCCTCCTCCCTCCTCCCACGGCCCTCCTCCTCCTCCTCCTCCCTCCTCCCACGGCCCTCTCGCTCTCTCTCTTTCTCTCTCTCCTCTCTCTCTATACGTATGTCTGTCCAGTCTGCTCGGTCCCTCTTTCCCTCCCGTGCCTTAATTACGGCTGCTCCTCACGTAGCACTCCGTCTCTCTCTCTCTCCCTCTCTCTCTCTCCCTTTTTCTCTCTCTTCTCTCTCTCTATACGTATGTCTGTCCAGTTTGCTCTGTCCCTCTTTTCCCCTCCCGTGCCTCACGACTGCTCCTCACGCAGCACTCTGTCTCTCTCTCTCTCTCTCTTCCTCTGATGTGTCTCTGGCTCTTTTTCCTCTGTACGAGTGGCCTCGGGAGTTTCTGAGCTGAGGAGTGCGTCGCACGTGCCCGCTCTCCTCGTGCTGCTCTCTCCCTCTTCGCGCCGAAGCCGCTTTTGCTGAAGCTCTGATCTTCAGGGGCCCCCGGCCGTCAGAGGTCGTCCTGCGGGCAGCGGCCGGCCGTCGGACGGCCTCGGCGGCAATCGCGTGAGATTCGCAGTGGCCGCCAGGCCCCAGCCGGGCGGGTGACGGGCGGCTTGGGCCCAGAGCGCCCGCTGCCGCCGGCGGCCACCCGCGGGACCCGCTCCTGCCCGCCGCCGCTGACGGCCGTGCGGCCGGGCTGCCCCAGCGGCCCGCCGTGCAGTCCGTCCCGCAGAGGCGGGCTGGGCTGGGCGGGTGGGCGGCGGCCGCCGCCGCGGCGGGGGCGGACTCGCGCAGTGCTGGGCGCGGACGGCTGGGCTGCGGTGCGCGCCGGCGGCCTGTTCGGAGCGGCGCCGGGACGCTGCGGTTCCCCCCGTCCTGGTCGTGGAGGGCGACGGGCTCGAACAGGAAGGAGCGCGGCGGGGCTTCTGCGCGGTGCGCTTGGGAGCTGGTTCGCTGCCGACATGGCTCAGCTCACCCTGGACGTCCTCGAGCCTCAGGAGAGTGCCAATTTCGACGACGACGTGTACTTCAGATGGCCTAGTCGGCTGTAGCTCGTGCAGACGAGTCCCAGCGGCGGGGTCATCGCCATCTTGGGTGGCGAGGCCCTCGTTTTGGAGCTCAGCGGGGACCTGGTCAAGGCCCTCCGACGCGCAGTGGCGGTCCTGGCTCAGGCCTGCGGGTGTGGTCTACGCACTCGGGGAGTGGAGCGACGAGGACATCGAGGCGCTGAGGGTGGAGGCCTGCGGGCTGGCGGTCGTCATGGGCGCCCAGGTGTCCACCGCTGTCCGAGGCGCCGCCGTGCCTCGCTGGATCGTCTCGGACCAGGACCGACCGAGTTCGGAGAGGAGCTGGACGTCTACCTCGCGGTCGCCCGCGAGCGGCTGGCTGGCCGCGACGCGCTCGGGACCGCCATGCTCGACGGAGAGGAGGGATGGTCCTCGCGGTCGGGAACGTGCAGAAGGCTATCTCGAAGCTGAACTCGATCGACAGCGACGGCCAGCCCTTCAGAGGCCGAAGGCGCACCCCGAGCTGCTGACCGCTGCCGCCTCGACGGGTCTCAACCTCGTCTCGAACTGGGTGCGCTGGGTCTCGGAGTTGGGGGTGTCGTGGGATGCTTCGGTGGCGCAGGAGGTGAAGCATGCGCGGGGCGTGCTGTGCCATGTTGAGACATCCGACCTCGTGGGCCCTCTCAGCCCTGCGTCGCTGGAGCCGTCGGACCCTCGGGTGCTGCAGACCCCTTTGGGCCGTGGAGAGGTGCCCGGGCCGCCCGAGTTTCGACGGGGCCTGGGCTGATGCGGGGCGGCCCACGGGGCGTAGGTGGACGGGCCGTGCTCTCGGGGTTCGGCGCGCCCGCGGCCGAGGAGCAGAAGTCGCGGGGCATCACTCGCACGCAGGAGCGCCTGCACCGCGAGAGGCAGGAGTCGAGGGAGAAGAAGTACGAGGGGCAGGGCGACGACGAGGAGAGGGGCACCAAGGCGGAATCGAAGGCCAAGGCGAAGGCCATGTCCGCCGGGAGGGATCAGGGCTGACGGCGCCATGTCGGCGCCACCGTGGCTGGGCCCCCCGCCTGGCCCTATTCGGCCTGGCCTTGGCCGCGCAGCCTCGGGCGCGCGCCTGGCCGGCCGCCGCCCCGAGGGTTGGACTTCGTCTTCAGTCGCGACTTCCCCGCCGCAGGGTGACGAGTTCTGTCGGCGCCCTCATCGCAGAGAACGTGCCGCTCTGCCTGGGTATCTGGCCCCGCGTGCTGCTCGTGCTGGCGATCGCGATCGCAGGTCTCGAGGCTCTCGGGGCGCCCCATGCTCTGGCGGCCGCGCGGGCTGGGGGTCGCCTCGAGTCTCGCGCGCCCGGCAAGCATCGGCCGACTACCGCCTGGGGGTCGGTCATCAAACGGGTCCGACGTCGCGCCCGCGGCTTCAGCGATCGCCCGAAGGACATGGACTACGCTGGGTCCCTCCAGGAGCTCCCCAATCGCAAGGATCTTTTTTTCGAACATGGGCGAGGCCACTACTCGCCGCATCTACGACGGTGATAAGCTCAACGTGCTGCGACGGCCACCCGAGGAGCGGCCTCGCCGCCGCTGCGCGGGCCCCGGACCGCCGCCCCAGAATCCCCCGCCCTCCCAATCTGAGCCCCAGAGGAACCTAAATGGAGTCACGTTGGGGCCCGAGGTGCGTTCTTGGGAGGCCGTCGTGAGTTGTTTTTCGCGTTTGCCCCTCTCGGGTTTTTGCGTGATCATCTGGACCTGTCCAACGGCCTTACGGCATTACTTTTATCTGTTTAGGTCCCTACGGCATCTCCCAGGACAGTTATTCAAGACCGGTCCTTGTTTTTCAACATGAAAACCACCGGTTTGTCATTCAGGCCTGCCTATCACATGTCATTTCTTGATTGTCCAATCATTTTTTCTTTTTTCCTGTCATCCATGCATCCAAATATTCAACGTGGGGAGGTGGAATGTGCGGAACGCGTCAATTTGACAGGTGCCGCGTACACTTTACAGACGAGAGGCGCGATCTCTTATCGCCACGAGGCTCAAATATCGCAATCTGCCGATCAGGCTTAATTTCATGCCTGCGAATCCTGTGACATGGCTTGCGCCCGGTGCCCAATACGGTCGTTGTTTTCAAGCTCTGCGCAAGCACAGCGGGCCGCAGCAGTCAACTGGGCTCTCGTACACAGTTGTTTGCAGTAGCACGCTCGATGAAATTCTTCGAAGAGTCCGCTCGGAGACTGCGCCCCCGTTATGATGTGGAGCGCGTGGTGGCAACTATGGTTGACCAATCTTGGCGTGTGTGGGCAGACGAGCATATAACGTGTGCGGATCTAAGACGGCGTGTTGGGGCGCTCGCGCAGTTCCAGAATGTGGCAATCAAATCCTTGCGTTCTGACCTGTGTAGTCGCTGCTCATGCAGTCATGCTGCAATCATGCCCCGTGCTGCGACCAACCTGACATGCTCTTCAAGAGCCGCATTTGGTTATGGTTCGTAGTCGTTTTCGATGTTTGTGCGTTTCTACATCAAAACGGGTCAGTTCATCTATTTCACGTTGATCGCCTCAGAAGGAAATTCGGTATCTCCGCAATGGTTATAAGTTGCGCGTCAGTGGATTGGAACTTGGAAGTTGTTTCCGCCGTTTCGTTTGATGGCAAAGCAGTTGAGCTGACAGTCTGGGAAATAGATCATGGTGCTTGCGCTCGTGTACAGAAGTCCCACACTCCTTTCCACTCCAAACCGATGGTTTGCATGGCGGTGGATTGGACCTTACATCGTGCCATCATTGGCACCATAAGTGGACCTCATCTGGCAATGTGATATCCAGAACCATGCTCGCATCACTCTCATCAGAAACCGTTTATTTCACCGAAGCTTTTTAGAGTTCTCGGATGGAGTTGGGCCGCGCACCAGTTCTAGGCTTCGCAGACGAACGGCGCGAGAAGATTGCATTGGCCATTCCCGACATCCCCACGTTGCTTCTGTGGAATTTGAATGACATTTTTTCCGAAACTCATTGAGTTGATTCTTGGGCAAAACGGTGTCCGTGCCCGGAACAGGGCCCGTTGTTTCTAGCATTGGTTTGGAATTATCGGAAGGCCATTGCTTGCAGTGTGACTTGTCAGATCATGCAATGGGACTTGGATGGCTCTGTGGAGAACTGCGGCACAACGGTGCAAAGTCAAACGTCATGCGCTGCAGACCATATGGGTGAGCATCGGATGCTACGTGCCTCGGCGATGGCAAGTAAAGGCAATGGGATTTGCAAAACTCGGGTTTCGTCATGACTCACCGTGTGGATCCGGAGCCGTCTTGCTCAATTCAACGCGTGGCAAAAAGGTTAACATTGCAATTTTGCGGTCGTTGTCCATGCGAATCGCAGCGACCTGCTGAAGTTACATGCTTTCGTTGGCAGCATCCCCACAATGACTTCTCTCTCACCCTTGGACATTCGGGCGTCGTGCGTGCTTATTGGTAAGTATAGAGAAGGGCACCGGTCCGTGCAGTGAACAGTTCTTGCATCGAAGACAAATTGTGTCCTGTCCAAGACAATATCAACAAGATACGAGGCTCCCTTGAAACAGTGCGTTTTGATGCACCTATTCTTTTACCAGCAGTGTCTGGTATGTCTGATTTGTATTATCGTTTCGATCGATCGTCGTTGTTCGTTTGGACTGTCCATCTGTTGATGGTTCTGACAGTCTTAATTCGTTGGATTGCTTTGACCGTTCTCATCGCTATCAGTTGTGTGGTCGTTTATCGTTGTCGATTTGTTTTTGTTGAATGTCATGCGCTTAGTTCCCTGGCGGCCCAAGAGCTGGCGTTTCCCAAAGCTTCGAGTTTTGGATGATACGTGCAGTGCCCTCACATTCGGGTTTTAGCGATCGTGCTATCGGCCTTCCAAGATGACGCAAGGAAAGCTATTCCCGAGAGATCAAGATCCTCCAAACGCTCCAATTTCTCGATGATTTCAGAGGGTTACTTCATTCCGCTGATACCAAGAGAGGATCTGTGTTGGCTCCGATGTCATCTGTGTTTCCGCTCCCTGCGCTGCCACGGAGCGAGTCGAATACAACATGTCTTTTTTGTTCGCCGCAAGGCGTTGCTCCCTGTCGAACATGATGTTGCAGTTGTTCTGCGTCTTTGCGTTTTCACGCGGCGAGAAGATCGAGTACACGATCATGTCTTCGCCACCCCAGGCGTTGCCACGTGACGTTTAGAGCAGGGCGCATGTGCTTCCGCCCCCCAGGCGTGACCACGCGACGAGTCGGCCATGGTATCACGAAACACTTTCGCAATGATCCCAGGGGAGTTCGTCTGATGTCGTAAGGACTCTTAAAGTAGTTCGAGGCTGTCCAGCGGGCCGCCGGGCCCCAACAACAATAACGGATGCAAAATCAAGGTGCGGACCCGGTTCGGACTGGCATGTTCCGGTATGTTGACACTACGCGGATACAGCTAGTCGGCGGTTCTTACGTAGTCATGTGATGGATAGAGCAGAATATTATATGCCCCGTTTTTTTGTGTTGCCACGTGACGATTAGAGTGGAGAAGTATTTGCTCCGCTCCCTGACGTTGCTGTGCCTGCGGAGAAAACTACGAACGGGGTAGCATGGATTTCGCCCTGCCAGGCGTTGCCGTGTGACGGGGCGAATAAAGTATTGTGTTTTACGCATCCCAGAGATGCCACGTGGGTAGAACTCGAGGATCGCATTGTGTCTGCCCCTCCCCCCCAGGCATTGCTTTCAAACGAGTAGAGTAGAGTATGGTGTTGTTCTTTCAAGCTGAGAGGGTCCACGGGGGGGGGGCCTCCCGTGGAGCGAACAATCACGGGGGGGCGAGGGGAAGGAGTTTCCGATTGGGGCGGTT